>CM050515.1:33807500-34337500 GCA_027563665.1 Antrozous pallidus | reverse complement strand
CTGGGCCCCACTCTGTGCATGGGATCCCCACTCGGGAGTTAGTAAACAATGTCTACCACTTCTGTCAAAAGAAAATTGTACATAAATATAATAAATATAAATAAAACCTTTTTTAAAAGACTTTTTGTTCACTGTATATTCAGTAAAAGAACTTAGTCATAAGAACACTAGACTTAAGATGTCTGGAGTGTTCTTTAGTCAAGATCTACCCAACTGAAGGAGAACTTCTTGACATATGAAACAGCTTCCTCCATTTGTGACTTTGATTGTTGATGTGCCTTAGTTTTGGCCTCTGTAAAAGTTCTCCCTTGAGAATATAAGAGTAGGCATGTTTTGCTCACATATTTCCCTTCTAGTTTTTACTTTCTCTAGTCAAACCAGCTTACTTCTATATGAAATTCCATGACAATAGTAGTTGCCAGATACTGTTGATGTTTCCAATGAGCACATTGAAATTTATCAGACTGCCCCTACCTAGTCTTCTTTCTTTCTTCACCCTTATTTTCTGCTTACTATCCTGTATTCAGACTTTGATCACAACATTCTACAGACTTTCTAAATGACCCAACTCAAAAAATCACTTTTACTTAAAACAAACAAAACACACACACACACACACACACAAATCTATGATCTAGACATAATATTTATTATTGTTTAAAGGAAATGACAGTTTTCTACTCACCTATGCCTACTTGAGAGTTTTTTATGGTATCCCCCCAAAAAATGTATACACATTTTAATTGAGCTGAAGCTCAATTTTGAAAGGGAAATGTATTTTAGTAAACACTGCTTTTATAATTATTTAAAGTATGTGTATACATTCTTGGGGACACCCTATATATAATCTTATATGATTCTAGAATTCAACAATCTGATTAACTATTGGTGGAAACTAGGGACTGGTGGATATAAGACACTACTATGTAAAGTTTGATTGTCTGTGCCCAGAGAGTCTGGAAATTATCTAAAACAGCAGGATGGACCCCCTGCTTGGGCTTCGCGATTGCATTACAGGCACAGTGAGTGCAAAAAAGTAGACCATAGAAATGGCCTTACATAAGATTGGATGACACAAAATCAGAACAAAGAGAAAATTAATGCAAACGAAACTAGTAGTTTCTTGCATTGTGAATTTTCATTTTTATGCCATTGCCTCTTGTATAAAATGAGATCTATAATTTCTGACCTTTCTTCTCTTATAGGAGAATGTGTGAATGAGAGGAAATTAGATGCCAATGAATCTGTTACATGTACAACACAGACTGTTCTCAAATAAATTTTATATGAATTGTGCTGGTTCTTCATTCACAAGCCATGAAGAGATGTGGAGCAAAGCTCTTACAGGAATATTTGCCACTGGTGTTGTAGAGTCAGAGTTCCCTGACACAGCTAAAGCCAAGTATTTGAAGAATAAGAATAAGAATAAGAATAAGAATAAGAATAAGAATGAGAAGAAGAAGAAGAAGAAGAAGAAGAAGAAGAAGAAGAAGAAGAAGAAGAAGAAGAAGAAGAAGAAGAAGAAGAAGAAGAAAGAAGGAAGGAAGGAAGGAAGGAAGGAAGGAAGGAAGGAAGGAAGGAAGGGAGAAAGAGAGAAAGAGAGAAAGAGAGAAAGAAAGAAAGAAAGAAAGAAAGAAAGAAAGAAAGAAAGTCTTCAAATAAATAACAAAACAAGTAAATATAAAAAGGCTGGTTCTTATTTTCTCTAGACTGAGTGTTGCTGTTTTCTTTATCATTATTCTAGAGGCCTGGTGCATGAGTTCACGCACACTTGTGATCCAGCCAGCACATCCCAATTGGGGCCATTTGAAGGTGTTGCCAACAGGGGAGGGTCTGCAGGCAGTTGCCAGCAAGCTCACCCCCTGGTTGATTTCCCTGTTGATCTTCCAGTGGAGGGGACAATTTGCATATTAGCCTTTTATTATATAGGATTGAAGTTTTGAGAAATGATTAAAATAAAGAATTGCCCAAAGAACAATAGTATAATCAAAACCTGTGTTTATAGCAATGCGGAGCCATTATGATATTGGTTTTACTACAAAAGGGAGGTAGGGAAGGAAGGAGGGAATGAGGGAAGGAGGGGCTGAGGAAGGGAGGGAGGAATGGAGGGAGGGAAGGAGAAGAAAGAAAAACCAGGCTTACAGAGAAAACTGAAGTCATTACATTAATTTTGCCTATACCAGTTTTCTCACCTATACTATTCTCCTCTTCAAGATCATGTCTTTAGAAAAACTATTTACTAAATTACAGTTCTAACATCCTTTTTTCTTTTGGAGTTATAGCCAAATTTTTATTCTCTGAAGCAAAAGACAAAAGGCATTAATGAACATTTAAAGCAAAACATAATCAACGGCCCACCTGACATACCATTTCCTGTTCTGACAGTGACGTCACCGAGTACAGCTGGGACCCAAGTTTCAGATCAGAACAAGAGACTTACACCCTGCAGAGGAGAGCTGCCAGCATGGCGTACCGAGGTGTGCTGTGGGTTTTCATGGTCTCCACCTGCCTTGGTAAGGCACATGTATTTACTTTTCCAAGTAACCAGTAGGATCAGCAAGTAGGAAAAAAGATTTTAAAAAAGCAAACAAAAAAAACAGGGATCTCACCTCCTCATTGATACCAGTTATTGGAAGCAAAAAAGTGATGGATTTTGCCTGAAGTTTGGATTAAGAGAATGAAACGTGGGTGGGGATGGGAGCCAGCTGGGAGTCTGCCTGCTTTATCTCTCTGGTGCCATCCCCCAGTGCAGTCCTTTCTATCCTCTTTCCCACAGGATCCAGCCTGGCCCAGAAGGTCATTCAACCTCAACAAGAAATGTCTGTGCAGGAGGCAGAGACTGTGACACTGGCCTGCACATATGACACTAGTGTGGGTGATTATTATTTGTTCTGGTACAAACAACCTCCCAGAGGGGAGATGGTTTTCATTATCCGCCAAGAACCCTTTAAGCAACAAAATGCAACAGATAATCGCTTCTCTGTGAACTTCCAGAAAGCAACCAAAAACTTCAGCCTCAGGATCTCAGCCTGCCAGCTGGAGGATGCTGCAGTGTATTTCTGTGCTCTCAGTGAGGCACAGTGAGATGACTGACAAGGAGAGGCTTACAGAAACCTCCTGCCTCAGTGCCTGTGTCAGGGGGTGGAGGAGTAGTTGCTTAACAGGATCATAGAAATCATTGTCTTTTCTCAGGAATTAAAACACCTTATATCTGATTATCAGAAACATAGAGAGATGGATGTCTGCAAGCTGTAGTCCTTAAAATTACAATAAAATAATGGCATGTGTAATGCCTCCAGTTTTACCAACAGTCCTCATATATGTTATCACATGTAACCCTCATTGCTCTGTATGATATATGTAACAGATTAGACTTCCTAATCATTTCCTTCATCCAGAAAATTTTATAATTTGTCTGGGAATTCATACCTCCAAGAATCTTAAGCTTATATACTTTCTTACTTAAAGCTTTTTTAAAAAATTACTTTTTTCCCCCAATTTTCTCTTACTTTCCCATCCATGTCTAACACTGAATCTCCACAGAACAAAGTACCCAATTTAAAATACAATAAGTGTGACAGTGGAGGTATAACTTGGGAGGGGATCCACTAGTCCATCCATGAACCCGAAAGATGACCTATGTCCATGCTACATAGGTCAGATGATCCAGAGGAAATGGTGGAATGGCCTGTTAAAGGCTCAGCTAAGGAGTCACTGGGAGCCATTACTGACTAGAATGCTGTTCTCCAGAAGCAGTAATATTTATTAAACCAATAGCTCATATATGGATACTTTTAGCATCCTAATATGCGCAAGTGTAGAAACTAAGAAATGGGTATTGAATAGACTCTTCTCACGTCTCTCCTATAACCCATTTCAGAATTTATTGTTCTCTTTCCCTCAATGTTAGGTTCTGTGGGATTAGAGGTATAGTTCCCAGTGGAAGACTGTTTCCACCAGGGGATTCAGCAAACGTCCCACCGAAACTAGTTATGACCACCATCTAGGTCACTTTGAACTCCTTGTGCCAATGGTCCCGCAGACAAAGAAAGGGGTTATTAGATATGGAGGGTAGTTGACCCTGATTGTCATGAAGCAGCAGCTTGCTGCTACACAATAAGGGCAAGGAGGAATACATCTGGAGGTTCAGTGTTTCATATTGGGCATTTCCATGTCCAATAAAAACAACATGTGGCGAGGACTGATGCAAGGTCAAAAAAAGGGGCAAAGTGGTTAAGAACTGTGACCCTGAGGAGGCAAGGTGGCACCCAGCAGGAAGGTAGGGAGGGAGAGTATGTGAGAGAGTTAGTGAGCGATAGAGGTGTGTGTTGACGTGTGTGTGTGTGTGTGTGTGTGTGTGTGTGTGTGTGTGTGTGTGAAATAGGGACAGTTAGACCCTGCAGTTCTTCCAGCGGGGTCCCAATCTAGGCAGTCTTAGACTGCAAAACCCAGCGGCCACCGCAAACACTCCAGGGAGGATACCCATAGCACAGAGAGCACTGCATCTTGAAGAACAGAACTGCTTGAGACTAGGCTCCTAGCCTCGCCGCTACCCAGTATGGTCTTGGAAGCAAACCAGGACCCTATAATGGCTCTGGTAGAAGACCTGCCACAACATTGCTGACCCAGGGACACCAGGGCTCCAGGCACCCGGCCGCAAATTTCTGTGAGTCACAAAGCCAAGCCCCCTCTCCCGCCGCCCCGTGGCAGTGACACAGAAACTACCAGACCCCAGCCGCACAATGAGGCTTTCTGCACACACAAAGCAGTGGCGACTCTGCCTGACTTTGAGCCTTGGTGTCAGACATGGGAAGTTTGTTTCCCGCAACTAGTCTCTGCGCCCAGGCAGGAAGACTGAGTGGAATTCGATCCTAGCTGGCCATCCCTAGAAAAGTGCTCTTCTGAGACCAGATCCCGCGACCACACAAGGCAGGGAGACAGTGTTGAACTGGACCCCAGACTTGAGTACTTGGCGAATTTGTTCCCCATGACTCATCTCCACGCCCAGGCAGGGAGGCAGTCCTGAATTTGAGTATAGGTGCACAACCTTGGGGAGATTGTTTTCTGAGACCAGATCCTAGGCCCACACAGGATGACAGCATTGAATTGGAGCCTGGGGGTGCAACCCCAAGGAGTTTGTTGCCCATAACCAGACCCTGCACCTCAGCAAAGAGGCTGTGGTGAATTTGAACCTGGATGTGCAGTCTCAGAAGTTTGCTCCCGCAACAGGACCCTGTGCCCACTCAGGAAGGCAGCGCTGAATTAGAGCCTGGGTTCATGGAACCAGGGAGTTTGTTTTTCACAGTGCACACCTGTGTGATCAGACCCCACACCCACACTAAGGGGCAGTGTAACTTAACTTTGATTCAGGGCAAGCACACACAGAAGGCTGTTTACCGCAGGGCAGAAGTGGACCTCCTGATAAACACAGTGCAACTGAGCAACCAAGTCTTTCAGGAAGATTGGGGACCCTGAATATCCACACAAGAGGTAGCACTGACTACCAGTGAATAGACTCCATTCCTCACTATGTGAACCTGAGATCTCTGATTCCCAGTATATTCACACTAAAAGCCAGTGACTCCAATCCTTGGTGCATTTGCACACAGGGATCTGATTCTCAGTGTGAGGTAGCACCAAGAAACAGAGACTCTGCACTCGATTCTCGGCATAGACACAAGGAGTCACTGACTCCTGACACACAATATGGGACTTTGATTTTTGGCACATGCAGGTGGGTTCACAACATAGTGTAGGCAGGGTCCCTGACTCTACATGCACACATGAGGCCACACTAAATGCCTGAGACTTTGACCCAGGGTGATCGCGGTTCCCACCAACCCACAGCAACCACATATCTTGGTATCAGAACTCTTCAGTGACACTGACTGAGGGTATAAAACTCCAACTACACACAGTCCAGGCCCCCACAACTCAACATATGAATCTCCTGGTGATGGTCAGAAAGGGAGACAACAAAGCAATCCCCAGAGGAATGAAAGGAAGAATTGCCATGAAAGGAAATAAGTGAAATGGAAGCATACAACATGACAGAAAAATAATTTAGAGTAATGGTCAGACAGTTCATACACTGGATGGATGAGAAAATCAACAACCTATGCAAAAATCAGAAAGAAATGAAAAAGGATATAGCTACAATCAAAAACACCATGGAAGGCTTCAACAGTAGACTAGAAGAAGCAGAGGACCAAATCAGTGAGTTAGAAGATCAGGTACAGAAACAAGCCCAAACTGAACAGCAACTAGAGAAAAAATTAAAAAGCAGGAGGAGAGCCTAAGGGAGCTTTGGGACAATGCAAAATGAAATAACATACATAAAATAGGGCTGCCAGAAGGCAAGAGCAGCAAGGATTAGAAAATTTATTTAAAGAAATAATGACAGGGGGAGAACTAAGATGGCGGCAAAGGTGAAACACCTATCTTGCCGTCATAATCAGCAATTTTAATACTACAACTTAACGAAGGAACAAACACCTTCCAGAATCACCAGAATGCTCACCGAGTGAAAATTCCACAAATAAAAGTAAAGATAAGACACTGTGACCTGGAGGAGCGGCAGCAGACAGCGTTGAAAGATTCGCGCGCAGAGAGAGGTTTGGAGTGCGCGCCGCGGAGAGGGTGGGAGGCTGAAAACCGGCCAGTTTTCTCAAACGGGGAGACAGGGGCGTCCCACTGGACAGATTCTCCAGCTCTGGGCGAAGTCCAGAGAACCCACTATCACACGGGGTGAAAACTGGACAGTGGGAGGGCACGCCGAAGCTCGGGTGCTGCCGGGTCTGCCGGCTTGTGGAGAAGGCAGCTCTCGCGCGAACATCTCGGCTGCGTGACGGTGCAGAGAGCGCTCTGCGACTTGTCTCTCATTCGGAAAACCATCAGTCTGCTTTGTTTTACGACCCTGGGTGAGACATTGCGCATGCAAAGTCATTTGGGGACAGTCTGAATTCCCCGGCAGCCAGCTGGTGGAGCTCCACAGCGGCTCTCTCTCAGAGGTGCTGGCAGCCATTGCCCCTGGCACAGAGCCCCTGGGGCTGCATAGGGCGGAACTAACGCTGTCTGCTTGGCCCGGAGACTCCGCCCATCCAACCTGAGCACAGCTGAGCTTCACAGACAATTGGCCTGGAGGTCAAACCCTCCTAGGGCTAACAACAAAAAGCTGGGTTTAAATTCAAAAACACTGAATACAACCCATAAAGGATTGCAGTAAGAGTACCCACCTCAGGTAACTGGGGAGGCTGAGCCACTGTCCCTTTGAGGATAGCCACCACATAAAGCAGCCACCATGCAGAGACATGGAAAGAAATCAGGTGTGAAAGAAATGGAGGAGAAAAGACGACAAGACATAGAGTTCAAAACCATGGTTATAAGGCTTTTCAAGAGGCTCCTACAAAAGGCCGATCAACTTAATGAGAATTACCAGGAAATAAACAAGACCAACCAGGAAATAAACAAGACCAACCAACAAATGAATGAGACTTACAAGGAGATGAATGATACTTACAAAGAAATGAATGAGACCCTCAGGGAAATGTACAAGACCTCTGAGGATACGAACCAGACCCTCACAGATAAAAAAAAGGACCAACTAGAAATCAAGCATACACAGACTGAAATAAAAAATATTACACAAAGTCCTAAAAGCAGTCCAGAGGGCCACAAGAACCAAGTCAAAGATTTGAAATACAAAGAACCAAAATCCACTCAGCTGGAAAAGCAAGAAACAAAAAGAATACAGATAATTGAAGATAGCGTAAGGGGCCTCTGGGACAACCTCAAGCAAGCCAACATTCGAATTATTGGGGTGCCAGAAAAAGAGAGAGAGCAAGTTAATGAAAACCTACTTGAAGAAATAGTGACTGAAAACTTTCCCCACCTGGTGAAAGAAACTGACTTAAAAGCCCAAGAAGTACACAGAACCCCAAAATATAGGAATCTAAAGAGGACCACACCAAGACATATCATAATTAAAATGCCAAGAGCAAAAGATAAAGAGAGAATATTAAAAGCAGCAAGAGAAAAACAGTTGGTTACCTACAGGGGAGCACCCATACGATTGTCAGTGGATTTCTCAACAGAAACAATGCAGGCCAGACGCGAGTGGCAAGAAATATTCAAAATAATGAAGAGCAAGAATCTACAACCAAGATTACTCTATCCAGCAAAGCTATCATTCAGAATTGAGGATCAGATAAAGTGCTTCGCAGATAAGAAAAAACTAAAGGAGTTCATCACCACCAAACCAGTATTATATGAAATGCTGAAAGATATTCTTTAAGAAGAGGAAGAAGAAAAAGGTAAAAATATAAATTATGAACAACAAATACACATCTATCAACAAATGAACATAAAAATCAAGTGAACTGATAGGCTGATGAACAAGATAAACTGGTGACTATAACAGAGACATGGACATAGAGAGGGAATGGACTGACAATTCTTGGGGAGAAAAGTGCTGTTGGAAGTACAGCAAGAGATTGGACAAAAATCTTGCAACAATGGGAGAGGACATTGGGGAGGGGGAGGTGAGGGCGGAGGGTGGGATAGGTACAGGGTGGAGGGAAGATATAGAGGGATAAAAAAAGGGGAAACAATTTAATTAATAAACTGAACAATAAAAAAAAATAGTAAATTAAAAAAAAAGAAATAATGACAGAAAACTTGCCTGATATAGGGAGGAAGAAGGTTACTCAAGTACAAAGAGTATCAAGCAAGATGAATCTCAAAAGACCCACACCAAGACATGCCATAATTACAATGGCAAATGTTATCAACAAAGAGAGAATCTTAAAGGCTGCGAGAGAGACAAAGAGTTACCTACAAAGGATCCCCATCAGATTATCAAATGATTTCTCAACAGAAACACATCAAGCTAGAAGGGAATGGAAGGAGATATACAAAGTGATGCAAAGCAAGGAACTCAATCCAAGAATACTCTATCCAACAAGACTATCAATTAAAATTAAAAGGGAAATCAGGAGCTTCACAGACAAAAAAAAGGTTAAGGGAGTTTATCATTACCAAACCAGCAATGCAAGAAAAGCTAAAGGAAATGCTGTAAAAAGAAGAAACAAAAAGATCAGAAGGAACACAGCCTCAAAAAATAAAAATGGCTACAAACAAGTACCTTTCAATAATAACTTTAAAAGTAAATGGATTAAATGCTTCAATCAAAAGGCATCAAGTGGCTGAATGGATAAAAAATACATGACCCATATTTATATACTGTCTACAAGAGACCCACATCAGAGTAAGGAACTCACACAAACTGAAAGTGAAGGCATAGAGAAATATTATTCAGGCAAATGGAAATGAAAAAAAAAAAAGCTGTGGTAGCATTCCTATATCTGACAAAATAGACCTCAAAGTGAAGGCCATAACAAAAGATAAAGAAGGCCACTTCATAACAATAAAGGGATCGATACAACAAGAGGACATAACCCTGATAAACACATATCTATGCAATGCAGGAGCACCCAAATATATAAAAAATCTCCTAGAAGATATCAAGAGAGAGATAGACAACAATTCAGTCATAGTGGAGAAATTTAATACACCAATGACATCACTAGGTAAATTCTCTAGACAAAAAATCAGCAAAGAAATAACAATCCTAAATTAGTCATTAGATCAGATGGACTTAATTGACATCTTCAGAACATTTCACCCCAAAGCTGCAAAATATACGTTCTTCTCAAGTGCACATGGGACATTTTCAAAAAATAGAACACATACTGGGTCACAAGCAAAGTCTCCCCAAATTCAAGAAGATTGAAATCATACCAAGCATCTTCTCAGACCACAATGGCATAATATTAGAAATAAACCACAATAAAACAATCCAAAACACTCTAATACTTGGAAGTTGACTAGCATGTTTTTAAATATTAGTTGGGTTACCAATGAGATCAAAGAAGAAATTAAAAACATCCTGGAAACTAATGACAATAAAAACACAACAATCCAAAACCTATCAGACACAATGAAAGCATTCCTGAGAGGGAAATTTATAGCTCTAGAGGTCTACCTCAAAAAACAAAACAAAAAATGGTAGTAAATCATCTAATACTACAACTCATAGAATTAGAAAGAGAGCAAAAGAAAAGCCCAGAGTGAGCAAAAGGAAGTAGATAATAAAGATTAGAGCAGAAATAAATGACATAGAGACCAAATATATATATATCAATGAAACCAAGAGCTGGTTGTTTGAAAGGATAAACAAGATTGATGAACCTCCAGCCAGGCTCACCAAGAAGCAAAGAGAGAGGACTCAAATAAACAAAATCAGAAATGATAGAGGAGAAATAACAATAGATCCCACAGAAATACAAAGAATTGTTTAAAATACAATGAACAACTCTATTCCAACAAACTAAACAACCTGGAGGAAATGGACATATTCCTAGAAAAATACAACCTTCCAAAACTCAATAGGGAAGATTCTAAAAATCTCAATAGGCCAATAACTATGGAAGAAATTGAAGCAGTCATCAAAAAGCTTCCAGCAAACAAAAGCCCAGGCCCAGATGGCTTCACAGGAGAGGTATACTAAACATTCAAGGAAGAACTAAAACCTATCTTCCTCAGACTATTCCAAAAAATCCAAGAGGAAAGAACACTTCCAAACTCATTCTATGAATGCAGCAACACCCTAATACCAAAACCAGATAAAAACAACACAATGAAAGAGAATTACAGGCCAATATCCCTCATGAACATAGATGCCAAAATCCTCAACAAAATCCTATCAAATCAGATCCAGCAGTACATCCGAAAGATCATACACCATGACCAAACTGGATTTATCCAGGGATGCAAGGATGGTACAATATCTGCAAATCAATAAACATGATACATAACATAAACAAATTGGGGAGGGGGAAATCACATAGTCATATCAATTAATGCAGAAAAAGCATTTGATAAAATCCAACACCCTTTCTTGGTAAAAACTCTCAGCAAGGTGGGAATAAAAGGATCATACCTCAATATCATAAAAGCCATGTTATAAACCCAGAGCCAGCATCACACTCAATGGATAAAAACTAAAACCATTTCTCCTAAGAACAGGAACAAGACAGGGATGCACTCTCTACTCACTCCTGTTCGACATAGTACTGGAAGTACTAGCCATTGCTATTAGACAAGAAGAAGAAATAAAAGGCATCCAAATTGGAAAAGAAGAAGTAAAACTTATTCGCAGATGACATGATACTATACATAGAAAACCCTAAAGACTCCATCAAAAAAATAATTAGACTTAATAAATCAATTCGGCAAGGTAGCAGGATACAAAATTAATGCCAAGAAATCTATAGCATTTCTATAGACAAGTAGTGAACTTACAGAAAGAGAGCCTAAAGAGGCAATCCCATTTACAATCATACCAACAAAATTAAGATACTTAGGAATAAACTTAACTAAAGAGGTGAAAGACCTATATGCAAAATCTACAGGACACTGAAAAAAAACAGATAGAAGAAGATATAGACAGATGGAAGAACATACTGTATTCATGGATTGGTAGAATCAACATCATCAAAATGTCCATCCTACACAAAGTAATCTATAGATTCAATGCAATCCCCATTAAAATATCAATGGCATATTTCACAGACCTGGAATGAACTCTCCAAAAATTCATCTGGAATTAAAAAAAAAAGACCCCAAATAGCTACAGCAATACTGAGAAAGACGAACAATGTAGGTGGGATCTCAATACCAGAGTTAAAGCTGTATTACAAAGTCTCTGTTCTTAAAACAGCCTGGTACTGGCACAAGAACAGATATATAGTTCAATGGAATAGAATAGAGAACCCAGAAACTGACCCAAACCACTATGCCCAATTAATATTTGACAAAGGAGGCATGAACATAAAATGGAGTCTCTTCAATAAATGGTGCTGGGAAAATTGGACAGATAGATGTAAAAAAATGAAACTAGACCACCAACTTATACCATATACAAAAATACACTCAAAATGGATGGAGGACTTAAAGATAAGTCGGGAAACCATAAAAATACTAGAGGAATCCACAGGCAACAAAATCTCAGACATATGCCGAAAGAACTTCTTCACTGATACTGCTCCTAGGGCAATGGAAAATAGAAAATAAACAAATGGGACTATATAAAAATAAAAAGCTTTTACATAGCAAAAGAAACCATCAACAACACAAGAAAGGCCACTACATGGGAGGACACATTTACCAATGTTAACACTGATGAAAATTTAATCTCCAACATTTACAGGGAACTCATACAACTCAACAAAAGGAAGATAAACAATCTCTTCAAGAAATGGGCAATAGACCTAAATAGAAATTTTTCAAAGGAGATAGAAGGAAGGCCAAGAGACATAAGAAAACATGCTCAAAGTCACTAATTATCTGAGAGATGCAAATCAAAACTACAGTGTGGTACCATCTCATACCTGTCAGAATGGCTATCATCAGCAAATCAATAAATGAGAAATGTTGGCAAAGATGTGGAAAAAAAGGAATCATGGTGTACTGCTGGTAGGAATGCAGATTGGTGCAGCCACTGTGGAGAACAGTATGACATTTCCTCAGAAAACTAAAAATGGAACCCCATTTGACCCAGTAATCTCACTTCTAGGAATATATCCCAAGAAACTAGAAACATCAATCAGAAAGGATATATGCACCCCTATGTTCATAGCAGCACAATTTACCATAGCTAAGATTTGGAAAAAGCCTAAGTGCCCATTAGCAGATGAGTGGATTAAAAAACTGCAGTACATCTACACAATGGAATACTACACTGTGCTAAAAAAAAATTGGTTTCTACCATTTGCAACAACATGAATGAAACTGGAGAGCATTATGCTAAGTGAAATAAGCCAGTCAGAGAAAGATAAGTATCACATTATCTCACTCATTTGTGGAATATTATGAACAAATAAACTGATGAATACAAACAGATCTAAAGACAGAAAAACATTGATCAAACCATCAAACCTCAGAGGGAAGGTAGGGGAGGGTGGGAGTAAAGGGAACAGATCAACCAAAGGACTTGTATGCAGTCATATGGGCCTAACCAATGGACACATACAACAGGGGGGAGATGGCATGAATGGGGGATGGGAGGTAATTGGGGAATAAGGACACAAATGTAACATCTTAATCAATAAAGAAATTTATAAAATAAAATAAAAAAGAACCATGACCTTTCGGCAATGAAGGGCCTGGGTCACACGATCAGGTACACAAACTAGGTCTGGTAAAGTGCTATTCAAGGATATCTGGACTGTGTGGCAGAAGAAGGAGAATATGACTATCAATTCCAGCCTCACTACCTGTTAAAGAAGTGGGGTCAAAGCTCATGGCAAAGGCTCCATTAAGAAGCTGCTAAAGGACAACACACTTAGTCATTAAAATGCTATGCTCCAGAAACAGTAATTAAATGTTTAAACTGAGTCCTTATGGTTTTGGCTGGCTGAAATTTATTTAAAACCCTCATGTATTAAGTGTTTTAAATAAATTATACACAGCCAAACCTTGAAAACTCAGCAATACAGTGACAAGCATGCATCTCAGTAGCGCAAAGAGCATGTGTGTCTTCTTGTCACATTCAAATGTCTAGCTCTGATTTTATGAATGAAAATTCAGTGGATACTGAGACTCATTCAAACTGGTGACATCCCAACATTAAGCATGCACTGTACAATGAGTACTTTCTATCCTATGGTCTTCTCTGACTCTTCCAGAGCTCACTCAGCCCACGGGCAAGCACAGCCTGAAAGGACAGGGAATTACCAGCCCTCCTGGCAAGCACCAACCAGTGATGAAAGAGGACCAATGAATTAAATGCACTAGCTTCCTGATGTCCAGCTGACATTCTGAAAGGGACCCTAAGCTCTTCTTGGAAGATCCTGGCAGAATCAAGCCCCAACCTTACCCTACTGTTGCTTCCTAAGATCTCTTCCTAAGTAAATTATCTTCACCTGAGTCCTTGCTTCAGGGTTTATTTGGGAGGGAAACAATGGAATACTATTCATCTGTAAAAAAAAAAAAAGTGGGGAGGAGGGGGAATCTTACCTTTTGTGACAGCATGGATGGATCTGGAGAATATCAACCTAAGTAAAATAATACAGTCAGAGAAATACAAATAGCATGTAATTTCACTTATATGTACAATCTAATGTACAAAATGAACAAACAAAATAGAACCAGATTCATAGATAAAGAAAAGAAACTGACAGCTGTTACAGAAGATTTGGGAGAGCTGGGTATAAAAAGGTGAAGAGATGAAAGAAAGGAAAGAAAGAAAGAAAGAAAGAAAGAGAGAGAGAGAGAGAGAGAGAGAGAGAGAGAGAGAGAGAACTCAAACACAGAAAACAATTTGGTGATTACTGGGGAAAAGGGGTGGGATGAGGTAGAAGAGGGAAAAGAAGGGATAAATGGTGATGGAAGGAGACTTGACTTGGAGTGGTGAACACATAATACAATATACGGATGATGTATTATAGAATTGTACACCTGAAACCTATATAATTTTATTAACCAATGTCACCCCAATAAACTCAATAAAAATTTGTAATAAATAAATAATCAAGGTCTCTTCATTGGGTGGAAATAGGAGTCAGAAACTCACATAAACAAATAACTTTCTGAACAGAGTTCTGGATTAAAGCAAGTTTATTTTCTATGTAGAGGAATCAATTATAGAAATTTCCCCAGCAATTACTTATTTGATCTGAAGAGGGCACTGCTTGCATTAGTTGACAGGAGTTGCAAAGGATTCTCAGGTTCAAGAAGACAGCTCTGATATGCACTCCTGTGTTCATAGCAGTGCAATTTACAATAGCTAAGATTTGGAAACAACCCAAGTGCCCATCAGCACGTGAGTGGATAAAAAATACTGTTGTACATTTACACAATGGAATTCTATGTGGAGGTAAAAAAAGAAGGAACTCTTACCATTTGCAACAATATGGATGGACCTGGAGAGCATTATGCTAAGCAAAATAAACCAGTCAAAGAAAGATAAATATCACATTATCTCACTCATATGTGGAATCCAATGAACAGAATAAACTGATGTACAAATAGATCCAGAGACATCAAACCATGGAACAGATGGATGAATGTCACGGGAAAGGAAGGGCTGGGGGAGAGACAGTGGGTGAAGAGGAAGAGTTTAACCAGAAAACTTATATGCATAGTAGAGGCCTGGTGGATGAAATTCATGCATGGGGGTGGGGGGTTGTACCTCAGCCCAGTTTGTACCCTTTCTAATCTGGGACCCCTCGAGGGATGTCTGACTCCCCTCTCACAATGCAGGAATGCTGGCTCCCAACCACTCACCAGCCTGCCTGCCTGATTTCCCCTAACTGCTTCTTTTTAAAAAATAAACCTTTATTGTTCAGATTATTACAGGTGTTCCTCTTTTTTCCCCCATAGCTACCCTCCACCCGATCCCCCACCCCACCCCATGTCCTTACCCTGTCTTCATTCATGGGTGTAAGATTTTTGTCCTATCACTTCCCGCACACATCACACCCTCTTCCTCCTGAGAATTGTCAGTCCCCTCCCTTTCTATGTTCCTGATTCTATTCATCAGTCCATTCTGTTCATCAGATTTTTCACTCACTTGATTTTTAGACTCATTTGTTGGTAGGTATATATTTGTTGTCATTTTGTTGTTCATAGTTTTTATCTTTACCTTTTTCTTCTTCCTCTTCTTCTTAAAAAATACCCTTCAGCATTTCATACAATCCTGGTTTGGTGGTGATGAACTCCTTTAACTTTTTTTTTCTGTGAAGCTCCATATCTGACCTTCAATTCTGAATGATAGATAGCTTTGCTGGGTAGAGTAATCTTGGTTGTAGGTTCTTGCTGTTAATCACTTTGAATATTTCTTGCCACTCCCATCTAGCCTGCATAGTTTCTGTTGAGAAATCAACTGACAGTCATATGGGTACTCCCTTGTATGTAACTGTTTTTCTCTTGCTGCTTTCAAGATTCTTTGTCTTTTGCCCTTGACATTTTAATTATGATGTGCCTTGGTGTGGTCCTCTTTGGATTC
Organism: Antrozous pallidus; assembly: GCA_027563665.1. Lineage (NCBI taxonomy): Eukaryota > Metazoa > Chordata > Mammalia > Chiroptera > Vespertilionidae > Antrozous > Antrozous pallidus. Next base: position 34,321,434 of record CM050515.1, on the reverse strand, counting down.
CTCTTGTTTGGGGTTCTCTGCACTTCTGGACTTTTAAGTCTATTTCTTTCACCAGGTAAGGAAAGTTTTCTGTCATTATTTCTTCTAATAGGTTTTCAATATTTTGTTCTTTCTCTTCTACTGGCACCCCAATAATTCGGATGTTGGTACATTTAAAGTTATCCCAGAGGCTCCTTACACTATCTTCATATTTTTGGATTCTTTTTCTTTTGGTTGTTCTGGTTGGGTGTTTTTTGTCCCCTCATACTTCAGATTTTTGGTTTGATTCTTGAAGTCTTTTGATCTACTGTTGAATTTCTGTACATTCTTTATTTCAGTCAATGTATGCTTAATTTCTGAGTGGTCCTTTTCCATTTTCTTGGCATTCCCATTAAGGTCCTTGAAGGTCTCATCAAGTTTCTCAGCGGTTTTTAGAAGATTCTTGAGTAACCTCATAAATGTGGTCCTGAACTCTATGTCCTCCATTTCTTTCATTCGTGACATGTTCCTTTGTGTCTGCATTTTGCTGCTTTCCTGTGGTGATGGAGTGGAAGAACTCCTGTACTGGAGACACGCCTATAGGGATGGATTTGCTTCAGTGGGGCTTTGGTGCTCACTGAGTCTGCCTCTTGAATATGTCACTTATGGATGTGTGTAGTTGAATTCTGGTATTGTCTTGCACTGATCTCATGATACACTTGCTTCTGGATCTCCAATGAGATGTAGCTTCTATCTGAGGTGACCCAGCAGGAGCTACAGCAAGGTCTGCAGATTTCTCCTGGTCTGACCAGAGCTGCAGTTTGTTAGATTAAGCTGCTATAGGGCAGGCCGTTTATATGCAAGTGCTGCTGCGCACAGCTAGGTTTGCAGGTTGTGTGGGATGGGGTCTCAGGGAGTCACTAGGATAGGGCGAGGCAAACAGCAATGGTTGACGCTCAGCCATTTCTGAATTTCCATGATTCAAAGTCTCTGCTCAGTGAACAGTGATTGCTGCAGGTACCACTACAAGGGAGCCACCCTCACTTTCCAACCTGATGGCAGACCATTCAGCTTCTCCCTGCACGAGTCTGGGGCACTAGCGTCTCTCCAGAAATGAGTTCAGAGTAATCAGGAGTTTGTTTCCCTTCAGGTTGAAAGCAGCAGCATCCCATCGCCCTCTGCCAGCCTGGTTCTCGCACCTCCATACCTCAACTTTTCAGCTCTTGTGCATGTCTCAATGCTCTTTTCTCTTTCCGTCAAATTGCAGAACTTCCACTTGGCCAGCTTTCCTGTGGTTCTGGGTGATAGACGTTTTGTATTTTAGTAGCAGTTTTAAAATTGTTGTGTGAGGCAGCAGTTTAGGTGTTTACCTATGCCACTATCTTGGCTTTTCTCGCCCCTAACTGCTTTTGCCAGCCAGCCTGATCACCCCTAACCACTCCCCTGCCAGCATTATTAATGCCTAACTGCTCCCCTTGCCTGCCTAATTTGTTCTTAACTGCCTGGTCACCCCTAACTGCCCTCCCCTGCAGGCCTTAGTCAACCCCAACTGCTCTCTCTTGCTGGCCTGGTTGCCCCTAACTGTCCTCCCCTGAAGGCCTGGTTGTCCCCAACTCCCATCACTTGTGGGCCTGGTTTCCCTAACTGACCTACCGTGCAGGCCTGAGTCCCCCCAACTGCCCTCCTCTGCTGGCTTGATCCCCCATAACTGCCTTCCCCTGTGGGCCATCTTGTGATGGCACCTTGTGTCCACACGGGGGTAGCCATCTTTGACAACATGGGGGCAGCCATCTTGTGTGTTAGAGTGATGGTCAATTTGCATCTTACCTCTTTATTATATAGGATGTGCATAGTCTATGGATGCAGATAATAGAGTGGTAAAGGCTTGGGAGGTACAGGTGTGGGGAGAAGGGCGTCTATGGGCAAAACAACAAAGAAACAAAGAGGACATCTGTAGTAGTTTCAACAATAAAGATAAATTTATAAAAAAGAAGAAGATAGCACTGGTGGAGTGGGGGTTGAATGGTGTAGTAGTGATTGAACAAAAAAAATGAAAGAAGGAAAAAAAGAAAGAAAGAACTGGGCCTGATCAATAGTGTGGTGAATGCAACAGCAGTAGGGGAGGTGGAAGACGTCATAGAGGAAATAATGGTGATGAAAAGATAAAATTTAATTTAATTTAATTTTTTAAAGAAACTGCTCATACATACAAAACAACTGGAACAATTCTGAAGAATATAGGTCAGACTTTCAGACTCTGGAATCAAATCCTTCATGTGTTTGGGAAGGCTAAGGCACAGAGGAACTTCAGGGAGCCAACATTTCTGATCTGGCAGCCAGATGTGCGGCAGTAGAATTTATGTCATCAGATCTGAAAAGAACCTAAGAACCAGTCTCTATCTTTTTAGAATAAACTCAAAGAAAAAACAAAAATTTTAATTCACCCTTTAACATTATTTTTTAAGGGAAATGAACCATCAAATGAAGAAAGAAGAAAATCCTTGCTAACTGGCCATCCAAGAAGGAAATACCTTCTTTATCAAGTATACTAATTTGAACAGTGTTTCGGGTCCATGGGTACAGGACGAAAAGGAGGTAGAATGAATATGGTGCTTTTGTTTCTATTTTCATCAAATAGAAGGTGGAGTACAAGGGACAACATCATCCTTCCACATTAGTCCCAGCTCCTCCACTCCCTGCACGTTAAGCCAGCCCAGGCCAGAGACTCAGCCGCCTATCAAAGGAAACCCGAGTTCCTCAGAGAGACCCCAATGCACTGGGCCCCACTCTGTACATGGGATCCCCACTCGGGAGTTAGTAAACAATGTAGCAGTTTTAAAATTATAAACAATGTCTATCACCTCTGTCAAAATAAAATGGTACATGAATATAATGAATGTAAATAAAACCATTTTAAGAAGAATTTTTGTTTACTGTATTTCCAGAAGAAAAAAAAAACACCTCAGTCATAAGAACACTAAATGTGAAATGTCTGGGTTGATTAGGACTGGAACCCTCAGTGTTCTTTAGTCAGGATCTACCCAGTTGGCATCTGAAACAACTTTCTCCATATGTGACATTAATAGTTGATGTACTTTAGTTTTTGCCTCTGTAAAAGTTCTTCCTTCAGAATATGAAAGTAGGCATGTGATGCTCACATATTTTTCTTCTAGTTTTTACTTTTTCTAGCCTAACCACCTTACTTCTATGTGAAATTCTATGACAGTAGTAGTTGCCAGATACTGTTGATATTTCAAATGAGTACATTGGGATTTATTAGACTACCCAGATGAGGTACAGCTTTTTGCCCTTATCTTTTCCTCTCTCTTTCTTCACACTTATTTTATGCTAGTATCCTGTAATTAAACTTTGCTCACAACTTTCTACAGACTTTCTATTATCTGGACATAATATTTATTATTTTTTTAAAGGAAAAGAGAGTTTTCTACCCACCCTCATGTCTGCATACTTGAGAGATTTTTAGGTTGTCCCTCAAAAAAAATGTATACACACTAATTGAGCTGAAGTGCAATTTTGAAAGGAAAATGTATTTTAGTAAACACTGCTTTTATAATTACTTAAAATATGCGTATAAATAGAATACTACACTGTGTTAAAAAAGAAGGAATTCCTACCATTTGCAACAACATGGATGGAACTGGAGAGCGTTATGCTAAGAGAAATAAGCCAGTCAGAGAAAGATAAGTATCACATGACCTACTCATTTGTGGAATATAATGAACAACATAAACTGATGAATAAAAACAGTTACAGAGACAGGGAAACATCGATCAGACCATCAAACCTTGGAGGGAAGGTAGAGGAGGGTGTGGGTAAGGGGGAGAGATCAACCAAAGAAGTTGTATGCATACATATAGACCTAACCAATGAAAACAGACAATAGGAGGGTAAAGGCATGAGTGGGGGTAGAGGGTAAAGGAAAAAGGACACATATGTAACATATTAATTAATAAAGAAATTTAAAAAAATAAAGTATGTGTATAGATCTTTGTGGACACCCTATAGATAATCTTACTTGATTTCACAGAATTAAACAACCTGATTAACTATGGGTGGGAATTAGGGACTGCTTGGATGGTGGATATAAGATGCTACTATGTAAAGTTTGATTTTCTGGGCCCAGAGGATCAGGAAATGATCTAAACCCGCAGAATGGACTCCCCGACTGCATTACAAGCACAGTGGTTGCAAAAAACGCAGGCCATACAGATGGCCTTATCTGAGACTGAATGACACAAACTCAGTATGAAGAGAAAATTAATGCAAATGAAGGTAGTAGTTTCTTGCATTGTGAATTTTCATTTTTGTGCCATTGCCTCTTTTATAAAATGAGAACCATAATTTCTGACATTTCTTCACTCATAGGAGAATGTGTGAATGAAGGGAAATTAGATGCCAATGAATCCGTTACATGTGCAACACAGAATGTTCTCAAATAAATTTTATTGTGCTGGCTCTTCATTCACAAGCCACAAAGAGATGTGGACCAAAATACTTACAGGAACATTTGCCACTGATGTTGTAGAATCATAGAACTCCCTGACAAAGCCTAAGCCAAGTATTCTTGAAGAAGAAGAAGAAGAAGAAGAAGAAGAAGAAGAAGAAGAAGAAGAAGAAGAAGAAGAAGAAGAAGGAGGAGGAGGAGGAGGAGGAGGAGGAGGAGGAGGAGGAGGAGGAGGAGGAGGAGGAGGAGAAGGAGAAGAAGAAGAAGAAGAAGAAGAAGAAGAAGAAGAAGAAGAAGAAGAAGAAGAAGGAGGAGGAGGAGGAGGAGGAGGAGAAGAAAAGTCTTCAAATAACTATCCAAACTGTGGTACTTATTGTTTCAAGACTGAGTGTTGCTGTTTTCTTTATCATTATACAAGAGGCCTGGTGCATGAATTTGTGCACATTTGGGGTCCAGCTAACACACTCCATTTGGGACCAGTTTGGAGTGGGGCAAGCCAGGTGGGGGGCTGAGGGCAGTTGAACTCTCAGTCAAGGGGACAATTTGCATATTAGCCTTTTATTATATAGGATTAAAGTTTTTAGAAATGATTAAAAGAAAAATTGGCCAAAGTACAATAGTATAATCAAAATATGTTTTATAGCAATGCAGAGACCATTATGATATTGGTTTTATTACAAAAGGGAGCAAGAGACAATAAGGCAGGAGAGAGAGAGAGAGAGAGAGAGAGAGAGAGAGAGAGAGAGAGAGAAGAAAGAAAAAGCAAGCTTACAGAGAAAACTGGTCATTATATTAGTTTCCCCTATACCATTTTTCTCACCTATACTATTCTCCTCTCAAAGATCACGTCTTTCCAGAAACTATTTACTAAATTATAGTTCTAACATCTTTTTTTCCTTTGGAGTTATAGCCAAACTTTTATTCTTTGAAGCAAAAGTAAAAAGGTATTGATAAAGATTTAAAGCAAAACATAATAATATAATCAACGGCCCACCTGACAAACCATTTCCTGTTCTGACAGTGATGTCACTGAGTACAGCTGGGACCCAAGTTTCAGATCAGAACAAGAGACTTACACCCTGCAGAGGAGAGCTGCCAGCATGGTGTGCCTGGGTGTGCTGTGGGTTTTCGTGGTCTCTGCCTGCCTTGGTAAGGCACATGTATTTACTTTTCCAAGTAACCAGTAGGATTAGCAAGTAGGAAAAAATATTAAAAACACAGGAATCTTACCCCCTCGTTGATACCAGGTATGGGAAGCAAAAAAGTGATGGATTTTTTCTGAAGTTTACATTAAGAGAAGGAAAGGTGGGTGAGGATGGGAGCCGGCTGGGAGTCTGCCTGCTTTATCTCTCTGGTGCCATCCCCCAGTGCAGTCCTTTCTGTCCTCTTTCCCACAGGACCCAGCCTGGCCCAGAAGGTCACGCAACCTCAACAAGAAATGTACGTGCAGGAGGCAGAGACTGCGACACTGGCCTGCACATATGACATTAGTAGGACTGATTATTATTTGTTCTGGTACAAACAACCTCCCAGAGGGGAGATAGTTTTCATTATCCGCCAAGAGGCTTTTAAGCAACAAAGTGCAACAGATAATCGCTTCTCTGTGAACTTCCAGAAAGCAACCAAAAACTTCAGCCTCAGGATCTCAGCCTGCCAGCTGGAGGATGCTGCGGTGTATTTCTGTGCTCTCAGTGAGGCACAGTGAGACGACTGACAGGGAGAGGCTTACAGAAACCTCCTGCCTCAGTGCCTGTGTCAAGGGGTGGGGGAGTGGTTGCTTAACAGGAACATAGAATCATTATCTTTTCTTGGGAATTAAAACTCCTTATATCTGAATATCAGAAACATAGAGAGATGGCTGTCTGCAAGCTGTAGTCCTTAAAATTACAATAAAAATAATGGCATGTGTTATGCCTTCCAATTTTACCAAGAGTCTTCATACATATTATCACATGTAACCCTCATAGCTCTGTATGATATATGTGACAGATCAGATGGATCCTAAGCATTTCCTTCATCCAGAAAATTTTTATAGTTTGCCTGGGAATGCATACCATTAAGAATCTTAAACTTCTCCATTTTATTACTTGAAATTTTTAAAAATTTTTTCACTTATCATTTATTTTTCTTTCCATGTCTAACACTGAATTTCTACAGAAAAAAATTACCCAATTTTAAGTACAATAAATGTGACAGTAGATAAATAACTTAGGAGGGGATCCACTAGTCCATTCAAGAACCTGAAAGGTGACATATATCAATGGGACATAGATCAAATGATCCAGAAAAAATGATGAAATTGCCTATTAGAGGCTCAGCCACTCAGGGCCAACATTAGTGGCTAGAATGCTGTTCTCCAGAAGCAGTAATATTTATTAAACCAATGGCTGATATATGGATACTTTTAGCATCCTAACTAATATGCACAAGTGTAGAAACTAAGAAATAGGTGTGGAATAGACTCTCCATATGTCTCTCCTATAACCCATTCCAGAATTTATTGTTCTCTTTCCCTCAACGTTAGGTTCTGTGGGATTAGAGGTCTAGTTCCCAAATGAAGACTGTTTCCACCAGGGGATTCAGCAAACGTCCCACCGAAACTACTTATGACCACCATCTAGGTCACTTTGGTGTCAATAGTCTAGCAGAAAAAGAGAGGGGTTATTAAACATGGAGGGTAGTTGACCCTGACTGTCATGAAGCAGCATGATGTTGTTACACAATAAGGGCAAGGAGGAATACATCTGGAGTTTCAGTGTATCATATTGGACATTTCCATGTCCAATAGAAACAACCTGGCAATTGTTGGTACAAGGTCTGAAAAAGGGTAAAGTGGTTAAGAACTGTGTCCCTTCAGCAATGAAGGGTCTAGGTCACCCCAACAGGCAAGCAACCTAGGTCTGCTGAAGTGCTGTCGAAGGAAATCTGGAGAGTGTGGCAGAAGAGGGAGAAGATGACTATCAATTACAGCCTCGCTACCTGTTAAAGAAGTGGGGCCCAAAGCTCATGTTAAAGGCTCTGCTAAGAAACTGCTCAAGAATAACACACTTAGTGATTAAAATGCTGTATGCAGAAGCAGTAATTACATGTTTAAACTGAGTCTTCAAGGTTTTGGCTGGCTGCAATTTATTTAAAACATTCCTGTATTAAGTGTTTTAAATAAATTGCACCCAGCCAAAACCTATAAAACTCAGTAATATAGTGACAAGTATACATGTCAGTAGTACAAAGAGCATGTGTGTTCTCTTGTCACATTCAAATGTCTAGCTCTGATTTTATTAATGAACTAGGGGCCCAGTGCATGAAATTCGTGCACTGGGGGTTGGTGATCCCTCAGCCCAACCTGCCCCCTCAATGGGGCTGATGGCTGGCTCTGCCCCAAATGCCTCAGCCCCACTGCCCTCCCAACCCTGGCCTTAGCCCCCACTGCTGATGACCGCCCAATGACTGCCCAACCCTGGCGTCCTCGCGCTTGCTGGATGCCTTGGTCCCGGTCGCCCAGCCCAGGTCTTAGCCCCAGCAGCGACCACCCAGCCCCAGGGTCACCCCACACTCATGGTGGTCTCGGCAGCCCTGTCCCCTGCTTCACATGCATCTCAGCCCCGCCCACTGACTCATGTGCTCACCTTCCGCCTTGGCCCTGCTCCCCGCTCCTGATTGGCTGGTGGGTGTGGCTGGTGGGCATGGCTTGTGGGTGTAACAAAGTCATGGTCAATTTGCATATTGCTCTTTTATTAGATAGGATGTGGTATAAAATTCTGTGGATACTCAGACTCATTCAAACTGGTAACATCCAACATTAAGCATGCACTGTACAATGTTTACTTTCTAGCACAGGGCCTTCTCTGTCTTTTTAAGACCTCACTCAACTCAACAGGCAAGCTCGGCCTAAAAGAACAGGGGAATTACCAGCCCCCCTGGCAAGTACCAACCAGTGATGAAAGAGGACCAATGAATTAAATGTACTAGCTTCCTGATTTCCAGATAACGCTCCTAAAGGGACCCTAAGCTCTTCTTTGAAGATCCTGGCAGAATCAAGCCCCAACCTTACCCTACATACTTTCTCACTCATGCTTCCTAAGATCTCTTCCTAAATATATTATATTCATCTGAGTCCTTGCTTCAGGGTTTATTTGGGGGAAAAACAATAGAATACTGTTCATCTGTAAAAAAAAAGGGGGGGCGGTCTTACCTTTTGTGACAGCATGGATGGATCTGGAGAATACCATTCTAAGTAAAATAAGACAGAGAAATACAAATAGTGTGTAATTTCACTTATGTGTGCACTTTAATGTACAAAATAAACAAACAAAATAGAACCAGATTCATAGATAAAGAAAACAAACTGATAGCTATTATGGAAGATTTGGCAGAGCTGTGTATAAAAGGGTGAAGAGATGAAACAAGGGAGAGAGAGAGAGAGAGAGAGAGAGAGAGAGAGAGAGAGAGAGAGAGAGAGGAAGGAAGAACTCATAGACACAGACAACAATTTGGTGATTACTGGGGGAAAGGGGTGGGATAAGGTAGAAGAGGGAAAAGGAGGCATAAATGGGGTGGAAGGAGAAGTGACTTGCAGTGGTGAACACAAAATACAATATACAAATGTTGTACTGTAGAATTGTACACCTGAAACTTATATAATTTTATTAACCAATGTCACCCCAATAAACTCAATAAAAAGTTCTAATAAATTAATAATCAAGGTCTCTTCATTTAGTGGATATAGGAATAGAAACTCATATAAACAGATTACTTCTGAACAGATTTCTGGATTAAAGCAAGTTTTTTTTTCTGTGTAAAGGAGTCAATTATAGAAATTTCCCCAGTAATTACTTATTTGATCTGAAGAGGGCACTGCTTGCATTAGTTGACAGGAACTGCAAAGGATTCTCAGGTTCAAAGACACAGCTCTGATATTCACTCCGGTGTTCATAGCAGTGCAATTTATAATAGCTAAGATTTGGAAACAACCCAAGTGTTCATCAGCAAATGAGTGGATAAAAAAATGCTGTTGTACATTTACACAATGGAATTCTATATGGTAAAAAAGAAGGAAGTCTTACTATTTGTAACAGCATGGATGGACCTGGAGAGCATTAAGCTAAGCAAAATAAACCAGTCAGAGAAAGATAAATATCATATGATCTCACTCATATTTGGAATCTAATGAACAAAATAAACGGATAAACAAACTAGATCCAGAGACATCAAACCATATAACAGACAGATGAATGTCAAAGGGAAAGGTGGGGTAGGGGGATAGTGAAGAGAAGAGTTTAATGAGGGAACTTATATACATACTAGAGGTACAGTGCATGAAATTCATGCATGGGGGTGTGTGTCCCTCAGCCCAGCCTGCACCCTTTCCAATCTCGGACCCCTGGAGGGGTATCCAACTGCCCTCTCACAATCCAGGACAGCTGGCTTCCTACTGCTCGCCTGCCTGCCTGATTACTCATAACTGCTTCTACCTGCCAGTCTGATCACCCCTTAACTACTCCCCTGCCAGCCTGATTAACAACTAACTGCTCCCCTTGCTGGCCAGATTGCCCCTAATTGCCCTCTCCCAGGCCTGGTCACTCCTTACTGCCCTCCCCTGTAGGCCTGGTCACCCCCAACTACCCACCCCTGTCAGTGTTATTGCCCCTAACTGTCCTCCCTTGCAGGCCTGGTAGCCCCCAAATGCCCTCTACTGCTGGACTGGTTACCCCTAACTGCCTTCCCTTGCTAGCCTGATCAACCCTAACTGCTCTCCCCTGCTGGCCTGGTTGCCCCATACTGCCCTCCCCTGCAGACCTGGTCACCCCTAACTGCCCTCCCCTGTAGGCCTGGTTGCCCCCAACTGCCCATCCCTGCAGGCCTGGCTTCCCCCAACTGCTCTCCCCTGCAAGCCTGGGTCCCTCCCAACTGTATTCCTCTGATGGATTGATCGCCAAAAACTGCCCTCCCCTGCTGGCCATCTTTTGGCGGCCAGCTTGTGTCACATGAAGGTGGCCATCTTTGACAACATGGGGGCAGCCATCTTGTGTGTTGGAGTGATGGTCAATTTTCATGTTACCTCTTCATTATATTGGGTGTGCATAGTCCATGGATTCAGATAATAGAGTGGTGAAGGATTTGGACAGAAAGGTGTGGGGAGAAGGAGGTCAATGGGCAAAACAACAACTAAGAAACAGAGGACACATCTATGATACTTTCAACAATAAAGATAAATTTATAAAAAAGAAGAAGACAGCTCTGGTGGAGTGGGGGTGGAATGGGGTGGGAGTGTTGGGATGGTAGTGATTGAACAAAAAAGAAAGAAAGAACTGGGCATGGCCAATAGTGTGGTGAATGCAAGGGCAGTAGGGGAGGTGGAAGACATAGAGGAAATAAATGGTGATGGAAAAATAAAATTTAATTTAATTTAATTTTTTTAAAGAAACTGCTAATACATACAAAACAATTGGAACATTTCTGAAGAATCTAGGTCAGATTTTCAGACTCTGGAATCAAATCCTTCATGTGTTTGGGAAGGCTAAGGCACAGAGGAACTTCTGGGATGCAACATGTCTGATCTGGTAACCAGATGTGTGATAGTAGAGTTTATGTAATCAGGACTGAGAATATAATGAATATAAATAAAACCTTTTTGAAAAGACTTTTTGTTCACTGTATTTTCAGAAAAAGAACTCAGTCCTAAGAACACTCAATGTGAGATATCTGGGGTGATTAGGACCAGAACCCTCAGTGTTTAGTCAAGATCTACCCAATTAAAGGGAACTTCTAGACATCTGAAATAACTTTTTCTATTTTTGACTTTAATAGTTGATGTACCTTAGCTTTGGCCTCTAAAAATTCTTCCTCGAGAATACGAGATTAGGCATGTGATGCTCACATATTTTTCTTCTAGTTTTTACTTTTTCTAGCCAAACCAGTTTACTTCTATGAGAAACTCTGTAACAGTAGTAGTTGCCAGATACTGTTGATATTTGAAATGAGCACATTGAAATTTATCAGATGGCCCAGGTGAGGTACTGCTTTGTCTTCCTACCTTATATTCTCTCTATCTTCACCCTTATGTTCTGCTTAAAATCTTGTAATCAGACTTTGCTCACAACCTTCATTTAGAAATTGACCCAACCCAAGAAACCACTTCTACTTAAAACAAACAAAACACACACACACACACACACACACACACACACAACTATTATCTGGACATAATATTTATTATTTTTTAAAGAAAAAGACAGTTTTCTAACCATCCTCATGTTTGCGTACTTGAGAGATTTTTGGGATGTCCCCCCAAAAAAATTTATACACATTTTAATTGAGCCGAAGCTCAATTTGAAAGTGAAATGTATTTCAGTAAACACTGCTTTTATAATTATTGAAAGTATGTGTATACAATGGAATATTACACTATGCTAAAAAAGAAGAAATTCCTACCATTTGCAACAACATGGATGGAACTGGAGAGCATTATGCTAAGAGATATAAGTCAGTCAGAAAAAGATAAGTATCAAATGGTCTACTCATTTTTGGAGTTTAATAAGCAATATAAACTGATGAATAAAAACAGTTCCAGAGACAGAGAAACATTGATCAGACCATCAAACCTTGGAGGGAAGGTATTGGAGGGTGGAGGTAAGGGGGAGATATCAAACAAAGGATTTGTATGCATATGGGCTTAACCAATGGACCCAGACAACAGGGGGTTGAGGGATGAGTGGGGGGATGGAAGTTAATAGGGGAAGAAGGACATATATATATAACACCTTAATTAATAAAAAATAGAAAAAAATAAAGTATCTGTATAGATTTTTGGGGACACCATATAGATATTTTTTTTTATTTTACAGAATTCAACAACCTGATTAGCTATCGGTGGGAACTAGGGACTGCTTGGATGACGGATATAAGACACTACTATGTAAAGTTTTATTGGCTGGGCCCAGAGGGTCAGGAAATGATCAAAAATAGCAGGATGGACCCCCTGGCTTGGGCTCCCCGACTGCATCACAAGCACAGTGAATGCATAAAGGTGTGCCATACAGATGGCTGTACCGAAGATTGGATGACACAGACTCAGTAAGAAGAGAAAATTAATGCAAATGAAACTAGTAGTATCTTGAATTGTGAATTTTCATTTTTTATGCCATTGTCTCTTGTACAAAATGAGGACCATAATTTCTGACCTTTCTTCTCTAATGGGAGACTGTTTCAATGAGGGGGAATAAGATGCCAATGAATCTGATACATATATAACACAGAATGTTCTCAAATAAATTTTATATGAATTGTGCTGGTTCTTCATTCACAAGCCATGAAGAGAAGTTCACCAAAATGCTTATAGAAACATTTGTCACTGATGTTGTAGAATCATAGAACTCCCTGACAAAGCCTAAGTCAAGTATTCTTGAAGAAGAAGAAGAAGAGGAAGAAGAAGAAGAAGAAGAAGAAGAAGAAGAAGGGGAGGAGGAGGAGGAGGAAGAGAAGGAGGAGGAGAAGGAGGAGGAGGAGGAGGAGGAGGAGGAGGATGAGGAGGAGGAGGGGAAGGAGAAGGAGGAGAAGGAGAAGGAGAAGGAGAAGGAGAAGGAGAAGGAGAAGGAGGAGAAAAATCTTCAAATAACAGCAATTAAATATCAAAATCATGGTTCTTATTTTTTCAAGACTGAGTGTTGCTGTTTTCTTTATCATTATAGCAGAGGCCTGGTGCATGAATTGGTGCACATTTGGGGACCAGATGGCACACCCCAATTGGGGCCAATAGGGGGTGGGTCCAGCCAGGGGAGGGGCTGAGGGCACTTGTCCAGCCATTCCCACCCCCTGGCCAAACCTCTTGTTGAACTCCTGGTCCAGGGGACAATTTCCATATCAGCCTTTTATTATACGAGATTGAAGTTTTTAGAAATGATTAAAATAAAAATTGGCCAAAGAACAATAGTATAATCAAAACCTGTTTTAGAGCAATGCAGAGACCATTATGATATTTGGTTTTACTACAAAGGAAGGAAAAGAGGGAGGAAGGGAGGGAAGAAGAGAGAGAAGGAAAGAGGGAGGGAGAGAGGGAGGAGGGAGGAAGGGAGGGAGGAAGGGAGGGAGGGAGGGAGGAGAGAGAGGGGCAGGAGAAGAGAGAGAAGAAAGAAAAAGCAAGCGTACAGAGAAAACTGAAGTCATTACATTAGTTTCACCTCTACCATTTTTCTCACCTATGCTATTCTTCTCTCCAAAAATCACATATTTATAAAAACTATTTGCTAAATCACAGTTCTAACATCTTTTTTTCTTTGGAGTTATAGCCAAAGTTTTATTCTCTGAAGCAAAAGACAAAAGTCATTGATAAACATTTAAAGCAAAACCTAATCAACGGCCCACCTGATATACCATTTCCTGTTCTGACAGTGATGTCACTGAGTACAGCTGGGACCCAAGTTTCAGATCAGAACAAGAGACTTACACCCTGCAGAGGAGAGCTGCCAGCATGGTGTGCCGGGGTGTGCTGTGGGTTTTCGTGGTCTCTGCCTGCCTTGGTAAGGCACATGTATTTACTTTTTCAAGTAACCAGTAGGATCAGCAAGTAGGAAAAAAGATTTTAAAAAAAAAAAACAGGGATCTCACCTCCTCATTGATACCAAGTATGGGAAGCAAAAAGTGGTGGATTTTGCTTGAAGTTTGGATTAAGAGAAGGAAAGGTGGGTGGGGATGGGAGCCAGCTGGGAGTCTGCCTGCTTTATCTCTCTGGTGCCATCCCCCAGTGCAGTCCTTTCTGTCCTCTTTCCCACAGGACCCAGCCTGGCCCAGAAGGTCACTCAACCTCAACAAGAAATGTACGTGCAGGAGGCAGAGACTGCGACACTGGCCTGCACATATGACACTAGTGACACTAATTATTATTTGTTCTGGTACAAGCAACCTCCCAGTAGGGAGATGGTTTTCATTATCCGCCAAGAAGCTTTTAAGCAACAAAATGCAACAGATAATCGCTTCTCTGTGAACTTCCAGAAAGCAACCAAAAACTTCAGCCTCAGGATCTCAGCCTGCCAGCTGGAGGATGCTGCGGTGTATTTCTGTGCTCTCAGTGAGGCACAGTGAGACGACTGACAGGGAGAGGCTTACAGAAACCTCCTGCCTCAGTGCCTGTGTCAGGGGGTGAGGAAGGAGTTGCTTTAAAGGAACATCGAAATCACTGTGTATTTTAGGGAATGAAAACTCCTTATGTCTGAATATCAGAAACATAGATGGATATGTGCTAGCTGTAGTCCTTAAAATTACAATGAAAATAATTGCATGTGTAGTGCCTCCAATTTTACCAACAGTCCTCATACATATTATCACATGTAACCCTCATAGCTCTGTATGATATATGAGACAGATCAGACTTCCTAAGCATTTCCTTCATCCACAAAATTTTTATAGTTTGCCTGGGAATGCATACCTTCAGGAATCTTCCATTTCATTACTTGAACCTTTTTTAAAAAAATTGTTTCAATTTTCTCTTATTTTCTCATCTATGTCTAACACTGAATCTCCACAGAACAAAGTACTCAATTTAAAATACAATAAGTGTGACAGCAGAGGTATAACTTGGGAGGGGATCCACTAGTTCTGTGGTCAGCGAACTGCAGCTCTCAAGCCACATGCTGCTCTTTGACCCCTTGAGTGTGCCTCTTCCACAAAATACCATGGCCTAGGAGAAACTGTTTTTAAAGAAGTGGCATTAGAAAAAATTTAAGTAAAAAAAAATTTGGCTCTCCAAAGAAAATTCAGTCGTTGTATTGTTGATATTTGGATCTGTTGACTAATGAGTATGCCGAGCATTGCACTAATCCATCCAAGAACCTGAAAGATGACCTATGTCCATGGTACATAGGTCAGATGATCCAAAGAAAATGATGGAATGATGGCTACAATGCTGTTCTCCAGAAGCAGTAATATTTATTAAACCAATGGCTGATATATAGATACTTTTAGCATCCTAGCTAATATGCACTACTATAGAAACTAAGAAATGGGTGTGGAATAGACTCTTCTAACATCTTTCCTATCACCTATTCCAGAATTTATTGTTCTCTTTCCCTCAGCCTTAGGTTCTGTTGGATTAGAGGTCTAGTAGAAGAAAGAAGAGGAAGAGGAAGAAGAAGAGGAAGAGGAAGAGGAAGGAGAATAAGAATAAGAATAAGAATAAGAATAAGAAGAAGAAGAAGAAGAAGAAGAAGGGAAGAAGAAGGGAAGAAGAAGGAGAAGAAGAAGAAGAAGAAGAAGAAGAAGAAGAAGAAGAAGAAGAAGAAGAAGGAGAAGAAGAAGAAAAGAAGAAGAGAAAGAAAGAAAGAAAGAAAGAAAGAAAGAAAGAAAGAAAGAAAGAGTCTTCAAATAAATAACAGAACAATTAAATATCAAAATTCTGGTTCTTATTTTCTCTAGACTGAGTGTTGCTGTTTTCTTTATTATTAAACTAGAGGCCTGGTGCATGAATTTGTGCAAAGTTAGGATCCAACAAGCATACCCCAGTTGGGGCCAAATGGGTGGTGCCAGTCTGGGGGTGGGTCTGCGTGCAATTCAGCAGCCCGATCGTCCCTAGGTGAGATTCCTGTTGAACTGCCATTTGAGAGTCAATTTGCATATTATCCTTTTATTATATAAGACTGAAGTTTTGAGAAATGATTAAAATAAAGAATTACCCAAGAACAAGAGTAAAATCAAAACCTGTTTTATAGCAATGCAGAGACCATTATGATATTGGTTTAACTACAAAAAGGAGGGAGGGAAGAGGGAGAGAAGAAGGGAGAGAGGGAGGGAAAGAAGGAGGAACAGTTGAGAGAGAGAAGAAAGAAAAAGATGATTACAGAAAAAACTGAAGTCATTACATTAGTTTCGCCTGTACCTTTTTCTCACCTATGCTATCCTCTCCAAGATCACGTCTTTACAAAAACTATTTATAAATTACAGTTCTAACATCTTTTTATCCTTTGGAATTATAGCCAAACTTTTAGTCTCTTAGGCAAAAGACATTGATAAGAATTTAAAGCAAAACATAATCAACGGCCCACCTGACATACCATTTCCTGTTCTGACAGTGATGTCACCGAGAACAGCTGGTTCCCAAGTTTCAGATCAGAACAAGAGACTTACACTCTGCAGAGGAGAGCTGCCAGCATGGTGTGCCTGGGTGTGCTGTGGGCATTTGTGGTCTCCACCAGCCTTGGTAAGGCACATGTATTTACTTTTCCAAGTATCCAGCAAAATTAGAAAGTAGGAAAATATTAAAAACACAGGGATCTTACCTCCTCGTTGATACCAGCTATGGGAAACAAAAAAAGTGATGGATTTTGCCTGAAGTTTGCATTAAGAGAAGGAAAGATGGGTGGGGATGGGAGCCAGCTGGGAGTTTGCCTGCTTTATCTCTCTGGTGCCATCCCCCAGTGCAGTCCTTTCTGTCCTCTTTCCCACAGGACCCAGCCTGGCCCAGAAGGTCACTCAACCTCAACAAGAAATGTACGTGCAGGAGGCAGAGACTGCAACACTGGCCTGCACATATGACACTAGTGTGGCTGAGTATTATTTGTTCTGGTACAAGCAACCTCCCAGCGGGGAGATGGTTTTCATTATCCGCCAAGAAGCTTTTAAGCAACAAAATGCAACAGATAATCGCTTCTCTGTGAACTTCCAGAAAGCAACCAAAAACTTCAGCCTCCGGATCTCAGCCTGCCAGCTGGAGGATGCTGCGGTGTATTTCTGTGCTCTCAGTGAGGCACAGTGAGACAACTGACAGGGAGAGGCTTACAGAAACCTCCTGCCTCAGTGCCTGTGTCAAGGACTGGGGGAGTAGTTGCTTAACAGGATCATAGAAATCATTGTCTTTTCTTGGGAATTAAAACTCCTTATATCTGAATATCAGAAATATAGAGAGATGGATGTCTACAAGCTGTAGTCCTTAAAATTACAATGAAAATTAAGGCATGTGTAGTGCCTTCCAAATTTACCAAGAGTCTTCATACATATTATTACATGTAACCTTCATAGCTCTGTATGATATAAGTGACAGATCCGACTTCCTAAGCATTTCCTTCATCCAGAAAATTTTATAATTTGCCTGGGAGTGCATACCTCCAAGAATCTTAAGCCTTTCCATTTTGTTACTTAAAGCTTTTTTTTTAATCAATTTTCTCTTATTTCCCATCCATGTCTAACACTGAATCTCCACAGAACAAAGTACCCAATTTAAAATACAGTAAGTGTGGCCGAGACCGGTTTGGCTCAGTGGATAGAGCGTTGACTGCGGATTGAATGGTCCCGTTTGATTCCGGTCAAGATCATGTACCGTGGTTGCGGGCACATCCCCAGCAGGGGGAGTGCAAAAGGCAGCTGATGGATGTTTCTGACTTTCTATCCCTCTCCCTTCCGCTCTGTAAAAAATCAATAAAATATATTTTAAAAATAAAATAAATGTGACAGCGGAAGAGGCATAACATGGATGGGGATCCACTAGTCCATCCACAAACCTGAAAGATGACCTATGTCCATAGTACATAGGTCAGATGATCCAGTGGAAATGATGGAATAGCCTGTTCAAGTCTCATCTAAGAAGCCACTCAGGGCCAACATTAGTGGCTACAATGCTGTTCTCCAGAAGCAGTAATATTTATTAAACAATTAGCTGATATATGGATACTTTTAGCATCCTAGCTGATATACACAAGTGTAGAAACTAAGAAATGGGTATGGAATAGACTCATCTCTAGTCTCTGCTATAACCCATTTCAGATTTTATTGTTCTCTTTCCCTCAACATTAGATTCTGTGGATTAGAGGTTTAGTTCCCAGAGGAAGAATGTTTCCACCAGGGGGTTCAGCAAACATCCCATCGAAACTAGTTATGAGCATCATCTAGGTCACTTTGAACTCCTTCTGCCAATGGTCCCACAGACAAAGAAAGGGGTTATTAGTCTTGGAGGGGTAGTTGACCCTGATTGTCATGAAGCAGCAGGTTGTTATTGCACAATAAGGGCAAGGAGTAATACATCTGGAGTTTCAGTGTTTCATATTGGGCATTCCCATGTCCAATAAAAACAACCTGGCAATTGTTGGTACAAGGTCTACAAAAAGGGTAAAGGGATTAAGAACTGTGACCCTTTAGCAATGAAGGGTCTGGCTCACCACACCAGGCAAGCAACCTAGGTCTGCTGAAGTGCTGTCGAAGGAAATCTGGAGAGTGTGGCAGAAGAGGGAGAAGATGACTATCAATTACAGCCTCGCTACCTGTTAAAGAAGTGGGGCTCAAAGCTCATATCAAAGGCTCTTTAAGAAGTTGCTCAATGACAACACTCTTAGTGATTAAAACGCTGTTCTCCAGAAGCAATAATTACATTTTTAAACTGAGTCTTCAAAGTTTTGGCTGGCTGCAATTTATTTAAAACCTTCCTGTATTAAATGTTTTAAATAAATTACACCCAGCCAAAACCTATAAAACTCAGTAATATAGTGACAAGCATGCATCTCAGTAATGCAAAGAGCATGTGTGTTCTCTTGTCACATTCAAATGTCTAGCTCTGATTTTATTAATGACTGTGGTATAAAATTCTGTGGATACTCAGACTCATTCAAACTGGTGATATCCAACATTAAGCATGCACTTTACAATGTTTACTTTCTACCCCAAGGCCTTCTCTGACTTTTTAAGACCTCATAGGCAAGCTCGGCCTGAAAAGACAGGGGAATTACCAGCTCTCCCGGCAAGCACCAACCAGTGATGAAAGAGGACCAATAAAAAATGTTCTAGTTTCCTGATTTCTACCTGACAATTCTGAGAGGGACCCTAAGCTCTTCTTGGAAGATCCTGGCAGAATCAAGCCCCAAGCTTGCCCTACATAATTTCTCACTCATGCTTCCTAAGACCTCTTCATATATTATATTCATCTGAGTCCTTGCTTCAAGGTTTATTAACAATAGAATACTACTCATCTGTTAAAAAAAAGGGGGGATCTTAACTTTTGTAAGAGTATGGATGGATCTAGAGAATATTGTGCTAAGTAAAATGAGACAGCAAAATACAAATAGATTGTGATTTCAGTTATATATGCAAGCTAATGGACAAATAAAACAAAATAAAAACAAATTCATAGATAAAGAAAACAGAATGACAGCTGTTAGAGAAGAGAAGATTTTGGGGAGCTGGGTGTAAAAAAGGTGAAGAAATTAAGAAAGAAAGAGATGAAAAAAGAAAGAAAGAAAGAAAGAAAAAGAAAGAGAGAGAGAAAGAGAGAAAGAGAGAAAGAAAGGAAAAGAAAGAAAGGAAGGAAGGAAGGAAGGAAGGAAGGAAGGAAGGAAGGAAGGAAGAAAGAAAGAAAGGAAGAAAGAAAGAAAGAAAAAAAGAAAGAAAGAAAGAAGAAAGAAAAAGAATTCTTAGATACAGACAACAACTTCGCGATTACCAGGGGAAAGGGATGGGATGAGGTAGAAGAGAGAACAGGAGGGATAAATGGTGATGGAAGGAGACTTGACTTGGAGTGGTGAGCACAAAACACAATATACAGATGTTGTACTATAGAATTGTACACCTGAAGCCTATATAATTTTATTAACCAATGTCACCCCAATAAACTCAGTAAAAATTTGTAATAAATAAATAATTTAGGACTCTTCATTGAGTGGGAATAGGAATCAGAAACTCATATAAACATATAATTTTCCTAACATATTTCTGGATTAAAGCAAGTTTTTTTCTGTGTAGAAGAGTCAATTATAAAAATTTCCCCAGTAATTACTTATTTGACCTAAAGAGGGCACTGCTTGCATTAGTTGATAGGAGCTGCAAAAGATTCTCAGGTTCAAGATATGCACTCTGATATGCACTCCTGTGTTCATAGCAGTGCAATTTACAATATAGCTAAGATTTGGAAGCAACCCAGGTGCCCATCACCAAATGAGTGGATAAAGAATGCTGTTTTACATTTACACAATGGAATTCTATATGGTAAAAAAGAAGGAACTCTTACCATTTGCAACAGCATGTATGGACCTAGAGAGCATTATGCTAAGCAAAATAAACCAGTCAGAGAAAGATAAATATCAAATGTTCTCACTCATATATGGAATTTAATGAACAAAATAAACTGACGAACAAAATAGATCCAAAGATATCAAACAATGGAACAGACTGATGAATGTCAAAGGGGAGGGGGGCAGAGGGTGTGTAGGTGAAGTGACAGAGTTTAACCGGGGAACTTATATGCATACTAGAGGCCTAGTGCATGAAATTCGGTCACAGGGATGTGTGTCCCTCAGCCCAGCCTGTACCCTCTCCATTCTGGGAACCCTTGAGGGCATTCGAACATCCTTCTCACAATGCAGGAATGCTAGCTCCCAACCACTCACCTGCCAATCAGCCTAATCACTCCCTTACCACTCCCTGCCAGCCTGATTGACACTTAACCGCTCCCCTTGCCAGCCGGATTGCCCCTAACTGCCCTCCCCTTCTGGCCTGGTCACCCCCAACTGCCCTCTCCTGCCAGTCTGGTTGCCCCTAACTGTCCACCCCTCATGCCTGGTAGCCCTGAACTTCTCTTCCCTGCTGGCATGGTCACCCTTAACAGCTCTGCCCTACTGGCCTGGTTGCCCCTAACTGCCCTCCCCTTCAGGCCTGGTTGCCCCCAACTACACTTCCCTGCTCATTTGATTGCCCACAAGTGCCTTCACCTGCCAGCCATCTTTGGTGGCCATCTTATGTCCACATGGGGGCGGCCATCTTTCACTACATTGGGGCAACCATCTTGTGTGTTTGAGTGATGGTCGATTTCTATGTTACCTCTTTATTATGTAGGATGTGCATAGTCCATGGATGCAAATAATAGAGTGGTAAAAGCTTGGGAGGAACAGGTGTGGGGAGAAAGAGGTCAATGGGAAAAACAACAACTAAGAAACAAAGAAGACATTTATAACACTTTCAAAAATAAAGATAAATTTTTAAAAAGAAGAAGACAGCTCTGGTGGGGGAGTAGAGTGGGGTGGGAGTGTTGGGAGGGATTGAACAAAAAAGATAAAAAACTGGGCATGGTCAATAGTGTGGTGATTTCAAGGTCAGTAGGGAGGGTGGAGGACATCATAGAGAAAATAAATGGTGATGAAAAAATGAAACAAAATTTTATTTAATTTAATTTTTTTAAAGAAACTGCTAATACAAACTAAAGAAATTGAACAGTTCTGAAGAATCTAGGTCAGATTTCCAGACTCTGGAATCAAATCCTTCATGTGTTTGGAAGGCCAAGGCACAGAGGAACTTCTGGGAGCCAACATTTCTGATCTGGTAGCCAGATGTGCAATAATAGAATTTATGTCATCAGGATTGAGAAGAGCCTGAGAACTAGTCCGTTAAGGAAAATGAACATCAAATAAAGAAAGAGGAAAATCCTTCCTAACTGGCCATCCAAGAAGGAAATACCTTCATTATCAAGTATACTTATTTGAACAGTGTTTCTGGTCCATGGGTACAGGATGAAAAGGATGTAGAATAAATCTGGTGCTTTTGTTTCCATTTTCTTTAAATAGGATGTGGAGTACAAGGGACAACAGCATCTTCCACATTAGTGCCAGCTCCTCCACTCCCTGCACATTAAGCCAGCCCAGGCCAGAGGCTCAGCTGCCTACCAAAGGAAACCTGTGTTTCCCAGAGAAATGCACTGGGACCCACCCTATGTATGTTAGTAAACAATGTCTATCACCTCTGACAAAAGAAAATTACACATAAATATAATGACTATAAATAAAACCTTTTTTAAAAGAACTTTTTGTTCACTGTATTTTCAGACAAAGAACTCAGTCATAAGAACACTAAACGTGAGATGTCTGGACTGGAACCTTCAGTGTTCTTTAGTCAAGATCTCCCCAACTGAGGGTGAACTTCTTGATATCTGAAACAGCTTCCTCCGCTTGTGACTTTAATAGTTGATGTGCCTTAGTTTTGGCCTCTGTTAAAGTTCTCCCTTGAGAATATGAGAGTAGGCACGTGGTGCTCACATATTTTTCTTCTAGTTTTTACTTTTTCTAGCCAAACCAGCTTACTTCTTTGAGAAATCCTGTGACAATAGTTGTCAGATAATGTTAATATTTCAAATGAGCACATTGGATTTATCAGATGGCCCAGATAAGGTAATGCTTTTTCCTCCTACCTTATATTCTCTCTTTCTTCACCCTTATGTTCTGCTTAATATCTTGTAATCAAACTTTGCACACAACTTTCTACAGACTTTCTAAATGACCCAACCCCAGAAACCATTTTTACTTAAACAAAACACACAGACACACACACAAACTATCATCTGGACATAATACTTATTATTTTTTAAAGGAAAAGGCAGTGTTCTACTGATCTATGTCTACTTGAGAGTTTTTTGGTGTGTCCCTCCAAAAATGTATACATATTTTAATTGAGCTGAAGCTCAATTTTGAAAGGGAAATGTATTTTAGTAAACACTTCTTTTATAATTATTTAAAGTATGTGTTTACCTTTTTGGAGACACCCTATAGATAATCTTATTTGATTCTAGAATTCAACAATCTGATTAACTATTGGTGGGAACTAGGGACTCTTGGATATAAAAAACTATTATGTAAAGTTTTATTGTCTGGGCCCAGAGAGTCAGGAAATGATCTAAAACAGCAGGATGGACCCCCTGCCTGGCTCCCCAACTGCATTATAGGCACAGTGAATGCATAAAAGTGGACCATAGTGATAACCTTACTTAAGATCGGATGACACAAACTCAATAGAAGAGAAAATGAATGCAAATGAAACTAGTAGTCTCTTGCATTGTGAATTTTCATTTTTGTGCAATTGCCTCTTCTATAAAATGAGGACCATAATTTCTGACCTATCTTCTCTCATAGGAGAATGTGTGAATGAGGGGAAATTAGATGCCAGTGAATCTCTGTTAGATGTTCAACACAGAACATTCTCAAATAAATTTTATATGAATTGTACTAGTTCTTTATTCACAAGCCATGAAGATATGTGCACCAAAGGTCTTACAGAAACATTTGCCACTGGTTTTGAGGAGATATAGACCTCCCTGACACAGCCAAAGACAAACATTCTTTTAAAAGAAGAAGAAGAAAAGGAGAAGAAGAAGGAGGAGGAGAAGGAGAAGGAGAAGAAGAAGAAGAAGAAGAAGAAGAAGAAGAAGAAGAAGAAGAAGAAGAAGAAGAAGAAGAAGAAGAAGAAGAAGAAGAAGAAGAAGGAGGAGGAGGAGGAGGAGGGGGAGGAGGAGGAGGAGAAGGAGGAGGAGGAGGAGGAGGAGGAGGAGAAAGTCTTCAAATAAATAACAGAGCAATTAAATATCAAACTTCTGGTTCTTATTTTCTCTAGAATAAGTGTTGCTGTTTTCTTTATCATTATACTAGAGGCCTGGTGCATGAATTTGTGCACAGTTGGGATCCTCCCAGCATACCCCAATGGGAACCAATTGAGGTGGTGCCAGCCAGGGGAGGGGCTGTAGGCAGTTGGCTCTCCATGCCACCTGGTTGAACTCCCTGTTGAACTCTTGGTTGAGGCGACAATTTGCATATTAGCCTTTTATTATGTAGGACTGAAGTTTTGAAAATTGATTAAAATAAAGAATTGACCAAAGAACAAGAGTAAAATCAAAACCTGTTTCATAGCAATACGGAGACCAGTACAATTTTGATTTTACTACAAAAGGGAGGGAGGGAGGGAGAAAGGGGGCTAGGAAAGGAGGAAAGTAGGGAGGAAGAGAGGCAGGGAGTGAGGGAGGAACAGTTGAGAGAGAGAGAGAGAGAGAGAGAGAGAGAGAGAGAGAGAGAGAGAGAGAGAGAGAGGAAAGAAAAGGCAAGCTAACAGAGAAAACTGAAGTCATTACATTAATTTTGCCTATACCATTTTTCTGACCTCTCCAAGATCACATCTTTACAAAAACTATTTACTAAATTACAGTTCTAACATCCTTTTTCCTTTGGAGTTATAGCCAAATTTTTATTCTCTAAAGCAAAAGACAAAAGGCATTGATAAACATTTTAAAGCAAAACATAATCAACGGCCCACCTGACATACCATTTCCTGTTCTGACAGTGATGTCACCGAGAACAGCTGGTTCCCAAGTTTCAGATCAGAACAAGAGACTTACACCCTGCAGAGGAGAGCTGCCAGCATGGCGTACCGAGGTGTGCTGTGGGCATTCGTGGTCTCCACCTGCCTTGGTAAGGCACATCTATTTACTTTTCCAAGTAACCAGTAGGATTAGAAAAAAAGATTAAAAACACAGGATCTCACCTCCTCATTGATACCAGCTATTGGAAACAAAAATGTGATGGATTTTTTCTGAAGTTTGCATTAAGAGAAGGAAACGTGGGTGGGGGTGGGAGCCAGCTGGGAATCTACCTGCTTTATCTCTCTGGTGCCATCCCCCAGTGCAGTCCTTTCTGTCTTCTTTCCCACAGGACCCAGCCTGGCCCAGAAGGTCACTCAACCTCAACAAGAAATGTCTGTGCAGGAGGCAGAGACTGCAATACTGGCCTGCACATATGACACTAGTAGGAGTGATTATTATTTGTTCTGGTACAAGCAACCTCCCAGCGGGGAGATGGTTTTCATTATCCAACAAGAAGCTTTTAAGCAACAAAATGCAACGAATAATCGCTTCTCTGTGAACTTCCAGAAAGCAACCAAAAACTTCAGCCTCAGGATCTCAGCCTGCCAGCTGGAGGATGCTGTGGTGTATTTCTGTGCTCTCAGTGAGGCACAGTGAGACGACTGACAGGGAGAGGCTTACAGAAACCTCCTGCCTCAGTGCCTGTGTCAGGGGTTGGGGAAGGGAGGTTAGAGTAACAGGAACATAGGTAGAAAATCATTGACTGCTCTGGATAATAGTAATACTAATCTATCTGATTAGAGGAAACACAGAAAGAACAGATATAAGGTATAGTGCTCAAGATAGTAATAAAAATAGTGAATGTAAACAATGCTGTCTAATTTTGCAAAGGACCTTCACATGTGTTTATTTTATTTAACCCTCACAACTCTGTGTGTTACATAGGACAGGTCAGATCTTCAGTGTCACTGCTGTCCAGTGACTCAGATTTTGAACTAAAGCTATATTCCAGAATCATGTCTTTACCTTTTCATGGTGTAAACTATTCTAATTACTACCCACAATCACATCAAAGGCACCATTATCAAAACTGAATTTACTATCTTCCCTGTTATTTATTTTTTTTGTCCCTCTTCAGCCTCACTCAGAATTTTGGCGCACAATAAAACTCAACAGTTGCTACCCAACCAGTATTATATGAAATTCTGAATGGTATTCTTTAAGAAAAGTAAGAAGAAAATGGTAAAGATAAAAATTATAAACAACAAAGTGACAACAAATACACATCTATCACCAAGTGAATCTAAAAATCAAGTGAATAAAAAATCTGATGAACAGAACAAACTGGTGAATGTAAAAAAAAAAAAAAACCCAGGGGCATGGAAAGGGAGTGGACTGACAATTCTAGGGTTGGGGAAGGGGTTTTGGGGGTGCAGGAAGAGGTTGGACAAAGAGCTTACACCTATGAACGAAGATAGTGGGGGGACAAAAGTCTGGGGTGGGATTGACGTGTGGAGGGGGGGAAACATCTGTAATAATCTGAACAATAAAAATTTAAAATAAATGAATAAATAAATTCAACTGTTGCTGAGTTTGGAGAACTTTCCCACTCCCTACCTCCCAACCTAGGTTATCTGATTTTTTTGGTACACATTTTACCTCTTTCTAATTGCAAACAATGTGAAAAACTCTATCATATCTATCACACTGTTTCTCAGTTGATCTGGTCTATCAGTCATTCTTCCTGACTTTAATTTCAGCCACTATATCTTAAATTTCCTTAGTGTACCATTTGTCTGACCTAAGAAGATGAGGAAAAATAAAAAACAACTGTCAAATGGGATTTCATGTGCTGCTAGGACTCAGCCCCAAAAAAGGTTAACTTCTGATAATGCTAGAATTGCTTCTGATTGAAGCAACCATTTATATGAACCAGGTCTAAAAATGGGACCAAGCAGCTGCCATCACCAGAGTCACCACCTCGGATCCGCTTAGAAATGGAGATATCTGGCCCTGGAGAGGAGTCTACATTACTTATGTTAAGTGGGAGGGAAGAGGACATTAAAAGGGAAAATAATACCATTTCTTTTTATGTCTACAATCCCCCAAAATACATAGCTTTTACTGTTAAGACCCCTTGAGGAGCATTTAATTCCACATGTCACATTGAGTGAGTGGTAGAGTGTTGGATAAGATAACCATGGCAGAAATAGTTGTCTGATTAGTGGTTTCCAGATCTGAGGTTGGAGATATATTTAGCCTGAGTGGTGGAAGTTACTGATGTTGGGAGAGACCCAGGGAAACCAAAAGCAAAACCATTATTGCTAAAAATGACAGGAAAATAAGCTTTCACAGAAATACATTGTCATCTTGTCATCCCTCACTTATTAGTGTTGGCACAGGGGATAAAGCTGATGACATGCAAAAAAAACTTCTGGATTTCCTGTACTTCTCCACATCTTCTTTGAGAGTTTCTCCACTTGTCATAGCCCATGCCCTCATAACTTTGGGGCATCTTGTTAGGCCCCTTGAACAACTTGAAGCCATCTGGAATGTTCCTCTTTAGTTTCACATGCAGCAGACCATGGGCAAAGAATGCCTCCACAGTCCCCCAAATCCCACCACTCATTTGAAACACACCCCTTCGAACCTAGACTCCTAGAACACCATATCCTAGCCCAGGCTCAGTACCCCAGCTCTTGCTTCTCTGAAAAAGGAGATTAGAAACCAAACTCAGTGAAAGTATCACCTCTCACACTAGTCAGATAACTGGGCCATTCATGTTTTACCCTCTCATTTACCCTCTAGGTTCTATTGGTCACCAAGACTTACAGATTCAGACCAGAGATCAAATTGCATATCAAAGCTTGTTTCTTCTTCTCATTCTTACTTTTAGTGCCTTCCTATAGCTCTTCTCATCTAGTCTCTGTCCTAAGTTTTGCCCCATTTCAAACATTGCTTTTCACAGCCACCCAAGTGACCATCTTATAATAAGAATCATATCGTGTCCATTCCCCTTTCAATAAAGACCCATTTCCCACAGAAAGAACCTGTGATCATTCAAAATGTAAGTCCCATCAAAGCAGAGACTACTCAAAGGGTATAAACTTGCAGTTATGAGATAAGTAAGTTCTGGGGATCTAATGCACAGAATGGTGGCTACCCTATCTAATAAAAGAGTAATATGCAAATTGACCATAGCTCCGCTACACCCACCAGCCATGCCCACCAGCCAATCAGGAGTGAATATGCAAATAAACCCAACCAAGATGGCTGCAGGCCACAGAGAGCAGGAAGGAGGCTTGGTTTTCTCATCAATGGAGGAAGCCAAGATTTCTGCCTGCCCTTGCTGGCCTAGGCCTCCACTCAATGCTACAAAGTTTCAGTTGTAGAAGATACATAAATCCCAACAGAAATGCAGCCATGGAGCTGGAGCAGCCATGGATCTGAGGAGAGCAAAGGCTATGGTTGCCCTGGAGATGAAGAAAGCCAAGCTTTCCACCTTTCCTTCCCAGCTCAGGCCTCTACTCAATTCTACAAAGTTTCAATTATAGAAGATAATGATGGCAGCCACAGAGCTGGAGAGAGCAGGAGGCTTGAGTTGCACCCAGAGATGGAGGAAGCCAAGCTTTCCACCTGCCCTGGCCAGCATAGGCCTGCACTTAAGGCTCAAAGTTTCAATTATAGAAGGTAAACAAATCCAACAGAAATGGCTGCTGCCACAGAGTGAGCAGAAGGCTTGGCTCCACTCCAGGCTACAAAGTTTCAGTTGTAGAAGAAAAATAAATCCCAGATACCAGGGCCTCTGCTTGGGTCATCAGAGGGTGTGTCCAGCCTGCAAACCACCACAGGCCTCTCGCCCAGGTCACCCCATGCCCCAAGGGAACTTCCACCCTGATCCAGGACACCCTTCAGGGCAAACCAGCCAGCTCCACCCATGCACCAGGCCTCTATCCTACCTAATAAAAGAGTAATATACAGATTGACCATCACTCCAACACACAAGATGGCTGCCCCCATGGGGTCAAAGATCCTGCCCCCATGTGGACACAATATGGCAACCACAAAATGGCCAGCAGGGGGAAGGCAGTTGGGAGGGACCAGATCTGCAAGGGAGGGCAGTTGTGGGCAATGAGGCAAGCAGAGGAGGGAAGGTGGGGTGACCAGGCTGGCAGGGAAGGGCAGTTAGGGGCAAACAGGCTGGCAGGGGAGCAATTAGGCATCAATCAGGCTGTCAGGGTAGTGGTTAGGGGCTGATCAGGCTGGCAGACAGAAGCAGTTAGGGGCAATTAAGAAGGCAGGCAGGTGAGCAGTTGGGAGCCAAGAGTCCTGGATTGTGAGAGGGATGTCCGACTGCCTGTTTAGACCTGATCCTATCAACTATACATCCCCTCAAGGGCCCCAGATTGGAGAAGGTGCAGGCTGGGCTGAGAAACACCCCCCATGCACGAATTTCATGCACCAGGCCTCTAGAAGTTAATAATACTGTAATATATACTTGAAAGTTGCTAAGAAAGTACATTTCATTCTCACCACAAATAAGAAATGATAATTATATGAAGTGATAGAGGTGCTAACATTTTAGTGGTCATCATTCTGCAATATATAAATGTATCAAGTCAACATGTTCTATCCTTAAACTCACACAATATTATATGTAACTTATATCTCAATAAAGCTGGGGGAGAAGGGCAGGTATAAGTAAGGTCACTGCTCTACCCAGCACCTATCATGCCCGATAAGGTAAATGATCAAGAACTACCAATTGGGATTAATTTGTGCTCCGCTGAGCAATTCAGCCTCATTTGCTGCCACACTCCCATTACCCTCCTTCTGTTTGTTCCCATCATCTCAGACATGAAATTGTTTCCTGCCTCTCTGCCTTTGTGGACACAGTTCCCTTAGCATGGAATGCCCATGTCCACTCAACTGCCTCACTGTTGTTCAAGTTGTATTCAAGTTTCCTCTCTGTTCTGAAATCCTGTCCCAACCCTCTTGCCCAGGTAGAAACAACCACTTTGTCTTTTTTTTATTTTAACAAAAACTCAAAGCATATTCCTAAAGTAGCAAACATAACACTTTATGGAACTTTTTGTGTGTATTTAATATGTATTTCTGTACATGTATCTTTCACTGTGTCCCCTCTAAAACACAAGCTGTCATTATGAAGGACTAAGTTTTATTCATTTATTGAATTGCTATTGAGAAACAGGGCCTATAACATTCCTTAACCCACAGCTATGAATTTTTTTAAGTTTTTTGAATAAAAATTAGGTGGTGACATTTTCCTCATTAAACATTCTATCTAATAAAAGAGTAATATGCAAATTGACCATACCTCCACTATGCTCACAGGCCATGCCCACAAGCCAATCATGAGCAAATAAACCCCAACCAAGATGGCTACGGCCACTGAGAGAAGGGCCGGCCGGGCAGCATCTGCCCCACCTTGGCCGGTCCACCCTTGGCCACGTGAAAGCTGTGCTCAAGAGGGCCTGCCCCGAGCCATGCAAAAGCTGCGCTCAAGCTGCCCAAAAGGGCCCGCCCCAGGCTGCGTGGAGGCCATGCTCAAGCCACTCAGGAGGGCCCACCCTGGGTCACACGGAAGCTGCCCAGGAGGGCCCACCCCGGAACGCACAGAAGCTGCGCTCAAGCTGCCCAGGAGGGCCCGCCCCCAGCCACGTGGACGCTGCGCTCACTCGCTTGCCCGCCCCAGCCGGCAGCGGTGAGGGACACCACCCCCCCTTCACACCCTGCACTCCCCGTGCACGAATTTTGTGCACCGGCCCCTAGTGATAAAATAAAAATTGATGACTTTTTTTTATGTTGCCATACCTACAACTATATTAACTAGGGATTCTGAACAAACTCAGAGGAAAAAGGGACTACAGGTGTATAGAGAATTAATAGTAATGACAATGTTATTGGTAATAATAATAATAGTAGTAGTAGCTCATATATGGAGTATTTAGAGGCATTCCACATTTTAATAGGTGCATAGAATGCAATTTCATTTAGTAGTAGCAAGAAAACCATGCTGTAGGTACTACTGACACGAATCTCATTTTATATGAAGAACTTAAAGCTCAAAGAGGTTAACTTTTCTAGGTTCACACATTGTATGCATGGCTCATTAACCAATGGACATTTTCTTCCATTAAAGAGTGTCAAAATGCTACAGACACTGAGTCCCATTAATTTCATAGATACATAGATAAATTATGAGAAAAAAAGACATGCATGCAAATAATGCTGTACTAAGCATACACCTGTTCTCACTTTTTCAAGGGTAGTAATTACATACTACCTGATTTCATTTATCTTTGTTAATGAAGTTTAAAGTAAGATTAACAATGTTAAAACGGAAATTTCTGCCTTTTTAACATTAATTGATAATTGTTTGGTTTGTGAATATGTAATATTTTAACCTTCTCCAATGCATTTTTAATAACACATCAAATTTAAAATACAGTTTTTGGCAGAGGTGTGTAACTAAATGTTTCAAATGTTACACTATGTAACAGGAGTTTAAAAGGAATTCCTAACCTTTCCAAATTATCACAGGAAAATTCTTTAGGAGGAAACTTCTTAAACATTATTTTTCATATGGCTTGGTATTGCTCTTTTCCAATTTTTTCCTCCAGCAAAAACAAATATATTCTGAATACTTTCACACATCCTATCTAATAAAAGAGAAACATGCAAATTACTGTACCTTTACTGAGGTCAACCCTCTGGAGGCTACTCAAGGTCTTATTTCAGCCCTGATGTTGGGCTGCTTCCCCCGACCATAAGTTCCCAATGCACTTCCAGCCGGAGTTAAAGGGGGCTTCTGTTTTTAAGGCATCGCCATATCCAGTGCCTGCCAGGCCCCTGTGAAAGCACTACTCCTTAGATCTGGGGTGCTGGGAGCTGAAACAGAAAGGCTGTGAGGCCCAGCTCACCCAGGATGCTGGCCCCCCATCACAGCCTCCCAAAGCCCAGCCTTTGGTTTGCTCTTAAGGTAACATATTAGGCAGATTCTGGGATTAGGGTGTAGGCCTCTTTGAGGGACCTTTATTCTGCTTATTATTCCTGCCATTTTAACAACTCCAACAGAAGGAACAGGCTTATTTCCCCATGATTCCAGAAAATATCCTGAGGCTCATTTTGCTTGGACTGACTTGTTCAGGTCTGGGGTACGGGAAAAAGTGGTTACCTGAGGCAAAGCCATGATGTTATTAGAAGAGGAATGAATAAATGCATAACATACAGATGATCCCATTACTATTAATTTCTTTTCAAACTCCCTTTGCCATCAAAAAGTAGTGATAAATCCACATATTAATTCCCTGTGGGTAGTTTGCTTCTTACTAATATGCTTTGCTAACGTATGTATCCTTCTTTGGTTGTTAATAAAACTGGCATCACGGAGCTTTAATGCACCCTCTCTCTTAAGCTCCTTGTCTCACTTCCCTGGCAGCTTCATCCTCTCAACACCAGGAATCAGCACTTTTTATTGACTACAGCAACAGAAGCTTAAATCTCTTTTGACAGAAGAAAATAATTTCAGCTTCCTGGTGAGGCTGATAACCTCCTTTACAGCTTCTCAGAATTATATTGTTTGATAGTTTTTTGCACAGAACATTTGCAAATTCAGAAAGGTGAGTGATATCAGATCTAAACATCTATTGTTCTGTCTTCCTTCATTTAGATTCAAATTTAAAAAAAAATATTTGAGAAGCTACATGAATTTCACTGACGGATATTTTCCACCCATCTGTAGAAGATACAAATTTAAAGAATGATTGGAGGATTGAATATAAACACACATTGACAGTAATTCTGCATTATCATTAAAGCATGTTCATGTTCATGAATTAACCAGTGTATTATATTAATGGCAGTCAGAATTTGGAAAACAGTAAAACCTTTACATATTTTTAAAATGACTTCTAAAATATTTTATAATTATTTTAAATGTTTAAATAGCTGTAAAGGCTATAAATTCCACTGTATTGTAAATACTGATATTTTCAAATAAAAGTCATATAATAGTTTTTAAATATATGCAATTAAATCTTAATATCAAAGTGATTTGATACCCACCAACATCCAATTAACAATAGAGTTGTAACTATAATTATTGCTGATTCACATTAGACAAAAACAACTTAAATATCATTTTAAGGTTATTGACATAAAAGGCAAACCTTTTTGAAAATTAATTTCTTAATAATATGACCAGGGTCAATCTATAATGCTTTCATGAAAGGAGGATTTCCTGGAACCAATAAAAAGAAATACTCTTGCCGAAACCAGTTTGGCTCAGTGGATAGAGCGTCAGCCTGCGGACTGAAGGGTCCCGGGTTTGATTCCGGTCAAGGGCATGTACCTAGGTTGTGGGCACATTCCCAATAGGAGGTATGCAGGAGACAGCTGATTGATGTTTCTCTCTCATCGATGTTTCTAACTTTCTATCCCTCTCCTGTCCTCTCTGTGAAAAATCAATAAAATATATTTTTTTAAAAAAAAGAAAGAAAGAAATACTCTTTTCCCTAATACCTGAGATGTTTTTAAACCTCTGCTACAAAAAACTAATAATAATAATTCTTTCTTCTACAAAGTTTGAGGACAGCTGTGAAATGAGAGGTAGGAATTGAGAACCACAGTCAAGCTCCCAGGCAGATAATTTTTAGGGAAGAATACATAGAGAAGATGAGGATCTATAAATTTATTCCCTTAAGTCGCTCCTAAAGATGAAGAAAGTTTGTCAAATGTAGCTTTAAGTTCTGTCTTACTGGAAATGACCTCACTAACTTATCCTGATATCCTGGATACAAAAACTCACATGGACTCATCTAGAGCATGCCAGGAGTGCATGTCATTCAATGATTTTTTTTAAAAAAATGACTTTTTCTAAAAATTATCCAGGATTTTTATACCTTCCTAGCCATCTCTATTTTCTTGTCTCTTTGAAGGCTATACCTCCTCTACCAATTTCTTGAGTTCTGGAGTACCTAATTCCTCTTTTATGCTACACAGATTCTAGGCTGTCTCATCAACTCCTAAACCTCAAACACCATTTAACTTTTCTACAGTGACAAATTTTGTACCTCTAGCCAAGACCCTTCTCAGCTCAGAACCACCTGGATGTTTCAACCTTAATATGCCCAAAATTGGGCTCATTGTCTCACTACTCTGAGGTTCCTCCAGTGAAGGAAGCCGTCATCCCATCCAAGGAATTTTCTTCTTTTTTTAAAAAAATATATTTTATTGATTTTTTACAGAGCAGAAGGGAGAGGGATAGAAAGTCAGAAACATCGATGAGAGAGAAACATCGACCAGCTGCCTCTTGCACGCCCCCTACCGGGGATGTGCCCGCAGCCAAGGTACATGCCCTTGACCGGAATCGAACCCGGGACCTTTCAGTCCGCAGTCCGACGCTCTATCCACTGAGCCAAACCGGTTTCGGCACCATCCAAGGAATTTTCTCCATTGCAGCCAGAGTTTATCATTTAAAAATGCAAATGAGATCATTTTACTCTTTTGCTTAAAAGTAATCACTGACTTCCTATTTCCCAAAGGACAAAATACAAAATCATAAAGCCTTCCTTATTCTGGCTTACTTCTCTGGCCTCATCTCCCATATCTCATCTTCACTCATAATTTCTCCTGTTTCCCCTTCCAGGTCCTCTCTCCCTCCTTCTGCACCCTGCTCTGTGCCCCAGAATGTACCAATTGGGAATGTACCAATGAGCTCTCTTGCCTTTTGGTTATTAATTGGTTTTGACCCAAAGTGAGCACTTGCAGAAATCAGATGGAAGGAGGAGCTCAGATCAAAGAATATATTTTCCTCTAGCTTCCTCCCTGTGAGATTGACATAGGCTGACATTGACACTATATCATATGGTCAGCTCTTTAAGACAGACTCTCCAAGTAGTCTCTCTATCTTCAGTAATCACTCTCTCCCTCCTGTTTTAGGCCTGGAGTGATGCTATTCCCAGAGTACAGCATTATTCCTTATTTGTTCCCCACACCTTGTTTATACTTAATCATTAGTGCCATATTTAACTTTCCTTAATTTTTCCATTTTTTGTGTACACGAGTTTCTTGCTAGAACCCTGAATGATACTGTCTGCTTTTGGATCCTAAAGTGTCAGTTTTTTTTAAATGTTTCTTCTTCAGGGAGGTCTTTCCTAGCCCCCTCAATTTATGTATTACTCCCTACTAAGCTTCCTACAGTGCCCTGTATTTCTCCCCATCTCAACATCCCCCATACTTAGTGATGACCATTGAATGAGTGTTGATGTTGCCTTCCCTAAGAAGCTGCAAGTTCCACAACATCAGAGATTGAATCTGTCTTACTCATTGCCATAGCCTAAGAGTTCAACCTGGGATCTGAAACATAATTGACTCTCAATAGCTATTTTTTTAAATTCATAATGAATGGATGAAAGAGCCAACTATTATTCAAAAAATATTGCATGCAAAAATGTAAAGCAAAATTTGTTGAAAATACAAGAATAATTTGACAATATGTTAATTATAGGATAGTTTAATATCTATTTCACAGAGAGAGAAAGAAAAAGAGGGAGATGAAAAATAGCCCAGTTATTTATATATATATGCACAAAGCTATGGAACATTCACCAAGACATGAGTATGTATTGTGACTCAAAGGAACAATTAGAAAGATTCATAGCCAAGACCGGTTTGGCTCAGTGGTAGAGCGTCGGACTGCGGACTGAAGGGTCCCGGGTTCGATTCCGGTCGAGGGCATGTACCTTGGCTGCGGGCACATCCCCAGTAGGGGGCGTGCAAGAGGCGGCTGATCGATGTTTCTGACTTTCTATCCCTATCCCTTCTGCTCTGTAAAAAATCAATAAAATATATTTAAAAAAAAAAAAAAAAAAAAAAAAAAAGAAAGATTCATAGAAGCCACATTCTCTAACATAATGCAATAAAGCTAAAAATTAATAATTAAAAGATAGCTAGTAAATGAATGACAAGGAAATTAACCACTAAGTAATTTCCAGGTCAGAGAACTACATGTTAAAACTGTAAGCCATTAAAAATTAACACTAATGACAACAGTACATATAAAAATCTATAGATTCATTCAAAGCAATATTCATAAAAAGTAAAACCTTTAATACATTTATTAATGAAGTAAAGAGTATAATACAGAAGACAAAACAAGACATTTTTAAAGTCAAGCAAAATAAGTGAAAAAGTGGAAAAGTCTAAAAGTAAAAGTAGAAATTAATTTAAAAGTAAAACAAAAATTAGAATTTATAAATAGATCCAAAAGTTCTATAAAATCTGTGAAACAAAGAGAAAACACAAATACACATTTACACATTAAGAATGAAAATGGTGGTCTGCCGAAACTGGTTTGGCTCAGTGGATAGAGCGTCGGACTGTGGACTGAAAGGGTCCCAGGTTCGATTCCGGTCAAGGTCATGTACCTTGGCTGCGGGTACATCCCCAGTAGGGGGTGTGCAAGAGGCAGGTGATCAATGTTTCTCTCTCATCTATGTTTCTGATTTTCTATCCCTCTCCCTTCCTCCCTGTAAAAAATCAATAAAATATATATTTTTTTAAAAAGAATGAAAATGGTGAAATAATCCCATCTAAGGAAGAAATTTTTTAAATCATCAGTTAATACTTATAAGGAGATCTTGGTGAAATTAATAATTTTTAGAAATATATAACCTTTATACTTGAACTTTTAACATTTCTTTTTTATCTTTTTTTAAATCTTTATTCTTCAATTTATTACTTACATTGTTCCCCCTTTTATATCCCCCTATAGCTCCCATCCACCCCGTAACCATCCCACCCTCCATCCTCACCTCCCCCTCCCCACTGTCCTCTCCCGTTGTTGCAAGATTTTTGTCCAGTCTCTTGCTGCACTTCCCACAACCCTTTTCTCCCCAAGAATTGTCACTCCATTCCCTCTCTATGTCCATGATTCTGTTATATTCACCAGTTTATCCTGTTCATTAGATTATTAATTCATTTTCTTTTTAGATTCATTTGTTGATAGATGTGTATTTGTTGTTCATGATTTATATTTTTACCGTTTTCTTCTTCCTCTTCTTAAAGAATATCTTTCAGCATTTTGTATAATATTGGTTTAGTGGTGATGAACTTCTTTAGCTTTTTCTTATCTGCTAAGCACTTTATCTGACCTTCAATTCTGAATAATAGCTTAGCTGGATAGAGTAATCTCGGTTGTAGATTCTTGCTATTCATCACTTTGAATATTTCTTGCCACTCCCGTCTGGCCTGTATCG
This sequence comes from Antrozous pallidus, assembly GCA_027563665.1. Taxonomy (NCBI): domain Eukaryota; kingdom Metazoa; phylum Chordata; class Mammalia; order Chiroptera; family Vespertilionidae; genus Antrozous; species Antrozous pallidus. The sequence goes on along the minus strand of CM050515.1, from coordinate 34,284,650 downwards.
TTTCTGTTGAGAAATCCGCTGACAATCATATGGGTGTTCCCTTATAGGTAACTAACCGTTTTTCTCTTGCTGCTTTTAATATTCTCTCTTTGTCTTTTGCTCTTGGCATTTTAATTATGATGTGCCTTGGTGTGGTCCTCTTAGGGTTCCTATATATTGGGGTTCGGTGCACTTCTTGGACTCCTAAGTCTATTTCTTTCACCAGGTGTGGGAAGTTTTCAGTCACTATTTCTTCAAATAGGTTTTCATTGTCTTGCTCTCTCTCTTTTTCTGGCACCCCTATAATTCGTATGTTGGTATGCTTGAGGTTGTCCCAGAGGCCCCTTACTCTATCTTCAATTTTTTGGATTCTTTTGGTTTATTGCTTTTTCAGCTGAGTGGATTTTACCTCTTTGTATTTCAAATCTTTAACTTGGTTCTTGGGGTGCTCTAGAGTACTTTTAGGTCTTTGTATAATATTTTTTATTTCAGTCAGTGTATGGTTAATTTCTGGTTGGTCCTTTTTCATATCCTTGAGAGTCTCTTTCATATCCTTGAGGGTCTTGTTCATTTCCTTGTAGGACTCATTCATTTCCACATCGGTCTTGTTCATTTCCTTGCAGGTCTCATTCATATCCTTGAGGGTCTCGTTCATTTCCTTGTAGGACTTGCTTATTTCCTTTTAGGTCTCGACCTTTTCTAGGAGCCTCTTGAAAAGCCTTATAACCGTGGTTTTGAACTCTATGTCTAGTCGTCTTTTCTCCTCTGTTTCTTTCACACCTGATTTCTTTCCATGTCTCTGCATGGTGGCTGCTTTATGTGGTAGATATCCTCTAAGGAACAATGGCTCAGCCTCCCCAGTTACCTGAGGTGGGTACTCTTACTGCAATCCTTTATGGGTTGTACAATATTTTTTAATTTAAGCCCAGCTTGTTGTTGTTAGCCCTAAGAGGGTTTGACCTCCAGGCCAATTGGCTGTGAAGGGAGACTGTGTTCAGGTTCGATGGGCGGAGTGTCTGAGCTGAGCAGGCAGCCTCAGCGTCAGCTACGTCCTATGCTGCGCTCGCGCGCGCGGGTCTCTGTTGGGTGGTAATTATTGCAGGCACCTCCAAGAGAAAGCCGCTAGTCTCTACCCCTTGTTAGACAACTCTGCCTCTCCCCAAATGAGTCTGCACACCCAAAGTCTCACCCAGGGTTGTAAAACAAAGCAGTCCAGTGGTTTCTGGGACCAGGGGGCAAGTCGCCAGGGAGCAAGTCACGCGTCTGTGCTGTCGCACAATTTACATGCTCAAACTGCTTTTCCAAGCAACCCGGTTTCCCCTCAGACTAGGAGACCTCTGCCGCGCCCGGCTTCCAGGGTGCGTCCCCCGGACCTCAGACCTCGCCTGGCACTGGGGAATCCATGCAGTGGGACGTCTCCGCCCTCCCCGTTGGCGAAATCCAGCCGGGGTTGCTGCTGCCAGCTCTACAGCCCACTCATGCAGCCACGGCTCCTAACCTCTGTTTCCATGCATATCTTCAAGGCTCGCTCTGCCGCTCTTCTGAGTCCCAGTGTTCCACCTTTACTTTTATTTGTGGCGTTTTCACTCAGCCAGCTGTCCAGTGATTCTGGGTGATGTTTGTTTTGTTGTTTTGTTGTAGTTTTTGAATTGTTGCGTGGGGCAGAACAATAGGTGTATACCTATGCTGCCATCTTGGTTGCTTTCTGATCTCTCTTTCTCAACTTTTAACATTTCTAAAAATTTATATTATTTTAAAATTCCAAACCTGCATCAAATCACATGGGAAAAAATTCCTGAATCCTGCCTCTTCCACCTTCTCCACGTACCCAGCCCACAGATACTACACATATACTAAGTACTTTATCTTAACTTTCCTATGTTCCATCTTAAAAACCAAGTTCCATTCTTATTGTTTGGGCTGAATTGTGTCCCCTCAAAATTCATATGTTGAGGACTTAACTTCTAATACCGCAGAATGTGACTGCATTTGAATATAGGGCTTTTAAATTAAAATGAGGCCATTGGGCGGCTGGGTCCTAATCCAACCTGACCAGTGTCCTTATAATGAAAAGGGGATTAGGACACAGAGAGACACCAGGGTGCTCAAGCACAAAGGAAAGACCATGCAAAGACACAATGAGAAGGCTGCCATCTGCAAGCCAAAGACAGAGGCTCCAGTAGAAATCACACCTTCTGAAACCTTGATCTTTGACTTCTGGCCTCTAGAACTGTCAGAAGTAAATTTCTATTGTTTTAGACACCCAGTTTGTGTTATGGAAGCCCTACTTTATTTTTAATAAACAAATGCACCTATCTTGTGTCTATCATATGCTACATACTGGGAAATAAAGATTGCTAGGAAAAAGTCCCTATTTTTAGGTAATTCACAGTCTAGAGCAGTAGTCGGCAAGCTCATTAGTCAACAGAGCCAAATATCAACAGTACAACAATTGAAATTTCTTTTGAAAGCCAAATTTTTTTAAACTAAAACTTCTTCTAATGCCACTTCTTCAAAATAGACTCACCCAGACCGTGGTATTTTGTGGAAGAGCCACACTCAAGGGGCCAAAGAGCCACAGTTTGCCGACCACTGGTCTAGAGGGATAAATGCATGTGCACACTGATGATAATACTAAGTGGCACATGTGATAATGCATAATAATATCTGTAACACATTGAATTTCTACTCTGTGTCAAGCACTTTCCATTTATCTAAAACTAGAGGCCTGGTGCATGAAATTCATGCACGGGGGTTGGGGGGGTAGTGTTCCTCAAACCAGACTGCACCCTCTCCAATCTGGGATCCCTCAAGGGATGCCCAACTGCTTATTTAGGCCAGATCCTAGTGGGGTAGGGCCTAAACAGGCAGTCGGACATCCCTCTCACAATCCAGAACTGCTGGCTCCCAACTGCTTGCCTGCCTGCCTGCCTGCCTGATTGCCCCTAGCCACTTCTGCCTGCTAGCCTGATCACCCCCTAACCACTCTCCTGCCAGCTTAATTGATACCTAAATGCTCCCCTACCAGCCTGATTGCCCCTAACTGCCCTTCCCTGCCAGCCTGGTTGCCCCTAACTGTCCTCCCCTGCAGACCTGGTCACCCCAACTGCCCTCCCCTGCAGACCCAGTCACCCCTAACTGCCCTTCCCTACTGGCCCATTAACCCCTAATTGCCTTCCCTTGCCAGTCTGGTTGCCCCAACTGCCTTCCCCTGTAGGCCTAGTCACCCCTAATTGCCCTCCCTTGCCAGCCTGGTTGCCTCTAACTTCCCATCCTTGCAGGCCCAGTCACTCTTAACTGCCCTCCCCTGCTGGCCATCTTGTGGAGCCATCTTGTGTCCACATAGGGGCAGGATCTTTGACCACACGGGGGTGGCCATCTTGTGTGTTGGAGTGATGGCCAATTTGCATATTACTACTTTACATAGGATTACATAGGATTCTGTTATTTGTCTCCAGCTCTCACTTGGCCATTTTCACTTAATACGTAACTATTTTCTCAATTTCAAAAACTTTCCCAGTTCAGGTTCCTCTCTATATTTCCCAGTTTCCATAAATAGCACCATACCCTTCCTTTATTCAGGCTTGAAACTTTAGAGCTTATAGTAAAGCACCAATTCTTGTCAGTTTTTTTTTTCTGTTAAGTGCTCTCAGATTCATCTTTTATTTAGCATTACCATGTCCAATACCTTTTTAAGTTTTTTTTTAATTCTTCTCAATCCCTCTTGCAAGTTAAAAGGCATATTCTTTTTGCTCTCCATTGTTTAATTTTCTTTCTAGACCTTCTCCCCTTGTTGTAGAAGACCAAAGAAACCCAAGCGATGCTTAGAGAAATGGAGTTACACAGCTTTTATTACGCCAGCTCTCTCAGAGGAGTTGCCTCCAGAGTCTGAGAAACCAATGTGGTGGAGGCCCTTCTTTTATCCCCTTTTGATTTCTTTGTCCCCCATATATGGATGGGGACTTCCAGACATTTCGTGGACTTTGCAAAAATCCCCATGGGGTGGGATGGAGTCTTGAGATCATATCTAAGGGCCTGGCCTGGTGCCAGTGCTGATAACTTCTTCTGGAGGGTGTGTGTTGTTCATGGTTTATGGCCTCTGTAAAATGTGAGCATTAGGTAACAGGTCTTCCAAGACCAGATTGTGGGAAAGGGACAGTGACTTAATTATAGGTTATCAAGAATATACATTATACATAGATTCAGATTGCTAGTCCCCAAATATCAGAATTAGCCTTTTAACCTTCTTACCCTCACCCACCCAATCCTATTCTCCTTTTCTCTCTCTATACCTATCTCTCCCCTGAATTTATATAGAGCCTATAACCCCCCCCAAAAAAGATGCATTTCATTGTTAACTTTTGTTCTATATATGTTATTTTAATCTTCTTAATTAACTTGTAATGCCATTAAAATCAAGACTTAATCTTGTGAAATTATTTAATACTCATGCTCCATCATTCATTACATCACTTGATACATGGTGGGTGCTTGGTATTTTTGTTTTACTATAATGTATCTTATTTCCTCTAATGTATTCTACTAGTATTTTTTCCTCAAGTGTTGTCAAGGAGAAAAATCACTTTTGGGTGGTTCTATTAGTTATGGCAAGTTCATGCAGGGAAATGAATTTCAGTGGGAACTTGCTTGAGACAATAGAGAATTGATTATAGAAATTTTTTTATTAAGGTATTCCATGTGTACATATATCTTCCCATTGCCCCCCAACTCCACTCCCGTGCATGCCCTCACCCCCAGTGTCTTGTGTCAATTGGTTATTCTTATATGTATGCATACAAGTCCTTTAGTTGATCTCTTATCTCCCCCACCCTTACCTAACCTTCCTGCTGTAATTGATAGTCTGTTTTGATGCTTTACTGCCTCCGTATCTATCTTTTTGTTCAGTAGTTTATAATGTTCTTTATTATCCACAAATGAGTGAGATCATGTGGTATTTTTCTTTCATTGACTGTCTTATTTCACTTAGCATAATGCTCTCCAGTTCCATCCAGGTTACTGAAAATGGTAAGAATTCCTTCTTTATTATGGCAGCATAGTGTTCCATTGTGTAGATGTACAATAGTACATCTGCTGATGGGCTAATATTTTTCCAAATATTAGCTATGGTGAATTGTGCTGCTATGAACATGGGGGTGCATATATCCTTTCTGATTGGTGTTTCTAGTTTCTTAGGATATATTCATAGGAGTGGGGTTACTGGGTCAAATGAGAGTTCCATTTTTAGTTTTTTAAAGATTGAGAAGATAATATGAATAAAGTTGCCACACATTTGCTGCAGTGAGTATAATGGCTGAAAAATTACTGCCCCAAAGTCCCAAACAGAAGCCTGTTAACACCCACACAGGACTAAGCTAATGCTCAGTAGATAGACAGTTGTGTTGAATCCCACTCCATTCTGTACCAGCTTCATGATCTTGAGTTTATTATTTATTCCCTATAAGCCTCTTCTGTAAAATATTGATATTCTGATAGTTAAGTGGGATTATTCATTCATTTAGCACAGTGCTTGGCCTATAGTGCCACTCCATACATATTAGGTACTGATATCATATTTTGTTCTTTTATTTTTACAACTTTGTGTGAAAGGTAAGTGAGGAACTGAAGAAGTTATAATGGCATTCTCCAAGAGCTAACATGGCGTTCTCCAAGAGCTAACATGGCGTTCTCCAAGAGTTAACATGGTACAGAAAAATACACTGCTTGTGGGTAGGAAAGATGGTTCATAAATATATCTAGTTCATCAGAAGTAGCTACTCGTGTTTGGGGGAGTCCTAAAGAAATACAAACCTTCTCACCTTTCCAATCTTCCCCTACTAATAGTTCATACATTGAGACAGCAATACTGTGGTGGGCAGCTTCCATTTTGTCCACTCAAAACAGCAACTCCCTCGTAAATTATAAACTCTAAACCATGTGGTCCAAATTGGGGGTGGGGGGTGTCATCTTATTTGTGTAACCAACTTAGACCTCCTAACTGAACCACAGGTAGACGCCTGATGCAGCTGAGCTTATCATATCATGTACACCCTGCTGCAGTCACAAACTGATCCTCTGGAGGAAAATCTGTCTCATGCCAATGTAAGCAAAGCCCAAGCTCAGAATTTTTTAGTTGGTAATGGGAAAGAGGTGTCCTTGTCCTTCTTTAGTTGCTGCACTGTGAGATAATCTCCAGCTAGAAAACGTTTGCAGTTGTGTCTCCTGCTTTGTGGTGTCAGTAAATGAACTGATATACAGAGAGAAGTGGATGAAAGGAGAGGCCTTGCAGGATTCAGTTCCCTGGCACTCTGGATGCCAGAAGCCCGCGTGCACTCCTACACTCGCCAAGATTATAAGAGCCAATGCATTTCTCTTGTTGCCTAAGCTTATGTGAATTACTTTTTATCACTTGACACATGTCCTGACTAAACCAATGAGATTCTAAAAATTAACTTGCTAAGAAGTTTTTAGAAACATCTTGCTATCTTACAAAAAGAAATTCTACTTGTATATACTATTTTATGGATTACTTTCTCAGTAATTTCTTTAAATTACCTGAAGGGGGCACTGTTTCCATTCACAAGAAAAAAAAACCCTTCTGTACAAAGAATTTAACACACACACACACACACACACACACACACACACACACACCAAAAGAGAGGAACTGAATAAATTGCCTGAAGTGATTCTAATTGGTTAGAGCAATCTATTAAATCCATACATCTATAAAGAAAGAAAAAAAACTACCCTATTTCAAGACCCCTGGCTAGCTTTCAAAGCACTTAAATCTGAGTCTTCAGTGAACTGAACAGAAAGAAGAAAAAAATAAAGAAGCTATTAGCAGCAATTCTGTGGTTTCCGCTAGACTGTAAGTTGAAGGTTTATTGGAAAGGAACCCAGAAGGGTAAAGGAATTGCCCTACAATGTTCAAAGGTAGAGACAAGGTTCCGTGAGACTAGTCTGAGGTTCCCTGCGGAGGAACTGAATTATAAGGATAATCAGAGCTCCTTCTGAAATGTTCTTTATGCACAGGGTAAGTAGAGGGGTGAAAGTGGAGCACAGCCCTGCATCCCCGAGCACCACACACTCTGCAGCAATCCTTCAAGCACTACTTCAGACGGACTGCACGTTACAAACAGGATTTGCGGGAAAGCCTGGCACTTCTGCTTCTATTGGTCTCAAGTGGAGTGGTGAAGAAGGAGGGACAATTACAGCCTCTCTTTAAACCAAAGCCCCGACACAGCTTCGTGCACAGCACAGCCTCCCTACAGGCCTCTCTGCCCCGACTTCTGTGCGGAGCATGCACAGTGACCTCCACTCGCTGTGGGTCCCTACCCAAACCTGCAGCTGCAGCCCCGGGCCACCCCTGCTGTGCGGACTACAGCTGTGAGGCTTATTTACTGTCTCTGTATCTCTTCCTGCAAGGAAAATTCTGAAATGAAGGAGAAAACACGGGGTATTCTTAACTTTCCTTTTCTTCCCTGTAGACATTTTCTTAAAAGGAAAATAGATCCGGGGTAGGGGAAGGGGTGAGGGTCTTACACACGTCTTCGCTGAGAATACGTGCTCTCATTCTCTACTGCCTCATAGTCAAAACCCGTTAGTCTTCCACTGCAGAACGATTTTACACTTAGTGCAACTGTCACAAGTAATTCGTATGAAATATGGAACCGTTATTTGTTTTGTATATAAATATAACATTTGCCAATGGAGGGTAAAAAGAATGAATGCTTCGTCAAGAATATTCTGAGAGCGCCTTACCAATTTTTTTTCCTGCAAAAAAAAAATTAACTTCATTAATCAGGTAGTATTCATTTTATCTTGAGATCTATTTAGCACAATGTGTGGAGATTCTTATTGAGGGGCTTCAAAAGTAAATAAAAAGGTTCATCAAAAAGATTTGAACCCAAATCAACTGGATGAAAATGTTATGCATATACCTCATCGATGAACCTAGGATACAGTCTCATGCCTCTTTTATTTTTCATACTAATTATTAGACCTGCCAAATAAACAGGAAGGTCATTATTTCCTTCCTGAAGCCTTCTCCATACCTGCCCTTGACCTCTCTAAGAATCTGGGAAACTTTGGTAGTATTGAAAGGAGTGGACCTCCCAAGCAGTGGACTTCCAGTTGACTTTGGCCTTGTTTCTGGCTGATACCCAGTCTCCCCCATATCTGAGAGAGAATATTGGACATGCTGATCCAAAACCTGAATGGTGACCCAGCCTCCTTTGGGTCAGCTTGGCCAAAGGTGCCTCATGCCTTGGCTCCCAGGCTGCAGAACTCCCTGTTGTTCATCTTCATAGGCATGCTTGGCCGTCAGCAGAGCCTCAGAAAACCAACAAATGCTGAGTTCGGAGTGCTTCTTGCATGCATATCATTGGCCCACACAACATCTTTTTTTTTTTTAATCTTCAGGATCCAGACCTAAGTGATAAATACTTTTTGTTTTGCATGTCTCAGTCTGATTATTCTCACTTCCTCTAGAATAGCAGTAGGGCTATATGCTGACCCTCTCAAGAAAAAATACTCTTAGTGATCCCTAAGGTTCCGGCAGCCCCTCTCTAACCAAGGCCACCATCAGTGACTCAAGTGTGTTTACTCCTGAGGTTCTCTAAGTTAACGTATGCCAGTTTTCTGAGAGGCCAACCAAAATGATTCCATAGTGTCGATGGAATGCTGGTCAATGAGTCTACATGGTTTTCTGGGATTTTCTTACGGAATAATAGAACTAACACAAAAATTATCACTGGTATGCATCCGGCCATATACTTTGGTGAAACAAGTAAATTAAGTACCATATAATATAATGAAATAAAATTACATATTAAGTTCTAGTCTCCCTGCTAAGACATTAGTGACAATTTAATGGCAAAGAAAGTAGTATCTACTTTGGAATAACCTAATTTTATCTTCTAGGTCCTGCTGTGCCTCTATTTGTCTTATTATATTCTTGTCCCAACACAGTTTGCAATGAGAGGCCACCCACTGGTTCAAGTACCCTTATGAAACTCTAGACTTTTTCTGGGATTTGCTTATACATTTTTCAAAGTCATAGTATTAATTCTTTATTGTTTTAGAGTCTCTGCTTCCTTCTAATGACTCCGAAAAAATGTCCTTGCCAGCATTTCTTAATGCCCAAGAATGGTGGCACTGCCCCACAGCTCTGCTCCTCCCTCTGCCACAGGCTGTGTCCTGAGTCTGGTGGTTTGTTCTGCTCCTCTCTGCTCTGTTGTGGTCATGGTGTCAGAGGGAGGGGTTCATTACTAATTGAAATCCAAGCTGAAATGAGATCCTTCCATTATATGGAATTATAGATCCCATGATACTTTTGTGAACATCAGTAAAAATCTCACAGGCCATGAAAAGTGAGGGATTTTACATTTTGGCCACTGCAAATGCAATAGTGTTTGTAACTTGCAACCCATTTTCTTCATCATTCAGGAATGTATGAGGAACAATGTATGGCTACAAAGAAATAAAAATAGAGATTTTATTATATTGTACATTTTATTTGAAATTATAGTTCTTGAATAAAAATTTTAGGGTAGGGTGTCCAAATGCATTAGTGTTCTCACCTCTGTTCTTTCCTTACATTTTCTCATTTAAACTTTGTAACAAAGAACATGATGTGTGTGTGTGTGTGTGCGTGTGTGTGTGTGTGTGTGTGTGTGTGAGAGAGAGAGAGAGAGAGAGAGAGAGAGAGAGAGAGAGAGAGAGAGAGAGACTCCACCTGGTTAATAAATACAGAGTAATAGACCCAATTTAATGACTGGTGAATAGGAGAAATACACTACAAGAGAATTTTTTAATTAAAATGTTCCCTTTTCATTCCAAATTCATAAATGTGAAAGTCTCATCAATGATTCTGTTTCTTCAACTGTGCTTCGAGTTGCAAAGATAGAAGGGGTACCCATTCAGCTCAAGAACCTTACAGATACTGTGAGAAAAGAAAGAAAGTCAGAGATTGATGCACAAATTACTCATCTTTCACGTTTCCCTGTGGCTATGAGATCAAGAGGGAATGCAGAACAGGAAACAGAAAGGACACTATTATCTCCCAAAATTACTCAAGTAGCATTTTAAATAGACTTCTGTGAGGAGTCGGGGGAGAGCTCTAACAGCTGATTTGTTCGCTTTTTAAAGGGAGGGACTGAATAGGAGAGCCATAATTTTAAGGGATAAAAGAAAAATGAAAGAATGTAGGAAGCTTGAGCATGGTAGTGTCTCATCTCAGAGCAGCTGAAGCTGAGAAAAAGGGCACTCTGTGTAAACACCAGCAGTGACTGTCTGTGAACATAGAATCTATTGTACGCTCTCCTCCCCTGTTATCACAACTATGGAATGGGGTCAAGAACTGAGCAACTTTCTCAGCCCCAGGAATAATTTTGGAAAAATAAAATGCTCACTGAATCTATGAGTCAATAAAACTGTTCTAAAACAACTATCTAAATTTAATTAATTTTTTACCACTTGATCACTAGCAATTATGATCCATCATTCTAATGAGGCCCTTTTTCATGCAGTCTCAAGCACTCACCTATATAGACATGCCTCCTCAAGAACTTTCAGGGTGAAATCTCAGGAAAATTTAATCTTGGGATCACACCAGGATTTACCTCAAGATTTGAGTAAATAGTAGAACTGACTAAATATTTTATTATTCTGACTGACAAGTTCCCTCTTCCTTCCCCTCCATTTTTGTTTGTTTTTATTTAATCTAAATTGTGAAATTTACTTAAACTTTTCCCTTTTTAGGCTAGATTAGAATAAATTTCACTGTCAGAAAAATCATCTTAGTAGAAATACCAAACTGAACTTCATATAAAACTAATTGAAAACAGGTTTTCCTGTCCTACCGGTGAGATGGGCAAGCTCTAATCAGCACCCGCAAAAACCAGTTACATAAGGTTTTTCCTCTCAGACTATTAGAAAAATAATAATTTTTGTTTGATTAAGTCTTTTAAGTAAAAATATTCCAGAAATTATAATATAACTAGGGGCCCTGTGCAGGAATTTTGTGCACTGGGGGTAAGTGGTCCCTCAACCCAACCTGCCCCCTCTTACATACTGGGAGCCCTCAGGGGATGTCCAACTGATAGATCACCCCCTGGCCTTGGGCACCCAGCCATTGCCCTGCTCAGCTTAGCCCCAGCTGCCTGCGACCACCCGGCCCCAGGGGCTGGGCGCTCGCCACCACTGCCTTTTCATCTCCACCCCCAGGGCCTGGCGCTCATGCCACTTGGCCCCACACCCGCTCTTGATTGGCTGGTAGCATAGATAATCAGGAGCCAAGGTATGGTCAAATTTGCATGTTTCTCTTTTATTATATAGGATAGAAAATCTGGTCTTGACATTTCAACACTCAGATCTTCCTAAGCAACAACACATTTTTAAAAAAGTATTTCTCCAGTTGCCCCAGAATTTTCACAGGCTAATTGGCAGTCATAGCAATTTTCTGGCTGGTTAAGGAAGATCAGCAGCAGACCAAAATCTCCTGACACCACTGAAAACCTACAGCACTGACTGTAAGAACTTCCATATGCAGACAAAATAAAATTTGACGTGAAAAACTGACTTAGTTCTACCTTTCTTTGAGTCAAGCAGAAATTCCACTATTACCGATTAGGCTGAAAGAACTTTTATTTATAAATATTTATAATGTATCTTAATTTTCAATTTTCCTGAATTGTTAGCAAAGCAAGATTTTTTGCTAATAACTGCTTGTCAGGAAATTTTTATTTTGCATTGATGAACTTGATCTATATATTGTTACATAATAAAACAACAGAGTTTTCTACCAGATTTCCTATAACTTTTCTGTAGCATTTAATAACATGTCACCACACTCTGATCTCAGTGTTGAATCATTTCACACAGAAACCATTCATAAGGTGAAAAAAAATCATTGCTCGGTTGAATTTACTGAAGGAACAAATACCCACTTGCCTCTTAGTACAAAGGACTCAGATTCTAAAGATTAACTTTTGGGTCTCTTAAGGTCAAGAATATAAGCAAATTCCAAAATAGATGAATATGACTCAGACATCTAAAGAAATCCATTAATTTTAAATTTAAAACAAAAAAAAACTAAGTTCCTCTCACCTCCCATACTAACTCCTTCTCAATTTAAGAGTGCATAGATTTTTATTTCCCTAGAATCACTTACATTCACTAAAACTGTATCATTGCATATTATACTAAAAGTTGCAATCCGGGAATTCAAAATTGAACCAGCTGCTTTTAAGGGCATGGTGGTGTGATGAGAAAATATTGCCAGAAATGACAATTTCCAACAAGCTGGAGTATGCTAAACCAAATGTGAATGTTTCCAGTGATGTCAATCTTAGCTTTCATCAGTTGTTGCCAATGACCAGAGCTTCTGCTAACAAGAATTTCCACAAAACACTCAGAGTTTCATTCTAATACTCAGTTGCCAGGTTTACTTATTGTAAGGACTAGGAGAAAACTTCTCAGTTACACTATTTATGTTCCAAAAACAGCATTTAAGACTAATATTCTCTTATAAATATACCTATCATTGTGTCTCATAAGTTTTGGTGTGAACTATTCATTTGCTTTGCTTTTGGCATTCTTGTCTATTTTTTTCTTTTGACTTTGTCTCTGCCTATGTTTATATAGAAATTCATTTCTTCATTTTAAAGAGTTAATATTTTCAACTTTTTATATTTTGTGCTAATTACATTATGATCAGAGACTGTGCCTATAAAAGCTCTACTTTTCAAAAAAATTTAAAGATTTATCTTGGGGCTGAATTTATAATTATAATTAACTTTCTTTGGAAGCTATGAATTTATATATGTGTATGTACTTATATGTCTATATACTCAACTTTTTTCTATTGTATCATTAAATTCTTCTATGTCTTTGTTCCTTGCTTTGTTTTCAATTAAACCAGTTACATTCTGAGAGAGGACTAGTGAAATATTCCCTTTATTTTATTACATTCTTTTTGCAAATTATTTTTATTTCACTTATTTAGCTTTGGGGTTTGGGGTATGTATGATTTAGGACACATCTCTCATAAAATCTTTTCAGCATAATGTCCAGGAAATCATCCATTTCTTCTAGATTTTCATTATTACATTATGTCCTTTTTCATCCTGTGTGGTACAACCTGCTAGTTTTTCCTCAATATATATTGTGCTCTCTTTTTTTTTATTTTTTATTCTGCCTTAGAATACAAGCTGTGCTTTCAAGACTTCCTTGCAGCTAGGTCTGGCTAGGAACTGAGTTCTGGTCAATGGAATGTAGGTGTAGATACCATGTGGCAGCTTCTAGGAATTTCTCTAAGACTCAGCAGGCAAACTCTTCATTCTCTCCCAGCCATCTGACTCCCACCTCCTTTTTTCTTGAGTATTGACCCTCTGATTTTCCACCATGCCCTTCACTTGGTCTGTGCACCATGAACCCTCTTTAATGAGGTTTTCTTGTCAGGCACAGCAATTCTCAATTTACAACTACTTTTCATAGCCTCCTTCAGGCAAGCAAAATATTTTCAGATATTTTTGGAAGACAGTATTTAAATTGTTCATGGTGCTATTTCTCCTTTACTGTAGCTGAAAAATATGTTGAAGTATATCATTTTGCAAAGCTGGATCCTCTCAGAATTCCAGGCCGAAAATGAACAAAAGCTCCTTTGACTTTGATAACCAAACTATTTTTATCATCAGCGTTACTAGCTTGAGATTTTAGACTCAAGACTCATGATTTTAAAAAATGCCCTGAGCCCAGCCAGTGTGTCTCAGTGATTGAAATAGGAGGTCAGAGTTTGATTACTGGTCAGGGCACATGCCCAGGTTACAAGCTCGCTCCTAAATTGAGATATGCAGAAGGAAGCAGATCAATGATTCTCTCTCATCATTGATATTTCTCTTTCTCTCTTTTCCCCTCCTCTCTGAAATCAATAAAAAATATGCTTTTAAATTACCTCACAGTAAAAACAAACACAAAAACCTGCCCTGAATCCTCAGACTCTCTTTTAGCACACATATTATTGGGTGCTTGGTTCTTACACCTCAAAAATGCTTTATTTTTAGTATGTTTTCTCTTCTGAAGACTTAAGTCTATTTTTAAACTTAAAGTCAAGAGTTTTAATCTTTGGTCTCATCAGATGCTTTTGCAATCTTCTTTTTCTGGATCAATAAGATTCACCCATAGAATTTAAAGCAAAAAAGATTACAGTGGGAAACTTAATTTTAAAAAAAAATATGTCAGATGATATTTGAAATGGTTATCTCACTGCATATAGAATTGGAGATTCTAATAATATAATAACAGGAAAACTAGATGTCAGAAGGAATTCCTTGATATTCAAACTCCTCTACCATGAGCTCAATGTCCTCAGGCAAATTATATAATGTACCGAAGCCTCATTTTTCTCACTTGCCAAAGTTCTTATGACATTTAAAATAAAATAGAAAATATATCATGTAAACAGCACACATACCAGACCTAAAACAGTATTTATTGGAGAAAACTCACAAAGACAAAGGAAGGAGCAGTTGTACGGTTTCCCCAGCGGCAGCACGCACACCCACATTTTGGAATATCACACAGCAATCTAGCAAGGCCAATATCAGAGCCTAAGAAAGAGATCCCAGTCTTAAGCCATCGGGGTTTTAAACTGCATTACTGAGAAGCACCGGGCCTTACCTTAGCATAGGGACTGGGCTCCAAACCGTGTAAATATAGTAAAGTGATGGAACCTGTGGCCACCCCAACACTCTTCCAAAATTGATTGCCAGAAGCACTAGGCTGGGTTCTACAGGAAGCCAACTTTTTTCCTAGAAGGCCAGCCTGCAAGGAATCAGTTATCCTTACCTCTGCGAAGTCCACAAGCATAAAGCCTGATTCATAGTTGGTATAAATGTAAAATGAATGTGTATGGCCATATGGGCAATGTATTCAAACCTTTTGTATTGCAGGAAGTATACTTGTTCTCAGATAAAAAAAATTTTTCAACACATATTTATTGAGTGTCCATTCTGTGTTAGGCTCTCTTCTAGGCATTTGAGATATATATGTTAACAAAATGCACAATGATATCAGATTTGATGGAGATTCTATTCTAATAAGAATTAAACAGCCAGTTGAAGAAAGATAAATATCACATGACCTCACTCATTTGTGAAATATAATGAATAGCATAAACTGATGAACAAAAATAGATCCAGAGACACAGAAGCATAGAACAGACTGTCAAACCTCAAAGGGAAGGTAACGGAGGCTGGGGAGTGGAGGTGGGGGGTAAGAGATCATGCATTTAAGCATAACCAATGGACACAGACAATAGGGAGGCGAGGGCACGTGCTGGGGGGGTGAAGAGGCTGGGGAGAGGTCAATGGGGACAAAGGAGATATATGTAATACTATAAACAATAAATAATTTAAATTTTTAAAAAATAATTAAACATAATAAGTAATTTATATAATATGTTAGAAGATAAATCCATGGAGACAAGTATCAAGGAGAATAAAAGGAATAGGAAGTTCTGGGTAGGGCCACAGGAGAGCAGATCCCCTTGTAAATTTAGTTAAGATGGTCATAATAGGTTATCCTCTGATAATACTTGAGCAAGCACTTGAAGAAGATGAAGGAGAGAACCTTGAAGCTTAGTGGGACAAGAACTTTTCAGGCATAGAAGAGTCCATTCCTGAGTGAAGAAGTGTTCAGTATGTCCAAAACCTGGGTGAAATGAAGAACCACAAAAGAGTTCTGAGATAGGAATGTTTTAATCTGACTTCCATTTAAAAGTCTCACTCTTGCTGCTGTGTTGAGAATAGTCTACAGGCATCAAGATGAAAGCAGGGAAGATTGTTTTATCAACATCCAAACTGATTATGCCTGATGTCCCTCAGAGCTCAAAACCTTCTTCCACAAAAAAAAGCTCATGCTAGAGCAGCTGTTGTTTCTGCTTCTGCTGATGGGCAGATGGGAACACATTTGATGGCTTTTACAAATCTTCTGACTGCAGATGATCTATAAGTTTGCAAGAAAAAGATAAGAGGGAGATACAAGATTTCAGAGACAAGATTTGTTGTGAAGGCATCTCCCTGAAGACAAATATTTGAGCTTCTTCTGTTGTGAAAGATCCATAACCAAAGTTAGGTGTGTGTGTTAAAGACTTTACAAAATAGCCCTGTGGTGGTGAGAATAATAAGGAACTTAGAGCAGAGGGAAAATAAAAATGCAACATGCCTCGGTGAATGGCTGTACAATGAGGATCTCCATTGTCTTGCTATTCTGAACAGGGTTAAGTAATCAACAAATGGAGAAGAATGCCCCTGAGTTTCTAAGAGAAATAGGCTTGTAGCAGGACTGTTTTGTAATTTGCAAGGCCCAGTGAAAAATGAAAATGTAATGCCTCTTGTTCAAACCATATTAAGAATTTAAAAGTGGCTATAGAAGAGCATTAAACTAAACATGGGACCTTTTGAGCATGGGGTTCCATGAAATTGGTCAGGTTTCACATCCACAAAACTGGCCCTGGTATTTAGCTTAAACTTGCATTACTCAAACAAATTGTCCAGATGTAGATGTTACAGACAAGAGCATGGGAAGGGTCTTGCATTAATTTGGTAAGACTTCAGTCTATATAATAGGAGAGTGGAGAGTGAGGGCAAATTAACTGTGCCACTTGGTGTGGCACATCACCTCCTCCTTCTGGTGAAATGCCCTGTCTTCTTAGCATCCAAAGACTAAATGTAAAGCCATTAGCTAATACTCCAGCAGTGGCAGAGACCTAGCTACTAAAGATGTATCTGTTGAAGGGCTATATGTATTCATTTCTTGCCGGAGCCAGCCGGCATTAGTCGAGCAGTCCCTGAAAGGGGGTGAGGCTTATGGAAAGACAGAGATAGAAAGACGGATAGCAATAAAGAGGAAACAAAAGCTATGAGATCAGGAGGTCCGAAAAGCCCTCTTTAGAACTGCGGCCCTGAGTTTATTTCACTCCACTCTTTTAAACAGTTCTGGTTTACATATCACACAATTCCTTGTTTCCCAATCAACAAAGCTACATTCCATTGTTAACATTTCCCCCCAATAAACCCCTTATCTTAACTAACTTCCTTAAGCTATGTCCATTCAAGGTGCCACCTAAATCTTTTCCCAAATATCCTATAGACGTTTGGCCATTTACAATGTTGATGTGCTGGAGGGCAGTGTTGTTTGCTAAACTACAATTGAAGGTAATCATTCTCCTGGGGGGCAGAGAATAGACGGGCAAGGCATCCTCTCAGGGAACCTTTTGTTCCCCGAGGGGGCTCTCCACAATTTCTATTAATATATATATATATATATATATATATATATATATATATATATATGATATTAGTCAAACAAAATAAGAGGCTGATGCTAACAGTCGGCAGCTGTGCATGGCTGCAGGCGGCCCAGGACCAAACCAGAGAGGATGGATCTTGCATTGCCACGATGTGTCCACCATCTGGATACCATTGCTGACATGTACACATGAAGAACTATTTGACATTGAAACTGGGACTCAAATATTTTTTTGTCCTTATACGTTTGTTTCTAGTATGCAGAGGCAAGATATTTTTGAAGAAAAGAAAGAGGGGGGAGTGATTGATATAGAGGCAGGGTGGCCTTGAACAGCTGTCAAGCTGCAGGGGGAAGGCTGGGGTGGATGGGAGGCAGATGCTGGGGGAGATCAACCAAAGGACTTGTATGCATGCATATGAGCATAACCAATGAATGAAAGACACTGGGGCGCGGAGGGGGGCAGGTGGGGATATGTGCTGGGGGGTAAGGGAGGCTGGGGGGAGGATGTTGGGGGAGAAGGAAAACATATGTACTACTATTAAATATAAGTTATATTGTAAATTTTAAAAAAGTTTTTAAAAAAAGGCTGTTTACCATGATTTTTTTTTTTATATAACTTTACAGTGAGAAGCCTTCATTTTCTTTCCCATAGGTGCTGTCTAGGCCTGATAATGTTTAGAGTTCTCCCCTCAGAGGAAAACTGCACCATCATTGTACGGTATGATATAGCATGGCCAACCTGGAGTTTTTGCTGAAAGCCTTAGTTGTCTTCTTCTCTAAGGCAAGGAACAAAAATGTAGAGAAATAACACTGAAAAGGTCATATGTTCTAGTTAAATAAATTTCCAGGATTTAAAATCAAATATTTCATTTACCAATTGATTTATTCATTTCTAAATTACATCATTCATTTATTCAACAAATATTAAACTATTATTTGACAGACTTGTAAAGTATCTGAAACTTAGTGACTAAACTTATTGAGTAAACACTGAACTGCACATACAAGACAGATACACAAGGCCTGTCACTCAGGGAATGGAGAGACAGATCTAGTGTTGAATCTGGGCTTCACCACTTTTGAGTAGTGTATGGCCCTGGACAATTCATTTAGCCTCTCTGATCATCACTTCCCTCATCTGTAAAATGGGGCTACTAATAGTATTAACATCTATTTTCATATTCATGTAGATTAATGTATGCAAAGACTCTGGTCCAATGTCCAGCACTTAGTATGCCTCAATAAATATTAGCTATCATCAACATTATTCATTTCTATTGATTTGACTAGACACAGAAAGGGCAGAATATGTCTCACAAACCAGAACTTCCTTCTTCTTGCCACTAATTCAATAAAAATTATGAGAAATGGTCAAAGTTTACTCCCTAGCCCAAAGTATTATGCCACTGTGTTTTGTTTTGTTTCTTCTTCCATTGCAGAAACACTCGTGTGTCTCACCATATCTAAGATGAGAAATATTTCATATAGAATCACAGTTTCCGTGTCTACCACTAAAGACCTAGTAGGTTTAGTGACTCTCACATCAGCTGGAACTAAAAGAATAACTCCCCAAACCAAAGGGTGAATGTGTAATCTCTGGTACAAGTTACAGCTTCCACCCTCACATGTGTTGTGTGGCATTTCCAAGGCAGAAAAAGTCTTGAAAGACAACCAGCCCAAGCCAGGAGAAAATGCTGCTCCCACAGTCCCCAGGCCTGGAGCAGATTGGACATTGTTATTCCCTGGTGAACAAAATAATAGTTTAAAATTCTGGCTGCTCTTATCATTTCTTTTACCTCTATTTTACTAATTGAAGTCAACCATGTTTCTAGTCATTCTAATAAAAGCCTTGGGTTTTTTTGTTTGTTTGTTTGTTTGTTTGTTTGTTGTTGTTGTTGTTATCGTTGTTTTTTAGAAAGAACCATTTTCAGACTTGGCAACCAAGACAGAAGGCTATGTCACCCTCCTCTAAGAGGTGCACCTGAGGAAGATGGCGACTGGCAGGAAGGCAGGGAAGGAGAGAGTGTGAGAGAGTGAGAGAGTGAGAGAGGAGTGTGTGGATGTGTGTGGTGCATGTGTGTATGAGCTAAGGACAGTTAGATTCTACAAGTCTTCCGAGGGGCTGCCAAACCGGGCAATCTTAGATGGTGGAGCCTGCTCCCAACACAGACACTCCGGGTAGGCCAGTGCGGACACAGAGACCACGCCATCTTGAGAAACAGAGCTGCATGAGACTAGGATCCTGGCCTCAGCACTACCCAGTCTGGTCTCAGATGCAAACCAGGACCCTGCAGCCACTAGGGACAGACACCTGTGATTACAGCTGCAGACATGCACACACCAAGAATCTACACCTCCCGGTGGCAGATTTCTGTAAGTCCCAGAGCCTCTCTCCCTCCCCATAGGCTCATGGGCAACACCATAGTAACTGATAGACCCACCCCTCCCACAGGTTATAGCACCTTTACAGGAATTTGAGCCTGGAAGCATGTGGACACTGGGAATCTGTTACCCTGCAACCCAATCAGGCAACCAAACCCAAAGCCCATGAAGGACAGCAGAGCCACCTGACTTCGATTCTGGGCAAGCTGCACATGGAAACCTGTTTTCTACAGTGCAGGAGTGGACCTCCTGCCAACACAGTGCTACTGTACAACCCAGTCCCCCAAGCAGACCAAGACCCCAATTCTCCAGGTGGGAGGCAGCACTAAGCACCACTAACTTGACTCTGTTTCTTATCATTTGTGCCTGGGATCTCTGAGTCCCAATACATTCATACTAAGAGTCAGTGACTCCAGTTCTTGGTGCATGTAACACAAGGACCTTGATTCTTAGCCCGAAGCCACAGGAAGCAACACGGACACTCCGGTTAGGCCTGTGTACACAGAGACCATGCCATCTTGAGAAAGAACTGCTTAAAAGTAGGATCCTGGCCTTAGCAACACTCAGTCTGGTCTCAGATGCAAATCAGGGCCCTGCAGCCACTGGGGACAAAGACCTGTGACCACAGCTACAGACCCACACACGCCAAAAATCCATACATCCCAGATTCTTGGTGCAAGCACAAGAATCTCTGACTCCTGGCACATTCTAGGGGGCTCTGACTCCTGGCACATGCCAGCAGGGTCTCTATTTCAGCATGGTACAGGTGGGGTACCTGATTCTAGGTGTGTACACGAGGCCACATTGAGCACTGGCAATGCTGACTCTTGGTGAGCCTGGTTCCCAACCCATGGCAGATGCAAATCTGAGTGTCAGACTCTTCTGACAATAGGGTGGTGCAAAGCTCCCACTGCACAGAACCCAGGCTTATGCCACTCAACATTTGAACCATCTGGTGATAGTCAGAATGGGGAGACAACACAATCCCCAGAGAAAAGAAAATGAGGAGTTGTCAAGATAGGAAATGAGAGAAATTGAAGCATGCAACATGACCAAAAAAGAATTCAGAGTAATAGCTGAACAATTCATTCACCAGATGGATGAGAAAATCAACAACCTATGAAAGAATCAGGAAGAAATGAAAAATGATATAGCTACAATCAAAAACAGCATGGAATGTTTCAACAGTAGACTAGAAGAAGCAGAGGACCAAATTAGTGATTTATAAGATAAGGTAGAGAAACAAGCTCAATATAAACAGCAATTGGAGAAAAAAAATTAAAAAGCAGGAGGAGAGCCTAAGGGAGCTTTGGGATAACGTGAAATGAAGTAACATACATATAATAGGGCTGGCAGAAGGATAAGAAGAGCATCAAGGATTAGAAAATCTATTTGAAGAAATAATGACAAAAAACTTCCCAGATATGGGGAAGAAAAAAGTTACACAAGTGCAGAAAGTCCCAAAAGACACACATCAAGACACATCATAATTACAATGGCAAATGTTCACAACAAAGAGAGAATCTTAAAGGCTCCGAGAGAGAGAGTTATCTACAAAGGATCCTCCATCAGATTATCAAATGATTTCTCAACAGAAACACATCAAGCTAGAACGGAATTGAAGGAGGTATACAAAGTATTGCAAAGCAAAGGATTGGATCCAAAAATACTTTATCCAGCATGACTATTAATCAAAATTGAAAGGGAAATCAGGAGCTTCACAGACAAAGTAAGGCTAAGGGAGTTTATCACTACCAAGCCAGCAATGCAAAAAATGCTAAAGAGAATGCTGTAAAAAGAAGAAATTAAAAAGTAAGAAAGAACACAGGCACAAAAATTAAAAGGACTGCAAAAAAACACCTTTCAATAATAAATTTAAATGTAAAGCGACTAAATGCTCCAATCAAAAGACATCAATTGGCTGAATGGATAAAAAAAAAAACCATGACCCATATATATACTGTCTACGAGAAACCCAACTCAGAACAAGGGATTCACACAAACTGAAAGTGAAGGGATTGAAAAATATCTGTCAGGCAAAAGAAAATGAAAAAAAAGTGGGGTAGCAATACTTATATCTGAAAAACTAGACCTCAAAGTGAAGGCCATCACAAGAGATAAGGAAGGCCACTTCATAATACTAAAAGGACCAATAAACAAGAACATATAACCCTGATAAACACAGATGTACCCAATGCAGAAGCATCAAAATGCAATAAAAAAAATCCTGGAAGATACCAAAGGAGAGATCAACAACAATACAATCAAGTAGAGGATTTAATAGACTACTGACTTCCCCGAATAAATCCTCTAGACAAAAAATCAGCAAAGAAACAACAATCCTAAATGACTCACTAGAACAGATAGACTTAATTGACTTCTTTAGAACATTTCACCCCAAAGCAACAGAATATACATTTTTCTCAAGTGCACATGTGACATTTTCAAAAATAAACCACATATTGGGTCACAAGCAAAGTCTTCCCAAATTCAAGAAGACTGAAATCATACCAAGCATCTTCTCAGACCACATAGCATAATATTGGAAATAAACTACAATAAAAATAATCCAAAAAACTCAAACACTGGAAGCTGAATATCATGCTATTAAATAATGATTGGGTTACCAATTAGATCAAAAAATAAGTTAACAACATCCTGGAAACTAATAACAATAAAACACAACAATCCATAATCTATTGGACACAATAAAAACAGTCCTTAGAGGGAGTTTACAGCTCAACAGGCCTACCTCAAAGAGAACCAAGATGGCGGCATAGGTAAACACCTATTGTTCTGCCCTGAGCAACGATTCAAAAACTACAACATAACAACAAAACAAGCGTCACCCAGAATCCCCAGAGAGCTGGCTGAGTGAAAACTCCACAAATAAGAGTAAAGGTGGGACACTGAGACTCAGAGGACTGGCGGGAGCGCAGCCTTGAAGACGGAAACAGGTTAGGAGCAGTCCTGGTCGCACGCGCAGGCTGGGGCTGGAGCAGCAACCCTGGCTGGATTTCACCAACAGGGAGGGCGGAGACGTCCCACTACACAGATTCCCCAGTGCCAGGCGAGGTCCAAGGTCCGGGGGATGCACCCTGGAAGCAGGGCGCGGCAGAGGTCTCCTAGTCTGCAGAGAAACCAGGTAGCTGGGAAAAGAACTTTGCGCACAAGTGCCACACAAACCCGTGACTTGCTCCCTGGAAACTTGTCTCCTGGTCCCGGAAACCATCTATTTTACAATCCTGGGATAGACTTTGGGTGTGCAGACTCATTTGGGGAGAGACAGAGTTGTCTTGCAAGGGGAAGAGACTAGCGGCTTTCTCTTAGAGGTGCCTGCAGCCATCCCCATCCAACAGAGACCCGTGCGCGTCAGCGCTGCATAGGACATAGCTGACACTAAGGCTGCCTGCGCAGCTCAGAGACTCCACCCATCCAACCTGAACAGTCTCCCTTCACAGCCAATTGGCCTGGAGGTCAAACCCTCCTAGGGCTAACAACAACAAGCTGGGTTTAAATTCAAAAATACTGTACAACCCATAAAGGACTGCAGTAAGAGTATCCATCTCAAATAACTGGGGAGGCTGTGCCACTGACCCTTAGAGGATATCGACCACATAAAGCAGCCACCATGCAGAGACATGGAAAGAAATCAGGTGTGAAAGAAATGGAGGAGAAAAGACGACAAGACATAGAGTTCAAAACCATGGTTATAAGGCTTTTCAAGAGGCTCCTAGAAAAGGCCGATGAACTTAATGAGAATTATGAGGAAATAAACAAGACCAACTAGGAAATGAATGAGACTTACAAGGAAATGAATGAGACCCTCAAGGAAATGAACAAGACCTCTGAGGATATGAACTAGACCCTCACGGATATGAAAAAGGACCAACTAGAAATCAAGCATACACAGACTGAAATAAAAAATATTACAGAAAGTCCTAAAAGCAGTCCAGAGGGCCACAAGAACCAAGTCAAAGATTTGAAATACAAAGAAGCAAAATCCACTCGGCTGGAAAAGCAAGAAACAAAAAGAATTCAGATAATTGAAGATAGTGTAAGGGGCTTCTGGGACAACCTCAAGCAAGCCAACATCCGAATTATTGGGGTGCCAGAAAAAGAGAGAGAGCAAGTTAATGAAAACCTACTTGAAGAAATAGTGACTGAAAACTTCCCCCACCTGGTGAAAGAAACTGACTTAAAAGCCCAAGAAGTACACAGAACCCCAAAATATAGGAATCTAAAGAGGACCACACCAAGACATATCATAATTAAAATGCCAAGAGCAAAAGATAAAGAGAGAATATTAAAAGCAGCAAGAGAAAAACAGTTGGTTACCTACAGGGGAGCACCCATACGATTGTCAGCAGATTTCTCAACAGAAACCATGCAGGCCAGACACGAGTGGCAAGAAATATTCAAAATAATGAAGAGCAAGAATCTACAACCAAGATTACTCTATCCAGCAAAGCTATCATTTAGAGTTGAAGATCAGATAAAGTGCTTCGCAGATAAGAAAAAGCTAAAGGAGTTCATCACCACCAAACCAGTATTATATGAAATGCTGAAAGATATTCTTTAAGAAGAGGAAGAAGAAAAAGGTAAAAATATAAATTATGAACAACAAATACACATCTATCAACAAATGAACATAAAAATCAAGTGAATTGATAGGCTGATGAACAGGATAAACTGGTGAATATAACAGAAACATGGACAGAGAGAGGGAATGGACTGACAATTCTTGGGGAGAAAAGGGTTGTGGGAAGTACAGCAAGAGACTGGACAAAAATCTTGCAACAATGGGAGAGGACAGTGGGGAGGGGGAGGTGAGGGTGGAGGGTGGGATAGGTACAGGGTGGAGGGGAGATATAGAGGGATAAAAAAGGGGAAACAATGTAATTAATAAACTGATCAATAAAGATAAAAAATAAAAATATAATTAAATAAATAAATAAATAAATGGTAGTAAATAATATAAGTCTACAACTCAAAGAATTAGATAGAGAGCAACAAGAAAAGCCCAGAATGAGCAGAAGGAAGGATATAATAAATATCAGAGCAGATACAAGTGATATAAAGACCAAAAAAAAAATATACAAAAGATCATTGAAACCAAGAACTGGTTCTTTGAAAGGATAAACAATACTGATGAACCTCTAGCCAAGCTCACCACGAAGCAAAGAGAGAGGACCCAAATAAACAAAATCAGAAATTAACAAGGAGAAATAACAACAGACCCCACAGAAATACAAAGGATTATTTTTTTTAAATACTATGAACAACTCAACTCCAACAAGCCAGACAACCTAAAGGAAATGGACATATTCCTAGAAAAATACAATCTTCCAAAACTCAATCATTAAGATTCTAAAAATCTCAATAGACTGATAACTATGGAAGAAATGGAAACAGTCATCAAAAAGCTCCCAGCAAACAAAAGCCATTGACAGATGGCTTCACTGGGGAGATTTACCAAACATTCAAGAAAGAACTAAAACCTAACCTACTCAGATTATTCTATAAATATTCATTGGAGGGAACACTTCCAAGATCATTCTATGAAGCCAGCATCACCCTAATACCAAAACCAGATAAAGATAACACAATGAAAGAGAATTATAGGCCAATATCCCTCATGAACATAGATGTCAAAATCCTCCACAAAATTCTAGCAAGTCAGATCCAGCAGTACATCAGAAAGATCATTCACCATGACCAAGCAGGATTTATCCCAGGGATGCAAGGATGGTACAATATCTGCAAATCAATAAACATGATACATCACATAAACAAATTGAAAGATAAAAAAACTACATGATCATATCAATTGATGCAGAAAAAGCATTTGACAAAATCCAACACCCTTCCTTGATAAAAACTCTCAGCAAGGTGGGAATAGAATGATCATACCTCAACATCATAAAAGCCATATATGATAAACCCACAGCCAACATCATACTCAATGGGCAAAAGATAAAATCATTTCCCCTAAAAATAGGAACAAGACAGGGATGCCTGCTTTCACCACTCCTCTTCAACATAGTACTGGAAATATTAGCCATTGCAATTAGACAAGAAGAAGCAATAAAAGGCATCCGAATTGGAATATAAGAAGTAAAGCTGTCTTTATTTTCAGATGACATGATATTGTACATAAAAAAACCAAAAGACTCCATCAAAAAACTATTAGACATGATAAATGAATTCTGCAAGGCAGCAGGATACAAAATCAATGCCAAGAAATCTATGGCATTTCTTTACACAAATAGGGAACTTACAGAAAGAGAAACTAAAAAAAAAATCCCATTTACCATCACACCAAAAAAACTGAGATACCTAGGAATATACTTTACTAAGGAGGTAAAAGACCTTTATGCGAAAAACTACAGGACACTGAAAAAAGAAATGGGGGAAGATATAAACAGATGGAAGAACATACTGTGTTCATGGATTGGTAGAATCATCAAAATGTCCATACTACCGAGAGCAATCTATAGATTCAATGCAACCCCCATTAAAGTACCAATGGCATATTTTACAGACATAGAATAACCATTCCAAAAATTCATCTGGTATAAAAAAAGACCCCAAATGGCTGCTGCAATTTTAAGAAAGAAAAACAAATTAGGTGGGATCTCAATACCAGATTTCAAACTGTATTACAAAGCCACAGTTCTTTAAACAGCCTCATACTGGCACAAGAATAGTCATATAGTTCAATGGAATAGAATAGAAAACCCATAAATCAACCCAAACCACTATGCACAATTAATATTCGATAAAGGAGGCAAGAGCATACAATGGAGTGAAGACAGTCTCTTCAATAAATGATATCAGAAAAATTGGACAAATGCATGCAAAAAGATGAAACTAGACCACCAATTTATGCCATACACAAAAATAAACTCAAAGTGGATAAAAGACTTAAAAATAAGATGGAAAATCATAAAAATACTAGAGGAATCCACAGGCAGCGAAATCTTAGTCCTATGCTGAAGCAATTTCTTCACTGATACTGCTCCTAGGGCAATGGAAACTAAAGAGAAAATAAACAAATGGGACTACATCAAAATAAAAAGCTTTTGTACAGCAAAGGAAACCATCAATAAAACAACAAGAAAGCCCACTGCATGGGAGAACATATTTGCCAATGTTATCACCTACTAGAGGCCCATTGCACAAAGAGATTCATGTAATAGGCCTTCCTTCCCTTGGCTTCCAGTACAGATTTTCCTCCAGCACCCAGGACTCAAGTTTTCACTCCAGCCAGAGTCTGCTGTCGTTGTCTTCACTGTGGCCAGAGTGCCTGTAGATCCTTTCACCCCTCTGCCCCTTTTTTTATAGCAGGTGTCCTGCCCCTCCCAGCTACTCCACTGAGCAGCTGGGCTGCTGCCATCTTTCTCCTTCTAATTTTCATATTCCTTCCTGATTGGCTGGTGGGTGTGGTGGAGTGATAGTTAATTTGCATGTTTCTCTTTTATTAGTGTAGTTAATGGTTTAATCTCCAACATTTACAGGGAACTCATGCAACTTAACAAAAGGAAGATAAACAATCAAATCAAAAAAATGGACAATGGACCTAAATAGATACTTTTCAAAAGAAGACAGAAAGAAGGCCAAGAGACATATGAAAACATGTTCAAAGTCAATAATCACTGGAGAGATGCAAGTCAAAATGACAATAAGGTATCATCTCACCTGTCAGAAAGGCTATCATCAACAAATCAACAAACGACAAATGCTGGAGAGGATGCAGAGGAAAAGGACAAATGCTGGAGAGGATGCAGAGAAAAAGGAACCCTTTTGCACTGCTGGTGGGAATGCAAACTGGCATAGCCACTGTGGAGAACAATATGGAATTTCCTCAAAAAACTAAAAACAGAACTCCCTTTTAATTTTGTGATCCCACTTCTAGGAATATATCCCAAGAAGCTAGAAACACCAAACAGAAAGGATATATGCACCCCTATATTCATAGCAGCACAATTCACCATAGCTAAGACTTGGAAACAGCCTAAGTGGCCATCAGCAGATGAGTGGATCAAAAACTGTGGTACATATACACAATGGAATACTATGCTGAGGTTAAAAAAAAAGAAAAGGAATTCTTACCATTTTCAACAACATGGCTGGAACTGGAGAGCATTGTGCTAAGTGAAATAAGCCAGGCAGAGAAAAATAAATACCACATTATCTCACTCATTTGTGGAATATTATGAACAACATAAACTGATGAACAAAAACAGATCTAGAGACAGAGAAGCAGCGATCAAACTGTCAAACCTCAGAGGGAAGGTAGGGGAGGGTGGGTGTAAGGGGGAGAGATCAACCAAAAAACTTGTATGCATGAATATAAGCCCAACCAATGGACACAGACAACAACAGGGGGTTAAGCGCATGAGTAGAGGAGGTTGTGGGGGGGTTGGGGGGCGGGGATGAGGACACATATCTAATACCTTAATCAATAAAGAAATTAAAGATTGAAGAAAAAGAGGTGCACCTGATGCTGAGCTACACATACAAAAGCATGTGTCTCTTCTTATTTTGATATATTCAATATCCAAAAAAAGAATTTAAAGCATCTTCTCTGAGAAGCATGAAGAAAAATGAAAATAAAGATCACAAAGGTTTTCAGGTCCATCATATTAAGAGTAAGACCTCCTTTCGCCTGCAGAAACTCTCCATCCTAGCACCAGGCACAACTATGGATGTCTGTCTTCCAAATGACACAGGAAGACAGACTAAAGAAGAATGGAGAACAAATCCTAATGACACAGGAGTAGCTGAGTGGGAACAGGCATGGCTGAGCAGTTTCTCCTGTGAGGACAAGCCCTGTCATTTGGGAGCATTTCTGGGAGGGTGGACAAACTTTGTCATTGGTGGTCTCAGGGTTAAGTAACATTGTGAGATTGTATCTTGGAAATGGGGAAAGGAAAGATGCATCAAAACCCTGTGCATGCCAGGCAGGAAACAAATTGTCCTCTAATTATAGCTCATTGATTAAACCTACAAGCCTAGTAATGCAGTGAGGGAATGCTTTGTCATCAGTTATTTAAAATTATGTGCCATGTGATTATAGTGACAAGACTCTTATAATTAAAACTTTTTATAAATCAATAATAAAAAATTGATATCCCCGAGGGGGAAATAAGCAATTCACAAAAAGAAGTACAAGTGGACAGCCAATTTATAGAGCTATATGAAGTCTTTAGCAATCAAAGAAACATGAAAAATAACAATGTCATTCATTTTTCCCATCTATAAAAATAGTGAAAGTTTTACACACACACACACACACACACACATACAAAATCAAGGAATTCCTTCTCATTCTTTTTCTGTTATTCTGAAGACTTCCCTCTGACTACCTCTCAAATGGGCACCACCAGTCTTGTTCCACTCACTACTTAACCAGAAATACAAGCTGTAAACATTCAACCCTTAATCTCAATCACACGTAATTTAAGTACTTGGAGAGCAAAGTTTCCAGTTTGGAGAAATTAGATAAAATGATGCCAGGGATGGGGAGGAAATCAAGGGGAGAAAACAAGCAATCAAGGAAACCCGAACAATGTTAAATGTACAAAACATCTTGCAAAAAGGAAGACTTTAATGCCATTGCACCAAATATTTCAGTTCGAATGAAAAGGAGGTGAAAGCATCCTTGGAATTACCCTCTACTAGAAGAGCCAAAATATACCTTGCTTCACTACTGTTTTTAGTAGAAAGTTTTGCAAAAGTGAAATATAGTAGTAACAGGAGCAATCAAACAATAGATACTTCCTGTACTATAATGCTAAATTTTCAAAATGTGAATGCCTAAAACTTTTACTAATATAATTACATTTGGGATAAAATTTCAGGTTATTCTTGATTCCTGAAATTAATTCTATTTTGTTGCTATTCAGATTCAGCTTTAGATTTGGCCAAATATTGACTTTAACACCTCAACATTGGGCATTTGGTCAAAATGTGTTTCCAGTGACCATATTTTAAGGAAACAATTAGATGTATACACAAGTTTATGAAAGCATATATTTATCACAGCATTGTTTAAAAATTAGGAAAAATAGAAACACTGTCTAAAATACTGACATGGTGTGATTTCTAAATTCTAGTACTGGTTAGTCTCCCTTAGAATATGTGTCCTAGAGGCAACAGACTTATTAAGGATATAGCAACTTGCCTTGTACGAAAGAATTAACTTATACCCAAAGTGTCTCTTATGGATGAAGTAACTAGTGAGGACAAAGAGTAGATTTTGGAGTGGCAGAAGACTATTTTATAGCCTTTCCATTAGCTTGCCACACAGGGATACTGTTCACCAACAGTCATAATTTATTCTGTGCACAACTGTTATTACTGTAGACAATCAGTCAGAGCACCAGGGATTCTCCCCCATTAGCCAAATTGTGTATGGGGAGGTTCTTACACTAAGTGTGCCAAAAGCTAGAAAGATGAACGGACAAGACCCAAGTGCAGGGAAAGCTAGAATAATGAATGGACACGACCCTAGTGCCAAAAGCTGGAAAGATGAATGGACAGGACCTTAGTGCCAAAAGCTGGAAAGATGAATGAACAACCACCAACCAAGCCCTAGCACATCAAAAGCTAATGACATAATTGGGGGAAATGAAAAGCCCTCCCCTCCCTACCCTTATAAGAACCCAGGGCTTGAGCAGGGAGGGGGAATGGTCTTTGAGATGGAAGTCCACCATTCTCTCAGAACTCAGCAGCCCTTTCATTTTGCACCAGCACCTCTCTCTCAAGTTTGGCTTTTCTTGTAGCAGGCACCTGAACCTGTTTTCAGCTACACCGTGATCCTTTTGTACCTTTACTTTGACAATGATCCTCCCTCACTAGAATGAACTGTTCCCTGGGCTGTCTAATTTTGATCTTAATGTTTGGTAAGTACATTTTACTTAAATGTTATTATTTCAAAATAATGAAAACATTCTCCAAAAAGTGCAACTCTGGTCAAACCCAAAACAAAACCAAAAAACAAGCAATTTTTTTTCCCCTACAGGAGGAACCAGTAGCAATTCTGTCAAACAGACAGGTCAAGTTATCATCTCAGAAGGAGCATATGTGACTACGAATTGCTCATAGATGTCCGCAAGTACCCTACTCTTTCCTGGTATGTCCAATTCCCCAGTAAAGCTCTGCAGTTTATCCAGAGCAAGATGAAGGAAAACAGCATAAACTTTGGAGCCGGAAATGTGAAAGACAAAAACTCCCCTATTGTGAAATCTCAGTCCAGGTATTAGACGCAGCAAGTGTTATGCCCAGATTTCATGATCCCCAAAAACCACCAGGGAGCCCAAATCGGCTGCAATAGCATAGAACCTTTATTCAAACCCGGGTTTGGCCCTCGACCTTCATCTGGCACAGCAGCGAGGCGAGAGAGCGAGCCCAGCAAGAACAATAGGTTATAAAGGGTTGGTCATTTGGGTGGTCCCAGGGAAGTGACGTGGGTTACAGAGATAGCCTTATTAGGTCAGGGTTTTTCAGCGGGGGTCTCACAGTACAAGGATCAGGAAGTGACCAGTACTTTGGTTATGCCTTATTAGGACCTAAGCTATGTCCCTGTGCAAGCATTGGTCCGCTCAGGCAGTGGCTGGGGGAGTCAGGACATTCCTGGCACCCCAGTGGCCACTCCCAGCAGGGGGAAAGGGGAGATAGGCTGCCCCTCAAGATGGAGGATAGTCCTTTGTCCTTTCACAAATACTACTATCTTCTGAGTCCCAGTGCCTAAGACATAGGGGAGCTGTACAAAAACCTCAAGGGCCCAGGTGAGGTATGTAGTGAGGTTGGGAACCTCAAATTGAGGAGTGCTGTTCTTTCCTACAGACAGCTTACTGGGACATTGCTGGAAAAACAGAAGAAAAAAATCAGCTACAGCCTTAACTGGTTTGGCTCAGTGGATAGAACATCGGCCTGGGGATTCAAAGGTCCCAGGTTTGATTCCGGTCAAGGGCATGTACCTTGTTGCGGTCATCGATGTTTCTAACTCTCTATCCCTCGCCCTTCCTCTCCGTAAAAAATCAATAAAATACATTTTTTTAAAAAATCAGCTACAACTGCCTTTAATCCCAGGGGTGCAGGAGTTCTTTGACTGAAATGGGTTAAGGAGAAAAGATCTCAGATAATGTGCCTCAGTTAGGTCAGTTCTCTCCTGTCCTTGAGGCTTCCTTGCATGATGTTTAAGAATTATATTCTAACTAGTGGCCCAGGGCATGAAATTCTCAAATCAGGCCGGGAGCAGGAGGGAGGATTGGGTGGAAGTGGGGGTTGGGTGGAAGGGGTTTGGGGAGAAGTCCCTCAGCCCTGCCTGCACCCTCTTCAACCCAGGACCACCCCTCAGAGGATATCAGACTGCCAGTTTGGGCCCCATCCTGTAGTAGCAATCAGATATTCCTTTTGCAATTCAGACCGATGTCTCCTAACCGCTCACCTACCTGCTTGGCTGATCACCTCTAAACACTCTGCCTGCCAGCCTGATCACCCCCAACTGCCAGCTTGACCCCCCCAACTGCCCCCTACCAGACTGATTGGAGTTGAGGGGCTGATTGGGGGTGGGGCTGGCCATGGGGAGGGGCTGTGGTCAGTGGCTGGCCAGCCATGCCCCTGAATGGGGTGGGGGGTGCCTATCACGGGCCAGTGGCCTGGGGGTGGGGCCATGGGTGGTTGGCCAGGCATCTCTGCCCCTGATCAAAGTGAGGGGGCCGATCAGGGGTGGGGCCGGGTAGGGGGAGGGGCTGCAGGAGACTGGCTGGCCAGCCCTGCCCCCTATGGGGGTGGGGGGATCAGGGGTGGGGCCAGCCTAGGGAGGGGCTGTTGAGGCTGGTTGCCCTGCACCACCCTCTATTGGTGTCGGGGGTACAATCAGGGCCAGGCAGCAGCACAGAGAGGCTGAGGGCCTATTGTGGTGGGGCAGGCTGATCGAGGGTGGCGATAGAGAGTTAGAAACATCAATGAGAGAGAAGCATTGATCAGCTGCCTCCTGCACACCCCCTACTGGGGACGTACCCTCAAGCAAGGCACATGCCATTGACCTGAATTAAACCTGGGACCCTTCAGTCCACAAGCCAATGCTCTATCCACTGAGTCAAACCAGTTAGGGCAACTGCACGACTTTTATTCGTGATGCCTGTGCTATGTCTCAAAAATGCCTTCTCCCCCTGCTGGGGACAGCATTGAGGAGGGGACAGCAAAAAATAGAAGAAGTTCCTCCCTATTGCACATGGACCTTATATACAGGCCCATCTGGCCCAGGCCGGCAGGATGCGTGGTACATTCTCGGATCCCTGCTCAGGGGCAGGAGGGGTGACTGGTGGCAGCAGTCGTGAGAGGGGACCTTCGGGTGGGCACTCTGGTCCTGGCTGCTGGTCCTGGCAATTCCTGGTCCTCAGTTCCTTCCTGGTCCTACCTGCAGCCCTGGTCCTCTACCTGGCTCAGCCTCCCATCTACTCCCTGGCCTCAGATGGCCCCCTTGGCCTCCTGGGGGCTCTGTCCTCTCCTCCCAGGCTGGAAGTCCCAGCCTGGAGGTCCCAGTCTGGATTCTCAGAGACTCCCCAGCAGCCCCATCACTCGTGTTCACACAGGGTAAGGGGTGCATGTGGCAGAAGCAGCTGTATAAATGCAGGTGCAGGGGCAAGTCCTCCGGGGTCACTTGGACAGTTTGCTGATGATGCGAATCAGGGCCGCATTCTTGTCCTTGAGGCGCTGGTTGTCAGCCCAAAGGTTGGACAGGCCCTTCAGCTCCTCTTCCAGGGCTCTGCGCTCAAATATCTCCAGCTCCAGGAGGGCTGGCCTCTCTGCAAAGCACTCCTGCCTCTGCGTGGCACGCTCCAGTTCCACCTTGAGCTGTGCCAGCTACAGTGTGGTCTGGGTCAGGCCTCACGAAGTCTCATTCTCAATGCACAGCTTTGTGTAGAGCTTCCTGAAGCCTCCTTCAGGCTCTTCCGATTCAGAATGAGGTTCTAGATTTAGGTTCTGCTGCCTCCAAAGGGGAAGGGCTGGATTCTGGGCTGATGTCTGCCGGCTTCGCCTCTTCCCTCTTTGCAGGTCTTCTCTCCTTTCCACCTTTGTGGTGCTCCCTGAGGCCTGTGGTCCCTGCCCCTGCCCGTCAGGTGCCTCTACTCTCTGGGCAGGGCCATCATAATTCTCAACTCCATGGACTCTGGGCTGCCAGGAAGGGTCCAGGCTCTGTGCGCCCCGCTCTTGATCAGGATGGGAGAGTCTGATCAGGGGCAGGCCAGCAGGGGGGAGGGGCCTCGAGGTTGGCCACTGGCTCCAACCCCTGATCAATGGTTTGCTGGCTACAGTGGGTTTCAAAGCAACTGGCCCTATCAGGGCCATCTTCTGCCCATTCACCAGTCCCCAGGCCCAATGTCACATCCACTACCAGTGGGAAAGCAGGTGCCCAGCAACTTTACCTGCATGTGCATGCACCAGGTGGGCCCACTTGGGGCCTCTCACGCTGGGGCGGGTAGGTCGCTGGCGCTGCTACAAGTCCCCACCCACCATTCCTGCTGCATGTGCAACCTCCTCATGTTCAGTAGGGACTCTTGGGGACGTCCAGGTTTCTTCCATCACCAGGGAAACCCAACCCTCCCTCCTGCTCTCAGTGGTCATAGCCATCTTGGTTGGGGTTTATTTGCTCCTAATTGGCTGGTGGGCGTGGCTTGTGGACATGGCTTGATCCTAGATATGGTCAATTTGCATATTACTCTTTTATTGTGTATATGTATGTGTGTGTATATGTGTGTGTGTGTATATATGTATATATATATATATATATATATATATATATATATGACTTGAATGCCAGTCCTAGCTCTACTACTTATTAGCTATGCAAATTTGGCTAAATTGGTTGATGTCTCAGAGATTTAGTTTTTTCACTTGTGAAGGAGAAATAAAAATAATCACAGAATATAGCACAAAAATAAAGTGAGAAAAGTAGGCTAAGAGGGACAGATTAGCTCTTAAAGCATCATTTGGAACTAGAAAATTCCACGTTAGCAGTTCTGCCCTCTAATAGCAATCTCTCTGCCTAATCCTGCCCATTTCAACAGGGCTTTCCAATCCACTAGTTTACCCCATCGAACCCCACCTCAGCCCCAGGCCATTATGATCAATATGTCATC
Source organism: Antrozous pallidus (assembly GCA_027563665.1). NCBI lineage: Eukaryota > Metazoa > Chordata > Mammalia > Chiroptera > Vespertilionidae > Antrozous > Antrozous pallidus. The sequence goes on along the minus strand of CM050515.1, from coordinate 34,249,824 downwards.
TTTTTTCTCATTGGCTCCTTTCTTAAGAACCCAATTAAAAAACTGAATGGAGTATTATTAGATAGATAGATAGATAGATAGATAATAAAATATCACTCTCTTCCTTAGTGTGGGAAAATTTTATAATTCACAGAAATGGTAATATTTATGAACTCATGCCACTAATCTTTGTGAAGTTATCCCTGATTTATATATTCAAAATAATACATTTTGAATCAAAATATTCAATATGGTGTTTACCTTTTCTTTTTTAAGGCAATAGAAATATCAGTATTCCAAGTTCTCTTAAATTAGGCTGCTTCCTTTTATTCCACTTCCATATGAAGATAAAACAAGACAAAAATAAGAAATGCTCTATATAATATTAAAAGACTTAACATAAGCTATTTAGTTATTATTTCCCAAAAGGTCATTGATCAGCTGAAAACTGAGGGATTTGGCCAGCACCAAATAAATAAGTAAATAAACAAACAAATAAATAAATAAATAAAAGTATGTCCTCCTGAGAAAAGACCAGACTCCACAAATGAATAAGTTAGAGATATAATGTACAGGTATGATGACTACAAGTTATGATATAGTATTGGACACCAGAAACAGGCTGAGAGGATAGATTTCGCATACACTCACATAGTAACTGTGTGAGGTGATGTGCTAATTATCTTGACTGTACTAATCATTTCATCATGAATATGTATATAAAATTATTATATGGTGCACTTTAAATATATGCACTTTTTAATTTTAAAATATATAAAGAAAGAAAAGGGGGAAAGTATAATAATTGAACCGACCCAGAGGATTGCTGTGACAGTTAAGAGATAATACATTTCTGAATAATTAGTGAATGATAGCTTTTAATTTGAAAAAAGAAAAGACAAGACTTACCAAACTCCTGATTTAAGAAGGTAATTACCATATTCTCTTATTTCCTCATTCTAAGGAGGCTGAAATAGTAGAGGGAAGTGAAAGTAGTAGCTAAGCAGACATGTCACATAATTGAGAAGTGATAAGAAATACCACAAATCTCTCAGAACTAAGCCATTGGTGTTGACCTCCAGTGATAGTATGAGGAACAACTTGGAGTGCTCAAGAATAAAATAACCTTTTTCTTCATCATATCATGAGTAACCAAGCTGACTTGTTTCTTATAAACTTACTAGAGGCCCAGTGCACGAAATTCATGTGGGGGTGGGGATTGGGATAAGGGGGACCCCTCAGTCCAGCCTGCACCCTCTTCAATCTGGGACCCCTCGGGGAATGTCCAACTGCCAGTTTTTGTCTGCACTTTTAACAGATGACAGCTCCATTGTTGTTGTTGTTTTTTTTTTTCATGCTTAAACCCATTGGAATTAGTAGGTGTTCAAAGTGTGCATACATTTGGGGGGGACACCCTATATGTCTCTAGTCAGCTGTGAAAGGAACCAACGGCAGATTTGGAACTGCCAGACAAGTAACCTCACTCACTCCCTGCTTGTCTCCCATCCACTTTCCACCTTCGAGGGCAGCAGGAGAATCAATGTTTTCTCTCATTAACTCGGAAAAGCACATCCTGTCACCCGCTGCCCAGGAGAAGTGCGCTAGGCCCCAAGCAAGCGAGGCTCAGTCATGGCAGCCTTCGCTCATGGGTGACAGGACCCGAAGTGCACAATCCTCCTCTGCAGTTGCCCCAACTATCCCACAGTTTCACTGAGAGGATAGAACTTCTCACCCCTTCTGGGTTCCCCATCTTGAACGCTGACTGGAGGCACCTCAGCGAGGGCCACCCACGCCCACCAGGTGTGTCTGTCTGCACCTGCTCCCCCTCAGCACCTGCATTAGCCCCACGGAGGCAATCTCTTGGCCACACTGGCCTCTGTGGGAACAGGGCATCATCACTTGGCCCTCTCACTGACATCTCACAGGTGCCCTCTTTCAGCTCCCAGAACACCCAGACATTCTCTAAATGACGTGAGCATGCCAGAGGGGACTTGCACTCATCCAGTGGGGGGTGTGAGCACCCTGGGGTTGACTGAAGTGCTGAGGAGAAGCAGGGGGTTAAGAGGGGGTTGGGGGGACTTGAGCACACCATGGTCTAGGACTGTTGCAGGTGTGTGGGTAACTGTGCTCTGGGGGACGTTTGCATGCCAGGGGTGTGGGGAGGGGAGAGGAATCGTGCACCACACCGGAGGCCTGCAGCTGTGCAGATCCGCAAATCCCTGTGGCCAGGAGGACATCAATCTGGCCTTCCAAGGTGGCTGTCGCTGCAATCGATCTGGGCCAGAAGGTAGAACTTGCACAGCTACTCCTTGGCACTGCTGACCTGCAGGTGCTATTTTAGCTCAGCCCACAGGCTCCACTTGGCCTGCCCACGGCTGGCACTGCAGCCATGTGGGGAGTCCTGGCCACTCTCTGCCAGCCTGCGTCCCCCTCCCAGAAGAGGCTCTCTGCTCGCTGCCCACAGGCCTGGAGCAGCCTGGGCGGGGTGGGACGCCAGTGTGCGCTGCCCACTGGCCCAAAGTGCATTGCCCACTGGCCACTCTGCACCTACACCTGCTACCCAAGGCAACAGAGGTAGGCATCTCGCCCCGCCCTCCACCCCCACCGGCCTGTCCATGCCTGTGCACGCTGCCCACAGGCCTGGAGACAGATGCCTGGCTTCGTTGCCTTGGGCAGTGTGCTCGGGGTGTGAGGGGCAAGGGGGGGCAGGCACCCTGCCCAGCCCACCAGCAGCCCTGCACCTCTACACACTTCCCACCTGCCCAGAGCAGCCAAGGCAGGGTGGGGCAGATGCCTGCCTTCCTCACTTTACCATGAACCCAGGTGTTTCATCAAGCCCCCAGCCGATTTGTGCTTGGGACCATAGGCCCCAGGGCATTCTAGGACCCCAGCCACTTGGGGCCTATGAGCCTGTGTATGGTGGGCTAATTTGCATACTCCTCCTGATTGGCTGGTGAGCATAGGGGAGGTATGCTCAATTTACATGTTTCTCTTTTATTATATAGGACTACTGGCCCAGTGCATGGATTAATGCATATTGAAAGGAAATTAATTAGAAGTATTTTATATTGCTATTCACCCTTTCTCGATAATAGAAGTGTCAACCAAATTCACGATCGACAATGACAGATTGACACAAGAGCTTTATGTATATAGATAAACTTTCTTAATTAGACCTGCTTTCTGATTTAGCTAAATTTTTTTCCAGCCCAGTGAAGCACTCCAACTTCTCTTTCAGGTAATTGTCAGTAACACAGCAGTAAATATCAATAAGAAACAGATTATTATTGTAGATCATGCAGGGAGAACAAAGGATAAAATATTTAATTGCAGCAGTGTTTAACTATATTCTGCACAGTGAGAAAACCAGAAGTCATTTTCAAGGTCCACCTTACTTCTTTTTAGTTGAGGCAAGGTTCTAAGCTTTCTAAACCTCTGTTTTCTGGTTAATGAAAAGAAAATAGGATTCTACCGAGTCTCTTATCTACCTATTCCAGGACTTTTGTGAGGGTCAAATGAGATTGGGCACAGGAAAACACTTCACAGACATTTGGTTAAAGTGTAAAGTGTTTGCACCTGGCTATAAAGTAAGTCATGTTCCTGGACTGAAGAAGCTGTAAGGAGGCTAGTCGCTAGGTAGACGAAGCCAGGCGTTGCTCAGTGACATCATTATCCAGTGCCCACAGTGACTATTTCCGGGATGGGATAGACTGTGGGCTGCATTTTGTGCCATGAGGTCTCAGCAGCAGTGGCTGTGATTTGGTGGGCTGTTGCTCCAGGGTGGTGGCAGGGCCTGTGTCCCACTTGGGGGAAGCCGACTGTTGCATTGTGGGTGCCAGGTCTGCAGTGCCATTTCGCTGTAAATGGCCAGTATGCATCATGGCAGCCCCTGCATTGAGCATCTGCCCTCTGATGGTCCATATGCATCATAGTGAACAGTCAGATGAACACTTAGCATATTAGCCTTTTATATACATATAGACTTAAGTACTTCCCAAATCAAGTTTACCATAATATTGTCCATCATCAACATCATCATCATCATCAATAACATTTATTAAGCACTCACTATTAGCTCTGGAACTGCACATATTAACTCATTAACTACATTTCTATGAGTTGGGTACTAACTATGAAACTGTTATAAAAATTATAAATTATATTTATAAAAATAATTTTAAAGTTATAAAAATACCATAATGAATTATGTATGTTTTATATAATATATATCATATTATGAATCAGAAAAGGAGTGAAAATATTTAGCAGAGTCATCAACCCAAGCTAGAGTTTGGGAGAACCTGGAAAAGAGAAGTATGGTATTTCAAGAACTGAAAGAAGGCCAGCTGGTTGGAGTTCAGGAAGATAGAGAGATTGCAGATCAGATAATGCAAGACTTCATAAGTTGTTTTAGGAATTTCAGTATTTATCCTAAAAATAATGAATGTTTTAAAATGACTTTAAGCCCAAAAGTAGCATCTTGAGAATTGTGCTTTTCAAAGTTTTGGCTTCAGAGCCAAGACACAAATGGTGCTGGAACAACTGGATACTTACATTCAAAAGATTTAATTTGGATTCCTACCTCAAATCACACACACACACACACACACACACACACACACACACACACAAAAAACTAAAAGTGGGTCATAAACTTAAATGGATAAACAAAATGCTGTATGGTCATACAATGAAATATTATCCATAATAATCAAAGCATAATATGCTAATTAGATCAGACATCCTTCCAGACATAGCTGGGACTGCAAAGGAAGCCCAGGTCCCAGTGCCAGAGGGAATCTGGTTTCGGCAGCCGGGGCAAGGAAGGCCTACTCTTACACGAATTCCATGCATGGGCCTCTAGTTCAGTCATAAAAAGGAATGAAATACTGATACACATTACAACATGGATGAATCTTAAAGCATGCTAAGTGAAAGAAGCCAGACACAACATGCCCATATTACATATCCCATTTATGAAAATCTCCCAGAACAGGCAAATCTATAGAGTCAAAATGCAGAGAAGTGATTGCCATGAGCCAGGAAGGAGGAAGGAGTGTATTGCTTAATGAGATAAAGTTTCTTTGGGGGATGATGAAAAAAATATTATGGAACTGGACAGTGATGACTGTTGTACAACAATGTGAATGTACTGCAAGCTAGTGGATTGTACACTTTAAATTGCTTCAAATAATAAATTTTATGTTTTGTGATATCTATATATATAAAGAGCCAGGCTCTGTAACATCCAAAATAACCAAAGAGACGACCAAACACCAGGCTCCGCACACAGCAGGCTTGGGTGGACAGGGACTGGCAAGCGGGCTGAACTGCTGACCTCTTGGAGAGAGAGAAAGCCAAAGGCTGATCAATCTTTGCCCCTCTCTCTTTCCAGGCCTTGCCAGCAGCTGAGCCTCTCTTTCTCTCTGCGAGGTTGGCAGTTCAGCCCACTCGCTAACAGCCTGGGGCCTCTGCTGATCAGCCCCACCTCTCTGATCAGGCCTGCAGATAGGCCCAGAGATGCTGACTGGCATTAGGAACTGACCAGATTTTGGTGAACTGCAAAGGCAGGAACCTAAGGTGCAGGCTGAAGAGAGGTTTTAAGGGCAATAGTTGTTTGGTATAATGTGTAAGAAAGCGGTTCAATTTTTTAATGACTGGTTTGGCAGTATAGTGCATATGGCTAGCTATCCAGATATAGGAATTTTGTATTTTTGCCTGCCAAGAGCATCTCCTCCTGATGAAAAAGGCTTCTCCCCACCTCCCATTTAAGCAATCCTATCCTATATAATCTGTACAACTAAAAGGTTAGTATGCTAATTATACATAGTCTACTAGCCATCTTCCAGATGTCCAACTTCCTTCTGGACAAAGTCATGGTGGTGGGGGCTGAGGCAGAGGCAGTTAGGGGTGATCAGGCCTGCAGGGGAGGGCCATTGGGGGTGAAATCAGGTCGGTAGGGGAGGGCCATTGGGGCCAATATCAGGTTGGCAGGGGAGGGTATTTGGGGGTGACCAGGCTGGCAGGGGAGGGCAGTTGGGGGCAAAATCAGGCTGGCAGCAGGTGAGCAGTTAGGAGCCAGTGGTCCCAGATTGTGAGAGGGAATGTCCCCAATTGGAGAGGGTACAGGCTGGGCTGAGTGAACCACCTGCCTCCCCCATGTACAAATTTCATGCACCAGGCCACTAGTCTAAATATGATTGTAGTTAATTGAATCAGAAGCTCTAAGGCAAATTAAATTCTTACTATTCCATTGTAAATAATTCCAGTAAAAATATGAAAGATGAAGTCATCTAAGTAAACATAGTAGCACAGTGAAGTACACTAACTCTGATTCTAACTAAAAATTATGAAAGTATGGACTGATTCATAGACAAAAGGGATTCGCAAAGATAGCATTAGGGTTTAAGGAAAGCATTAAAAAGTCAAAACCCAGAATGAAGATAAACCTTGCAGAAAATAGAAAGTGCAGTATAATGGACTTTTAGAAGTTTAGAGAAAAGATAAGGGTAAGTATAGAGGAGAAGGTTGATTCACATATTAAACAAAATAGAATAATGTTGACCAATAACAGAGAGAAGGTAGAGTCTATGAACTGTTTTCATTCCCTATTTTTATATCAAGCATAATGATATTTCAAATTGAGGGGGGAAATGAAGAAATTAAAAATTATAAGTAAAGAGATACCAAGAGAAGTCTTAGATGTTTTCAATATAATCAAGTCTTCTGGATCATTTAAATTCATTTCCAAAATACAAAAAAAAAATTTACAGGCATGATTTGAGAGGCACTGGGAAAATTTTTTTCTTTTTTTTTTTAATCTTTATTGTTCAGTTTATTAATTACATTGTTCCCCCTTTTTTTTTCAACCTATACTTCCCCTCCACCTGGTACCCATCCCACCCTCCGCCCTCACCCCCTCCACTGTACTCTCCCATAGTGGCATGATTTTTGTCCAGTCTCTTGCTGCACTTCCCACACACCCTTTCTCCCCAAGAGTTGTCAGTCCATTCCCTCTCTATGTCCGGGATTCTGTTACATTCACCAGTTTATCCTGTTCATCAGCTTATTAATTCACTTGATTTTTAGATTCATTTGTTGATAGATGTGTATTTGTTGTTCCTAATTTACACTTTTATCTTTTTCTTCTTCCTCTTCTTAAAGAATATCTTTCAGCATTTCATATAATGTTGGTTTAGTGGTGATGAACTCCTTTAGCTTTTTCTAATCTACAAAGCACTTTATCTGACCTTCAATTCTGCATGATAGCTTTGCTGGATAGAGTAATCTTGGTTCTAGATTCTTGCTATTCATCACTTTGAATATTTCTTGCCACTCCCGTCTGGCCTGCATCGTTTCTGTTGAGAAATATGCTGACAATCGTATGGGTGCTCCCTTATAGGTAACCATCTGTTTTTCTCTTGCTGCTTTTAATATTCTCTCTTTGTCTTTTGCTCTTGGCATTTTAACTATGATGTGCCTTGGTGTGGTCCTCTTAGGGTTCCTATATATTGGGGTTCAGTGTGCTTCTTGGACTCCTAAGTCAATTTCTTTCACCAGGTGTGGGAAGTTTTCGGTCACTATTTCTTCGAATAGGTTTTCATCGTCTTGCTCTCTCTCTTTTTCTGGCACCCCTATAATTTGGATGTTGGTATGCTTGAGGTTGTCCCAGACGCCCCTTACACTATCTTCAATTTTTTGGATTCTTTTGGTTTCTTGCTTTTTCAGCTGAGTGGATTTTACCTCTTTGTATTTCAAATCTTGAACTTGGTTCTTGGGGTGCTCCAGAGCACTTTTAGGTCTTTGTATAATATTTTTTCATTTCAATCAGTGTGTGCTTAATTTCTGGTTGGTCCTTTTTCATATCCATGAGAGTCTCCTTTATATCCTTGAGGGTCTCCTTCATTTCCTTGTAGGACTCATTCATTTCCTTTGCAGTCTTGCTTATTTCCTTATAGGCCTCCACCTTTTGTTGGAGCCTCTTGAAAAACCCTATAACCGTGGTTTTGAATTCCATGTCCAGTCATTTTTTTTCCTCCATTTCTTTCACACTGATTTCTTTCCATGTCTCTGCATGGTGGCTGCTTCCCTGAGTTGGTCAATTAGCTTTGTGTGGTAGACTTTCTACTAGGGACAGTGGCTCAGCCTCCCTAGTTACCTGAGGTGGATATGAGTTGCACAGTCTTGCTGAAGTTAAGCTCAGGTTAATCGTTGTTAGCACTTGGAGGGGTTGACCTCTAGGCCAATTGTCTGTGAAGTTCAGCTCAGGTTGGATGGGAGGAGTCTTCGGGCCAAGCAGACAGCGTTAGCTCTGCCCTATGCCACCCCAGGGACTCTGTGTTGGTGGCAATGGCTGCCAGCACCTCTGAGAGAGAGCCACTGCCAAGCTCCACTGGTTGCTGGGGAATTCAGACTCTCCCCAAATGAGTCTTCACGCCCAATGTCTCAGCCAGGGTCATGGAACAAAGCAGTCTGAAGGTTTCCCAAATGAGAGGGCAAGTCGCAGAGCGCTCTCTGCGTGGTCACACAGCTGAGCTGTTCACGCAAGCTGCCTTCTCCACAAGCTGGGAGACCCCTACAGCACCCGAGCTTTGGCGTGCACTCCCACTGTCCAGTTTTCACCCTGTATGACTTCGCCCAGAGCTGGAGAATCAGTCCAGTGGGACGTCTTTGTCTCCCCGTTCGAGAAAACTGGCTGGTTTTCAGCCGCCCGCCCTCTCCACTGGTGCACTCTCCAAACCTCTCTCAGCGCGAATCTTTCAACGCTGTCCGCTGCCGCTCCTCCGAGTCACAGTGTCTTATCTTCACTTTTATTTGTGGAATTTTCACTCGGCCAGCTTTCTGGTGATTCTGGAAGGTGTTTGTTCTTTCGTTAAGTTGTAGTATTCAGATTACTGAGCATAACGGCAAGATAGGTGTTTTACCTATGCCGCCATTTTGGTTCCCCCGGGGAAATTTTTTTGAAAACCTAAGGGGAATGAAGAAAATCGCAAACCTATAAACCAGAAATACGTGGACTGATATCCACCAAAGTTTTAGAACATATTAACAGATAATGTGTGTTCTCTTAGATAATAAGTGATCAGTATGAAATATAATGAGTTTAGTAAAAGTATTTTTAAAACAAGATTGCTAAATTTAAGGCACTTATATTGATTTAATGGTCTTAAATGATTACAAGACATTTGACTATTTTGTTTCTCATAACATCATTAAGAAAATAATAAAGTAATAATATCACATATTAATTGAGCGATATATTTATCACAGGAACTATTGTGCTATCAATAATAGTAATGACCAACATTTATTAAGTGCTTAATATAAAGGATGGGTTTACAGTTGTTTGTTTGAAAAATAATAGAATAATCCTAATATATAAAAAGCCAGGGGCTGTCACAATCAAAACAATGGGATGGACAACCAAACACAGGCTGCATGGGGTGACCAGGCCAGCGGGGGCAGGGGGAGTCACTTGGGGGCAACCAGGCCAACAGGGGGGGCAGTTGGGGAAGACCAGGCCAGCAGGGGAGGGAAATTGGGGGGGCAGTAAAGGGCAAACAGCCATGCAGGCAGGTGAGCAGTTAGAGCCAGCAGTCCTGGATTGGAGAGGGTGCAGGCTGGGCTGAGGGGACTCCTTCTGTGCACAAATGTTGTGCACTGGACCTCTAGTTAATAAATAATAATACAAGAATAAACTCTGGCATACTCACAATTGTAAACCTACTTTTGCTCTACACTGTATCTACAAAGTATTGCTCTAAGTGCACACAATAAACTAATCTATTTAATCATCACCACAATCTCATAAGTAAGTATAATTATTAGCCCCAAGGAATCTGAGGTACAGAGAAATGAACAAGAGAACAGAGTCAGTAAGAGGAGTGCCAGCATACAAGTACAGGTAGACAAGCCCAAAGCCTGCACTCTTAACCACTATACTTTGGTAACTCCCAAAGTTGTCTGTAATCCTCACCACAAAACCACAAGTTTGATAAGCATTATCACCATTTTACAGTAAACTGAGGATTGGAGTGTTGTGGTGGCTTCTCAAAACCCAGTATCTAGGAAGTGGCAGGGCTATGACTCAAACCTGTCTATTCGGCTTCAAACCATAGTCACTTTTCACTTTGTTCTTCTACATAATGCTACAGCCATAGCTTCTCAGCTGAAAAATATCCATACACAAAAATTCAATTTAGAAAACAGTTTCTACTGCTATCGCACAATTTTACCCTTCATCCTGACCTGTTTGCCTAAGATATGCCCATCAGATGTGCAAATAACACAATGTTGAGATAGGTAGCTAATATCTTCAAGCTTATTGGACAGACTGAAACAGACAAAATGAAGTTTAGTGGAGATGTCTATATATTTCTACACATTGTATTATAAAAATCATTTGTGAGATATAGAACAAAGAACTGTGGACTTACAGTTGGATGTTTTTGTTTTTTGTTTTCTGTTTTGTTTTTTGGTTTTTGTTTGTGTGTGTGTGTGTGTGTGTGTGTGTGTGTGTGTGTGTGTGTGAAAAATGTCCTGGCATATAACTCACTCAAGGAAAAAGAGATTTGCTGGAAGGATGAGTCATAAATCCATCTGCAATGAATACAGCAGACCTCCCAAGAAAAAGGAAATCTCACTGGCTATTTTTTCTGAACCCATTTCTCTCTGAACATATAACCAGTTCTTCTCTTGGGAGACCAGATTTCACTGTAAGCCTATTTATTTCTATTCCACAATAACTCTAGTTTGAACATATGCTGCTTTCATTTGCCAAGAAATGACCATGTTTCAAACCCCACAGGGTTTTATAGCTCTGGTGACAAATACTGTCTAACTACTGTTTTTATACCCCCTTGTCCAAATTAAATAAGCACAATATTTACCCAGACCCAGTTACAGTCAGGGAAAGGAGGTCATTTGGTGCAAACATGGCCTCTGCATTCATCTCTTTTGGGCTGTAGAGGAGTCCCCAAAGTGGAAAATGACTACAAGCTCAAAATAACTCAACATGATGAAATCGCTGAAACCGTCACAGATAACAGTCATAGATGAGTGGAAACCAGAAGAATTAAGTAACATTTGAAACATATTTGAAGAGATATGGACAAACATAACAAGTCCAGGAAAAAAGATAAGTCTAGGGAAGGAGTCTAAAATAACATCATGTGGAGAAACAGGGGTTTCATATGAAGAAACCAGAGATATTTAGGATAAACACCCTTTTTAAAACAGAGAACAGAACCGCCCTTGGATTTTGAAAAAGATATAGTGTGAAATGCACAGGTTGTTTGTTACCAGCTCTGCTTGGTCTAGCATAACTGGCTGAAGCCTGAGAATCATGGGGCTTCTATTCTCCACTTAACCCCCACTCCCAGGACTCCTAGTTGCTACCTTTGATTCCAGATTTATCTTAGGGTTTTTTCATCAGCATATTTAACCTACATAACGGATGGTTCTGTTTCTTGACACTAGATGGCAATGTGGGCATTTTACTTTAAAAATCAAGCCAGTTCCCTGTGCAGGCAGCCCTATAATAAATGCATTAAAACTAATGCAAACCTGTGCATTTGTGCTGCCTCTGATGGGCTGGAAATCCCATTTGATTTGTAAAGTAAACACTGAGGAGTTATAATAATAAAAGACTTCTTTGACAAACTAACGTATATTTCAAATCCTCTCACAGAGAGCTGTGTGAGCCTCAGCTACAATAACAATGACGAAGACTTGGCGAATTTTGATGGTTATTCTGTGGCTTCAGTTAAGCTGTAAGTTGGGGGTTTTCTGATTATGGGAACAGAAAGACTGAAGGGATATGCTTTCAAGATTCTGGGGTGGGAGGTAAGGGACTTCAAGTAGCTAAACTTTAGTGCGCTCTGGGAAATGTGTAAAAAAAAAGAAATTTGTAGAAATGTTGTAATAATGGTAATATTCTGTGCTTGACATGTCTTTGAGAACAGGGGTAAATGGCAAAAATGGAGTGGAGCAGAGGCCCCAGCACCTGAGTGCCCAGGAAGGAGAAGTGATCACAATCAATTGCAGTTACTCCATAGGAATGACCACCTTACACTGGATGCAACAGAATCCTGGAGGAGGCATTGTCCCCTTGTTTATACTGAGCTTAGAGATGAAGAAGAAAGGAAGATTAAGTGCCACAATAAACACAGCAGAAAGTCACAGCTCCCTGCACATCTCAGCCGCCCAGCCCAGAGACTCTGCCATCTACCTCTGTGCTGTGGAGTCACAGTGCTCCACAAGCATCTGGAGGCCGTACCCAAACTCTGAAGCTGAGACATCATTTCTTCTCATTCTTGTCTTTCCAGACTTGTCTGACTCTTTGGACAGATGTAAGTTTGCTAGGTTTTTTAAAATTTAAGATTTTCTCCGTCTGGACCATCTATAATCTCTGAACTATTATCCCCACTCTATTCTAGTAAGTGTATCAGGATATACTAATATACTATATTAGAATATATAGACCCCTGAGCTTAATTGCCAGAATATAAAAATCTTGGTTCTGCCATTTATTAATTGGATAATCTCCAAGTTACATAATTTCTCTGTGCTTCAGTTTTTCCTCAACTATAAAAAAGGAAACCGTGTTGATCATAGTACCTAACTCCTAGTGGGGCTTACATGAGATGATATATGTGAAATGCTTCAAACAGTTCACAGCACATGGTCAGACTTATATAAGTGGCAGCTATTATTAGTATAGACTTAGATGCAACATGAATTTGTTAATACTCACCTATACATTAATACCTCAAATCTTTGGAGAAATAAATGGGACATAAATAATAAGCACCTAATAATAACTTTATTTTCCAAATTCTTTTCTAATTTCCACAAGTAGTTGACATTTTTAATTGTCTGGGCAAAAGCATCAAGTGTTTTCAGAAAATCTGGTAGAGGGATGACAGTGTGGTTTGGTTTGTGGTATGGAGATGAGAGGTTGGTAAGTGTGGTCCTGGGGAAGCTCAATTATTTCTTTAGAAAAAGCACAGCTTCTAACTGTCTCACACAGAGATCCCTAATGGAAATTTGCAGTTATAAACATTTATGAAACAAAATATCAAACACAGTAGGTCTAAATCATTGATTCTCTACCTTTATAACTCCAGGGACTCTATATTATCACTCCCACCACAATGAAATTTTTAATGTTGAAACATAAGTATTATTGCTGTCATTGATCTTGTTAGTTGACAAACTAAATTGCACATATTAACTTATAATTAAGTCATTTTCTTTTAAAATCAACATTTTTATAGAACTACTACCTGCACATACCTTAAAAAGTCAATAGTGTTAGAAAAGTCTGTTTCCTTTATCAGCTGCACCCTCCCCGCAAAGAGAAAAACAACACAGCAATACTATGCTCTATCCCCACCTTCCAATCCAACTCCATGTTAGCAATTTCTAAATAATGTGCTTATAACCTTGATTTTTCAATAGTAGACATTATCTATTTACTTCCTTTTCTGGTAGTATACTAGCACTCTACCTTCCTAGTACAGTTATGTTACAATATGGGATTAAGATGATAGTACATATATGATTACAACCTTATGAATATATCACAATAGCCAAAATGAATGCTATGAATACAGTTCCTCTATGGTATAACTCACTTAGTTAAAATTTGCCTCAATTTCTCATTTGTTTTATATCAATTTTCTTGAGTTCTTCAACAGGTTTTTACAAATATTTGCTTATAATTTTTCCCAAATGCATCAAACATATCTAGTATCATTGTTTTTCTTTTTTCTCTACAGATTCCCTCTTCCTTGGCCTCTATTTTTTGCCCCATGTGCACTAATCACTCTTGCAAACATTATCCTAGGACTTTTTACTTAACTTACCTTGTTAACTATATTGCGTCTTGTATCTCACATATCTTCATTTCTTGGTTCATTTTTTTTTCTTTGATACATTCTCCAAAACCTTCAGAGTGAAGGATGTTTGGGTTTTTTTTTTCATGTCTGAAAATATTTTTATTCTATCCTCACAAGTGATTGATATTTTGACTGGATATAAAATTATAGATTGAAATTCCTTCAGCATTTTCAGTGTTTAGTATTTTATTTATGATGGGATACTATAAGATAAATAGTTCTTATACTGTTTTTACTGATTTTTCTTTAATGCAAAGAATGTATCCCTCAGTATTTTGAAAACATCATTCCACTATTTCGTAATTTCCAGTGTTGCTATTAAGAAATGTGATGCCATTTTGAATTATTGTCTTTTATGACCTTTTTATTCTCTCTGAACAGATTTAGGATTCTGTTTTTCCCCCTAGTTTTCTAAAATTTTACTTCAGTAAATATATGTGAGAGAGTCGGAGGCTCCTGAGACACTCTGGTGTCCAAGAGCAGCAGTTCACACTGCTCATCTCACAGTTCTGTTTACTTTGTAAGTGTCCTCACTTGTTCACCTGAATGAGACTGTTGTCTAAGGAAGTTGGTAGGCACAGCTCGCTGTTCTGAGTCTACCATGTTTGTGAGAAATTGAAAGAACAAAACATTCCCTCAGCAAGAAGAGTTTCTTCATTTAAAGAAAAAAAAAGACAAATTATGCTGAACCATCTTTCCTGAATGGGAGTAGACACATACATTTTTTTCAAAGATACTAGGTATCTTAAGCATGCTGTTTTATTCATTTAATAAATATTGATAGAGGAACTATTGTGGATGAGATAATTTTCTAGATATTGCATACACAACAATGAACAAGACAAAGTCCCTCCAAACATGAAGCATATGTCTGTAGAGTACAGAGAGAATCATAAAAATATAGGAATAAGCAAATAAATCTAGTCATTATACAAGTATCTATTATGCACCTATTTAGAATATACTATTTACTATAAGGTGCTAAGTTCTGAGGTTGTAGCAGTAAGCAAAATAAACCAAAAATAATCTACCCACATGGAATTTATATTCTAGTGAATAAATGAACAAAGTAAACCAAATATAAATGTTTAGAGGAAAATACTATTAAATGAGGATGATGTGATAGAGAGTGGGGAATACTTCCATCGAGTAGTCAGGAGGGAAGTTTACTGAGGTGCTATCTTGGTTTCTCTTCAAACCAAGATAATAGAGAGGTGACCACTGGATTTGCAACAAGGAGGTTCCAGTGAATTTGACAAGAACAGTTGCAGTTAGCGGTAGGAATGGAAGATGAATTAAAATTGGTTTGAGAGCTAGTTAGAAGTAAACCCAAATTAAAAGAAAGAGCATGTTGTAATAAAATATGAGGAGAAAGCATTCTAGGATTAGGGGAAGCAATTACAAAATGAGGGAAGCCTGATGTAGTCCAGGATCAAGAATTAGATGAGCAGAACCAAGACATAGTGAATGAAATAGAGTCGGGTACAAGATGATCCCTGGGGGTGTCATGTAGTGTCTTATACAAGCCGTGGGGAGCTACATTGGGGAGTTATAATAAGTATAATGAAAGTGATAAATAGGTTAGTGACATGGTTTGATTTACCTTTCTTACATTATTTGGCTCCACTGTGGAAAGTAGACAAGGAGAGTAGAGGTAAAAGGGGGCTGGGGGGGCACAGAGGGAAGAGGAGAACATTTAGTAGACTGTTGAAATGTTAAAATAATCCATGAAAAAATGATATTGGTTTGGACTACAATGGAAACAGTGGCAATAAAAAGAAATAGGATATATATATATATATATATATATATATATATATATATATGATAGTAAAATTAACAGGATTTACTCATGGAGTAAATGAGGGGGAAGGCAAAGAAAAAAGAGCAGAACCAAGAATCACTTCTTGGTAAATGCCTAAACAAATGAATACATCTTGATATGAGTTCCTGACATACATTAAGACTAGAATAGGAGCAGGTTTGAAGAGAAACCAAGATTTGTGTTTTAGCCATGCTGGGTTTATGATTCCCATTAGAAATCCAGGTAAAGAGGTCATAGAGGAAGTTAGATAAATGGCTTTGGAGCTTAATGGAAAGGTCAGGGATATAGATAAAACTTCAAGTGTCATTGATATATAAAAGGTACTTAAGGCCAAGGGGAATGGCGAGACATATTTTCTAGGGAAAAGTAGAGTTAGTGAAGAAATGATGCTTTGGGTCAGACTCGGGCACTCTAACATGAAGAATGTGAGCTGAGAAGGGAAAGAGCAGCAAAACAGACTGAGAAGGAAAAGAGAGAAGTTAGGGAGAAATCAAAAGAGTCAAGAGAGGAGACTGTACTAGCATAGTCTGGAGGGTACTGGTCTGTGAGAGGCTGAGCAAGATAATAGAGAGGTGACCACTGGATTTGCAACAAGGAGGTTCCAGTGAATTTGACAAGAACAGTTGCAGTTAGCGGTAGGAATGGAAGATGAATTAAAATTGGTTTGAGAGCTAGTTAGAAGTAAAGAAATAGAAGTAGAAAAAATAGTTCATTTGAGAAATTTTGTTGGGAAAAGAAACAGAGAAGTGGAACAATAACTGAGAAGGAAACAGAGGTTAGGGAACAATTTGTTATTCTATTGGTTGGTTTTTTTTTTTTTAAGTAGACATCAGAGTATGATTTCTGAAGAGAGCTATTTTAAGGTGCTATTTTATTGTTGATATAAGTAGAAATTCATATCTAACTTATAAAACGGAATATATTTGAGATAAATCACTAAGTAAATGCAAATGATTCACTTGCAGAAAAGTGACCTCCCGGGAAATTGCTTAACATCCTTACTTATAATTTAAATGTATCTTCTGCATCAGCCCTGAGGTTTGAGTAACTCAGGTCTAAAAATTTTTAGTTGAATTAGCATATGTCCTAGTTATATGCCTTATTAAAGCAGTTCCTGAATCTCTTGTAGGATAACAAATATATGAAAAACTAAATGATGGTTGTGGGAAGACTAATATTGTATCAGCCAAAGTGAAATTCTGAAGGGAAAGGAGAAATTTTCAATCATTTTCCAATAAATCTCATGCAGTTAAAAATGAAGTTGTTATAGAAAATAACTGTCCCGGTTTATGCATCTGAGTAAATTGCAGAATGTTTACCCACTACATTTTGAGTCACCAGATCAGCCACATTCAGTGTCTTTTCTGCTCCTACACAAAGAACTAATGGCTTTCATGTGTATTACAAACCCCCAAGGCCTACCAGGGGTCATATGCTGTTTCTAAGCCCAGGAAATAAAATACCACAACTGAAAACCACTAACCTGGATACTTACTAAAATAAATAGCTTGGGTTAATATGGAATTTGGAATAACCTTGAAATGTGGGCATTTGATACTAGAGGCCTTAGAGGAACACATATTCCCTGTTAGGGAACCCTGCTGACAGCATGTTAGAATAGAGGCAGTGATTGGCAAACAGTAGTTTCAAATAGGCACATAAACCAACACTGAGAAACAGTAAACACATACAATAATTCATCTGGACACTTTTATATGCAACATGTATAAGATTTAAAATAACATTCCCAAGTTAAACTGAAAACATTACTATGTAAATGCAACAACTAAGTCAAATGAACGAATAAATACCAGCCTTGCAAATTGGTCTCTGTGAAGGGCACTCAAAGGCACAGGATTGCAGGCTGCTCTCTAAAGAAATGTCTCCTCTGTATCAATCTTCTGTTTTGACAGCAAACCCATTGACCAGCATGTGTTTTGGAATTTCTGAACGATTGACCTTCCAGGCCTAACAAACATTCGGTCTCCACCTTCTTAGAAACCTCAGAGGAGCCACCATGGTCAATAAAAAACATCATAAATCTAACCCAAAAATTGCACCACTTCGAAAAGAGAATAGGCATCTCATTCCCTCCATTGTTTGTACACATCTGTGTCAGTCGTCCTGTCGAATTGGCCACGCCAGCAGGAGGCCATCAATCAGCTGGTGTCACCAAGCACAAGTACAGAATGGCTTAATGGAAAAACGGAGCCTTTTCTTATTCCCTATTGTCACCTACTGACATGTAAGTTGCTTGCCGACCTCATCACACTGAATTATGTTTTAGTGAAGGATTGAAAAGACCCAGCCTGCACATATTCTTGAGGTTTCGAAATAATGGCTCAGTGAACAGATGTGTGTTTGCTCCCACCAGTTCTTTGTGAAAATGAATTTTTATGAGCCCAAAATATCCTGATCCATCCCTGATTAAAAGTCAAGTTAAAACTAAATACCATTATTTGAGGGGGGGGGGGCTAAGATAGAAATTTTAGGAAGTTATTGACACAAGTATTTCTGAGACTAAAAAGTACTGGATTTACAATAAGCCTTTGTTGAGTAAAACAAATTAATAACACAAGACAGATAAAAAACACATGCTTTATGTCCTTCATATTTTAGTTCTGTGACCTTGAACAAAATACTCCACACTCCAGTCTTTTTGAAAAATTGAAATAGTAAATAATATCTACCTCGTAGAGATGCCAGTGCCTGGTACATAATAAACCTTCAATTAACGCTAGTTGTTCTTTGCAATAGGTAGATAAGAGCAGCAATTAATGAATACTTAAGTACCAGAGACTATAAAATGTAAGCTAAACCCATGTTTGTGTCTTATATAATAATAATAAAGTTTTCTGTTTACCTCTGTTAACTAAAAAGAGCCAAGAGCTTTCTCATAAATTTGAAAATTCTATCCTAATGGTTCCAAGAACTATTAACTGAGAATGTTTGCTATAGAAATCTCACTTGTGAGATGTTTGTTACAGAACACTGATTATTGTCGTTATAAATTGTGTTTACCATGGGAGGCTCTGCTGACTCACCAACCTGTGATTAGTAAACAGCTAAATGTAGCTTTGCTGATTTAGGTCTAATTTATTCAATCAATGTAAAAGGACTGTGCAGAATCTCCCACACTGAGGGATACAGCTAAAGACATTCTTCATTGTAAACATAAATTTGGGAGGAAAAATAAGATGATTCTAACAGACTTACTTTAAATCATAATACAATATCTCTACTTGAAATGACAAAAATATCTTCTGTCTGACAATATTCAGCTTACTTTCAGATTTATTCAGTGTTTTCTCAAACTTCAAAAGCACTTGAAAACCCATAAAAGAGGGGGGAAATGTCTTTTTATACTTCTAAGAGTTACATAAAGGATTTTTTTAAGTCTTTCATATTTATCATGTCTTCAATGAGTAACTCTTACAATACTCTGAGAGTATGATAGTGATGACAAAACAACACCATTTTCTTTTCATCTTTAACTGCGGGAACAGTGTAATGTGTTCTTTTCCTAAACCCTCTGACTCCACCAGGATAAGGAGTTGGGGAGGATTAAGGGACTTTTTGGTTGGTTTCCGTGGCCCAGAGTTCAGAGCTTGTAGTGAACAAAGAAGGAAGAGAGAAGAGTGGGACAGCTAATGCTGATGACAAGGCCTTTTTCCCATTGTGCATAGGAGGTTAGCAGGTGCCTAGATGTGTTCCTTCTTCCATGCACTCACTTTTTGTGGGGAAGCATGGGACTTGGTTGGAAGGTCTATAAGGAGGAATCTCTGAAAGGTCGGAGGTCTCTCGGGGACCTTGCTGAAGGCGGCAGCCCCTGCCTTGTCTTTTCCAAACAAATCTAACCTCTCGAGGGTTTTATTAGAATATTTATGTTTAGACTTTAAATGTCCTTTTTTGAAAGACACTACAGATGCAGGTCTTTCTCAAGGATACTTACCCTGCTGATAATATCTAATAGTTAATTTTAGTTCAAGCTGTTGTAACCATAAAAGCCTAAGGAGGCAGGCAAATAGAGCTATTTGCTCCTAAACAGCCCCTTAGCCTCTCTTTCACAGAAACATGTGTCAGAATAATCTATTCATCCATCTCTCAAGGTCTGCTGGTCAGCCTCGGCAACTTTTGACTTGGCTCTTAACTTCCCCCAGTGTGCATTAAACCTTTGTAATATAGATGTCCAGAATTGCCTACAAGAACTAAGTGAGTCACCAGATACCCTGCAAGCAGGCTCCATAGAAGACTGTGAATGAAGACTCTGGTCCCCCAGTAGGAACTTTGCCCCTCCTGCCAGGCCTGGAAACTCAAAATGAGCACCAAAGAAATGAGGACCATGAGATAAGTTCAGGTATCAGTCCAGAAAGTAAGATAAAGGATGATGTTCAAATAGCTGAATTCCTGACTCTTATTTTGCAACTGTTCACATCCCACACTTTTAATCTTATGTTAATCTTATTGTATTCCTAAATTCCATTTGTAGGTGGGTATGTCTCAATATGTTTAAACATGGTCAACTTCTTCTTAAAGCCAAAAATTTTGCACATAGTAATACATTTTTCATATTCATTGATATAAAAAAGCTTCATGACTATAGTAACACATATGAATATGTGTTTTACTAAATACAATATATCCATGTATATTTAACCTAGGAGGACAAATATATATTAAAAAATATCACAGTGCCTGATACAGTGAAAGCACTCAACACTTTAGCTATAATTACTGCTATTGTTGATGTTTATTCAATCCATAAATAATGTCTGGTGCACATGAGGGGTTCTCAGATTCCTTATAGTTACTCAACAGCACATAAGCTATATTACTAGATCTAAATTTTTATTGGCAGGAACTTTGATTCATATTTCATCACCAGCAGCAGCAGCACCTAGCACTGCGTCTTGCTTATAGATGATTCTTGATAAATTACTTGAGTTGAATCTATCTCCCTAGGATGTAATGAAAACATGAAGTATCTTGATTTTGCTCCTTAGCATTTTTTAACTTCTTCATTGTCTTTTTCAAATGTGTAGGTTTCTGCTTTATAAAAACAAAAATAAGAAAATTGATTCTAATGCTATCCATGAAAGGTGATAAAATTTTTCTAGGAAAGGTGTATGTGTGGCAGAGTTCTGTCAGAATTGTTTGCTAATATGACCTGAGGATAATTTTAATCTAGAAACCAGGATGTTATCTAAGAAGGACTCAGCTTCTGCTTACCCCAACAACAAACAAAATTGACTTGATACCTTGAGAATAATCTAAGTTCTTGTCCTTTTATAGCAAATCTGGTTTGTGTTCCCCAAAATAAAGAGTTTTTATAAATAAACTAGAGGCCTGGTGCACGATTCATGCAGGGAAGGGGGGGAGAGAAGAAGGAGAGAAGGTTGTTCTTCAGCCCAGCCTGCATCCTCTCCAATCCAGGACTATTGGCTCCCAACTTCTCGCCTGCCTGCCTTCCTGATTGCCCCTAACTGTTTCTGCCTGCCAACCTGGTTACCCCCTAACCACTTCCTTGCCAGCCTGATTGATATATAACTGCTCTCCTGCCAACCTGTTTGCCCCCAACTTCCCTCCTCTGCTGGTCTGGTCACCCCTAACTGCCCTCCATTACAGGTCTGATTCCTCCCAACTGCCCTCCCCTGCTGGCCATCTTGTGGTGGCCATCTTGTGTCCACATGGGAGCAGGATCTTTGACCACATGGGGGCAACCCTCTTGTGTGTTGGAGTGATGGTAAATCTGCATATTACTCTTTTATTAGATAGGATAGAAGCCTGGTGCATGGGTAGGGGCCAGTTGGTTTGCCCTGAAGGGTGTCCTGGATCAGGGTGGGGGTTCCCTTGGGGTATGAGGCAGCCTGGGCAAGAGGCCTGTGGTGGTTTGCAGGCTGGCCATGCCCACCCTTCCCCCCCAGTGACCCAAGCAGAGGCCCTGGTATCTAGGATTTATTCATGTTCTACAATTGAAACTTTGTACCCCGGAGCAGAGCCAAGCCTCTGCTTCCTTCATGGTGGCAGCCATTTTGTTGGGGTTTATTTATCTTCTATAATTGAAACTTTGTGGTCTTAAGCAGAGGCCTGGGCTAGCCAGGGTGTGGAGAAAGCTTGGCTTCCTCCATCGCCTGGGAAATCCAAGCCTCCCTCCTGCTCTCTCCATGGCTGCAGCCATCTTGTTAATTTGCATACTCGTTCCTGATTGGCTAGTGGGCATGTTTTGTGGGCATGGCTTTTGGGTGTAGCAGAGTGATGGTTAATTTGCATATTGTTCTATTATTAGATAGGATAATAAAATTTAACACCGCAATAGAAAAGCAAGCAAATGTTATAAAAAAAAACTTCTTATAAGAAAGTAAAATAAAATAAAAATGGCTAATAACTATTTTAAAATATATTCAACTTCACAAATAACTAAAAATATAAAATCAAATAACAAAGATATATGTTTTAAACCAAAATGATAGGGTTTGGGGGAGAAATGTCCTTTCTAAAATAATGAGAGTGTGGTAAAATACACTATTATAAGTATACTACTGACTGTCATATAAACAAGTACAACCTTTTTGAAAGCTAATTTTGCAATATTTACTAAAACCCTTAATTAAGTTAGTATATAACTTAAATACCCAGCAAGAGTAAGATGGTGGGCTAAATAATGGAATGTCCATATGTGGTAGTTTGTAAAAATGGGCACAATTGCATGTATCGCCCTGAATTCATAGCCTTTACAACTTTGCAGCTCTTCCATGAAGAGGTGGGGTCTATATCTTCATCTCTTAAGTCTGGTCTGGCATTGTGATTTACTTTGGCCAATAGTATATGACAGAAATGACAGTGTGAAAGTTCTGAGCCTACACCCCATAAGAACATACATTCTCCTGCCTGCCCTCTGGGACCTCTGTTTTTAGCATGTCTACAAGCCCAGGCTAGCTTCTTGGAGGATGAGAGACCACCTGGACCAGAACCAAGTTAGTCCACTCCCACTGTGGCCCTGGATTGTGTGAAATAACCCATTCAAGATCAGCAAAATTGACCTGGAGCTTATCATAGTGGATCTCAGAAGCATAAATGCTCTAACTAAGACTAGAAGAAACATCCAGTTGAGTGTCAATTATCTTATTGACACAGCAATAGCAACTAATGTAGAATATCATGATTATTATGTAGCTATTAAGAGAAATATATTAGAATAATGTGCATTGGCCTGATGTTTATGATATACTGGAGAAAGAAAGTTGGAAAATATTGCTTATAGTAAGAGTCAATTTTCTGCAAGAGCAAAACAAAACAAAACAAAAGCCTAATAGTAAGGGCTGTGTGGACATTCACCACATTCACCATTTTTACCTCAGGAGGGTGAGCTTGGCAATAGAAGGATGAAGGAGGGAGCAGGGGAACAGAGAAGATTAACTTTTTGCTTTACCCATTTCTGTAATGTATGATGGTAACAGTCAGCATGAATCATTTTTATAATTTATATATTAGCTTCTTAAGAAAAGTTATAATGGCCAATGTCAAAGTGAAGAGCTAAGGAGTGCTTTGGAGCACCCGAAGGCTTCTGATGGAAAACACAGTGGTGGGAAAAATACGCGCTTTAGGCTCCAAGCTTTGCTAATAGGGTGGAGAGAGAGAACATGCTCTTGTCCCAATAATTCTACTCCTTTAAATTTAAGTCATAGGACATAATCATAAGTGTGCATAAATAATTATACAGAAGTATTTCATTGCACACTTTATTTTGTCAAAAATTGAGGAAAATATAAATGTTTATTAAATAAATAATGGCCATTTCTATCCAAATGCAGCCATTAAAACCATACTAATGATCTGGAAATATTATTATTCTTAAGGGAGAAAAAAACACAATAAACAGAGCTGAATACATCACATTGTGATGATTTTGTAAATGTACATATATAAAGTTAATACATCAAGTTGTCCAAAAAGCTTGTTTCTTTGATTTAAAAGGTGATTTTTATTTTCTTCATATTTTCTCTGGGTTTTCCCATTATATATAATGACTATTCATTCTTTTGAAGTTAGAATTAAAAAACACATACTACTATAAATATTTTTAAAGAAAACTGGGAGGGATGGAGGGAGAAACATAGCAGAGAAACAGTGAGAAAATATCAGAAAACCTTTTATTTACCTCTAGTAACACTGAGTTAAAAACTGTCAAGCAAGAGTCATTCATCAGGGGTATGAAACAACATAGATAATAATCTATCCTATCTAATAAAAGACCAATATGCAAATTGACCATACCTTTGCAACACCCACTAGCCATTCCCACCAGCCATGCCCACCAGCCAATCAGGGGCAGGGGGTGGGGCCAAGGTGGCCTATGAGCACACTAGGCGGGGGGCAGGGCCAAGGTGTGCATGAAGCAGCCAGCAAACATGGAACGGGGGCCCCCCCAGGCCAGGCATTCACCAGCAGCCAGGGCCAAGACAGCTGGCAAGCATGCAAGGCGGGGAACAGGGCTGTGGCGTATGCGAGGTTGAGGGGGGGGGGGACTTTGACACACACAAGGCGGGGGGGTGGGGCTGCAGCACACGTGAGGCCACCAAGGCCCCCAAGTGTGGGGTGCCCCTGGGGCTGGGCAGTCACCACCGGGGCGCGGGCCTGGGCGGGGGGGGGCGGGGGCCAAGACCAAGACATCCAGCGAGCGCAGGGCCCCTGGGGCCAAGCAGTTGCCGAGTGGTTGCCAGCGGCCAGGGCTAAGGCCAGGGCCAGGTGGGCAGGGCCGAGGCAGCCAGGACAGAGTCAGCCATTAGCCCCATTGTAGGGTGATGGCTAGGTGCCCAAGGCCTAAAGCTTCAGCCAGAGGTGAGGGGTCAGTAGGGCATCCCCTGAGGACTCCCAGTATGTGTGAGGGAGCAGGTTGGACTGAGAGATCACCCACCCCCAGTGCATGAAATTCGTGCCCATAATCTGTATGTATATATATATATATATATATATATATATATATATATATCCATCTGGGTAATGACATCACATAGCCATGTTCAGCTTCTTCTCCCTAGTGATGATTAGCCTCTTTGCAGTTTCTTCAGCCCAGGAACACAACTTGCTTTATAGCCAGGTGGACACATTTCACACTTTAACCAAATGTCTGTGGAGCATTTTCCCATGCCTCATCTCATTTGATTCTCATAGAAATCCTGGAGTAGGTAGATAGGAGACTTGGTGGAATCTTTTTTTTTTTTTTCATTAGCCTAAAAACAAAGATTTAGAAAGTTTAGAAACTTGACCCAAATGAAAAGAAGTAAGAAATGGTGGACCTTGAAAATGTCTTCAGGTTTTCTCACTACACAGAATATAATCAAACACTGCTGCAGTTAAATATTTTACCCTTTGTTATTCCCACAGATCTAAAATAATAATGTGTTTTGTATTGACATTTACTGCTGTGATTCTGAAAATTACCTGAAAAAGAAGTTGGTGTGTTTCATTGGGCTGAACAAAATTTAGCTACATCAGAAAGCAGGTCTAATTAAGCAAGTTTATTCTATATATATTAAACTCCACTATTAAACTTTACATACATATATGGCTAAGTTGACTCATGCAGGCACAATACATATAAAGTTCTTGTAGCACCAATCACACGTGTGTGTTTCCATCTGTTATTGTCAATCATGAATTTGGTTGTCACTTCTATTACAGAGAAAAGGCAAATAGCAATATTAAAATATTTCTTCTAATTAATTTCCTTTCAATGTGCATGAATTTGTGCACAGGACCATTAGTATAGAATACTCACAAATAGAAGAGTTGGCCTCAAGGTAAGCAAGGAAGGTTCATTCATTAAACAGAAGGAAAGGCTGAGAACATGGGTACAGATGCAATAGAGTTAGAAGATTTGGAGGTGAGAAAATGAAGAAATTGTGCTTCAATTACTTCTATTTTCTTAAAGAAATGAGATGTGAGACTATTAGTTCTCCATCTGCAATGCAATGAAAAATCCCATATTCAAGAAAATTTTCTAATCACTCTTAATGGTTATCTATCCCTTTTGGGGGGGAGAGTGTAGAAATAAGATTATAGAGCAAAGTTTATGTTCATATTTAACTAACATTTCTGTTTATTAAATAAAACACATATGAGATGAAAATGAAAAATTTAGTCAATAAGAAAATGGTTTTCAATGAAAAGTACTACTAAATAAAAAAGATATACCATTTATGATACCAATAATAATACTCTAAGACAATGGACAATTATTACCTACTAGAGGCCTGGTGCACAGATTTGTGCACTGTTGGGGTGGACATTGCCTTTGGGGAGAGGCCTGCTATGGGAGCAGCCACTCATCCCACTCAGCCAACCCTAGGTGTGGCCCACAATCAGGTTCCTCTTCCTCGGCTGCCCACAGCTGGCCCACCCCCCAATGCCACCCATCCCTGGTTCCCCATTCACCATTAGGTGATTGGAGCCTGCTGACTGGGGAGGAGGAACCAAGAGGTCAACTATTCTGCCTGCTCGTAAGCCCCCCTCCCCACTCCACTACCATTGCCCCCCTCCCCGCAGTTCCCCACTTAACATTGGGTGATTGGAGTCTAACAGCCAGGAAAAGGGACCAAGAGATCAGCTATTTCTGCCCACTTGCTGGGCCTTCCCCCACCATGGGTTGCTCTCTATATGTGGGGCCACCGGCAGAGTGGAGGCCTTGGCCTGGCACCACCCACATCCGCTGCCACCCTCCCTTGGTTCCCCATTCACCATCGGGCAATCAGAGCCTGCTGGCCAGGGAAAGGGACCAAGAGGTTGTCAGTGTGTACCTCATAGTGACTGGTCAAGCGGTCATTTTGGTTGTTCCCTCATTAGGGTCAATTGGATATTATCCTTTTATTATATAAAATAGAGGCCTGGTGCACGAGTGGGGGCTGGCCGACCTGCCCTGATGGGGGCCCTGGATTGGGGTAGGGAGCGGGGCTGGTTGAGGCAAGGGAATGCAGACAGTTTGCAGGCTGGCACACCCCCAATCAGTGTGCGGGTCCCTGCTGGGAGGTGGGATCGGCCAGGGCGAGGTTGTTCCACTATTCTGGTTGTTCCACTATTTTGGTCTCTGAGCTTTTATTATTCTATCTAATAAAAGAGTAACATGCAAATGTGACCGTACCTTGGCTCCTGATTGGCTATGATACCAGCCAATCAGGAGCAGGGGGCAGGGCCAAGCGGCAGGAATGCCTGGCCCTTGGAGCGGAGACAAAGCTGCGGGCGATGAGAGCCTGGCCCCTAGGCTCAGAGACAGACGAGGTGGCGGCAGTGTGACATTCCAGCCAGAGCAGAGAAGACTGAAGGCTCTGGCTAGAGTGAAGCCTCCAGCCGGCCAAAGCAAAAACGGAAGGCAACAGCCAGAGAGAAGGCCTGGGTCCCAGGTTCCAGAGGAAAACTGGTCCTGGCAGCCAGGGGAAGGAAAGCCTATCGCATGAATCTTCATGCAAGGGGCCTCTAGTATAGGATAATAAAAGCATAATATGCTAATTAGACTGGATGGCCTTCTGAAAGATCTTCCCAATGAAGCTGGGGCTGTAAGGGATGCCCAGGTCCCGGGTGGGAAGCCAGTACCAGCAGTCAGGGGAAGGAAGGCCTACTCTTAAATGAATTTTGTGCATCGGGCCTCTAGTATTTAGATAATTACCTTTCTAAACACCTTCACGAGAGAATCTTTAAATGTCAATTGGTGTCTGAAGCAAGGACATCTTGTAGAGGACTGTCCTTACCCAGTGAGGACTGGCCTAACTCCTAGTAGTGGTATCAGAATTCACTGCAGGACTATTCCAAGGGAAGCATGGAAAATTCAGTCAATGGTAGCTGACACCTGGAATTTTTTTACCATATCCTAGGATGCCCATCAGGATATGCCCTCTGCTCTCTTCTCTTTCCTCTAGGTTCCAGCAAGGCTTTGAGGGTCATCAATTCCAAGGATGTCTGTGCAGGCAAGAGGAGCTGTGATTCTAGTCTGAACGAACACTATCTGTGTTATTGATTACTACTTCAGTGCTACAAACAGCTTTCCAAGGGGGAAGATTTATCTTATTCTTCTATGTAATTAGGATGATTATTCAAAAAATGAATACTATTCAGTGAACTTCTCAAAAGTTAAATTTATCAACCTCATCAACTCACAGTTATAGCTGTGGGTCTGTATCGTCGTGCCCTCAGAAAGGGCACAGACGTCAGAGTGATGGAAAAAAATTACCCCAAACAGGCCGGAGGCTGCAGAAGCCTGAAGACACACATACACACCCTCAGGAAGATGCTGAGAAGTAAGAATTGCAAGTGGTTGGTCTTCTGGGGTCTGGAAAAGAAACTGCTCATTATTTTAGAAAAATATTTCCACACCTGGGCTTAAAGCATAGATAGAGTAATGGTGTCCAGATCTCCTTCTCAGAAGCATTCTCCTCTTTGAATCTAGTACCTGAGGCAACTGGTTAGCAGGTAAAAATAGTATTTGCTCAAAACAAAGGAAATCATTTTTAAAATAGCTGCACTCTGAACTTTGTCTCCCTGTGGAACTCAGAGACCAAGCCAATTCCTCTAACTTTACACACTAGCTAAATGTTTCAGATGGAACATTTTTTACTTCATTTCCTTCTCCTCCTACATCACACAGTAAGGAGTTTAAGCAGTTAAGACAGTCCCTCTTACAGCTGGTTTTACTGTGTCCACCTGGCCCCTTAGCCACACAGCCTTAGACTCTATCTGCCAGCTCTAATTCATCCTTCCTGTGGGACCAGACCAACCTTTGGACTCTGTCTTCTCAGAACTATCCCAGGGTTCCTCAGGAGACCATGCTTTCCCTGAAAATACAGTGTGCTTTGTTACTTTCACACTCTTGCTCAGGCTACTTCACTTGTCTCAGAGATACTCCCAATTTTTAACTACTGAAATCTTACCCCTCATTTACACCTATATGAAGGCAATTTCCTTCACCCTTGCCAACTCTAAACCTTATAGCAATCATGTTGCTTTAGATTCTGTTTATTTATAAAGAGGGTTTGTGTTAGATGCCAAAGATGCAATATACCCAACAGTCAAGTGTCTTACATTCTATGGGAGAGATAGGACAAACATATACATAAATAATATATATCTAAGTCAGGGTGAGTATTATGAAAGCAATAGATGAGATTGAGAGAGAGATTGAAAAGTGCACTTTATTTAAAAAGATTTTTTAATTTTTCAATTACAGTTAACATTCAATATTATTTTAGTTCCAGGTGTAGAGCATAGTGATTAGACACTTATAGAAGGGCACAATTTAAATAGGGTAACCTGGGAGAAGTGAAGGAGGGAGCTGACAGAGAGAAGTCAGAAGAGATACACTAATGAGCATTCCTTGGCTTGAGAACACAAAACAAGGGGAAAAGAGGTTCCACCCAAGAGGGGCATATAAACACTTCAAGGACATGGTCCATGAAAGGTGACCCCTGCATACCTTATTCATGCTACTCCATAGGGAGTGCAATTTAGATTTGTACCAACCCACTACACCTGCAGTTTCACTGTCCCTGAGATAAGATGGTATTCATTTGCACCATGTCTATATGAGAAAATTGTATTCTCAGCAGAATAAAGCACACTTGTTGGTTTTCATGAACCTCAGATTCTCCTTATATTGTGACACTGGAGAGCTGTGCTAACTGGGCAGCCATCAGGATGTGTATGAGAAGATGTCAAGTTAACAGCTGAACCTCTGATGACCAACCAGGTTCTAGATTTCTGTTCAGCTCAGCAGAACAGAAATTTATTATGTTCCTGGAGTTAGACCTCTGACATAAAGATATTCTGTATCTAGAATTACCACATTTTAGGCAAAACCCATATTGACATTGAGAGTGTAATTTGAAAGTTTGAGGGCATTTTCTCTAATGTTTTCTGCAAGTTTTAGTAAGATTCCAGGACTGTTCATAGAAGTGCATTCTGGGGACAGCAAGTAATGCAGTGTGACATGACATGAAATTAAGCAACCTTGTTGTTCTTATGTAACTTCTCAAACTTTTAGGCAATTCTTTGGAAATCTGTGTGATACCATATCCAAACTAAAATAGCTCGATCATTAGAAGCCCAATAAAGGCTGATCCTGGAGTTCAACTGAGCTCAGTGTAGATCCAGGCCTGTTGCAGAACCAGAGAGAACCACTGGATGCACAGATTGTGGCTAACCTGCAGTCATGGCTCCTGGAAACACCATTTCTTAGCAGCTGTTGCTTTCATCAACATTTTCTCAGCAAAATTATCACAGCCACCTCTGAGATCACTGACACAAAAGCACTGCTAAGAATCTACTAGTGGCTTCTGTAATGGGAATCCCCATGGATTGGAGTTACCTTTGAGAATAGAGGATACATTGAGCTAAAAGAAACTTTTAACCCTTCATTCAAACACATTGAACATCTACCATGTGACCAACACTGTGGTTATCGCCAGTGATATAATTTGAAGTCTCTGCCCTTAAGAAACTCACAACTATCTTGATATGCCAGGCACAAAAATAAAATTATAATACAATGTGTCAGAAAGAAGACATGGAGGGGCATTATAGAAACACAGAGAGGATGCTGCCCATTTATTTAGAAGCTAGAGGCCCTCCCCAGAGATCATTGATCTTAAAATACATCTCCGTGGGGTTAAAAAACAAAAACAAACAAAAAACCCCTCAACTTTTCCTCTGTACTACACTATCTTAATTTTAACATCTTTTTCCACTTGAAGAAAGTGAGATTTTTTTTTCCATTTGCTATATATATATATATATATATATATATATATATATATATTCTCTTTATTGTTCAGTTTATTAATTACATTGTTTCCCCTTTTTATCCCCCTATAGCTTCCCTCCACCCTGTACCTATCCCACCCTCCACCCTCACCTCCCCCTCCCCACTGTCCTCTCCCATTGTTGCTAGATTTTTGTCCAGTCTTTTGCTGCACTTCCCACAACCCTTTTCTCCCCAAGAATTGTCAGTCCATTCCCTCTCTATGTCCATGTTTCTGTTATATTCACCAGTCTATCCTGTTCAACAGCCTATCAATTCACTTGATTTTTATGTTCATTTGTTGATAGATGTGTATTTGTTGTTCATAATTTTCATCTTTACCTTTTTCTTCTTCCTCTTCTTAAAGAATATCTTTCAGCATTTCATATAATGTTGGTTTGGTGGTAATGAACTCCTTTAGCTTTTTCTTATCTGTGAAGCACTTTATCTGGCCTTCAATTCTGCATGATAGCTTTGCTGGATAGAGTAATCTTGGTTGTAGATTCTTGCTGTTCATCACTTTGAATATTTCTTGCCACTCCCGTCTGGCCTGCATCGTTTCTGTTGAGAAATCCGCTGACAGTCGTATGGGTGCTCCCTTATAGGTAACCAACTGTTTCTCTCTTGCTACTTTTAATATTCTCTCTTTGTCTTTTGCTCTTGGAATTTTAATTATGATGTGCCTCGGTGTGGTCCTCTTAGGGTTCCTATATATTGGGGTTCGGTGCACTTCTTGGACTCCTAAGTCAATTTCTTTCACCAGGTGTGGGAAGTTTTCAGTCACTATTTCTTCAAATAGGTTTTCATTGTCTTGGCCTCTCGCTTTTTCTGGCACCCCTATAATTCGGATGTTGGTATGCTTGAGGTTGTCCCAGAGGCCCCTTACACTATCTTCAATTTTTTGGATTCTTTTGGTTTCTTGCTTTTTCAGCTGAGTGGATTTTACCTCTTTGTATTTCAAATCTTTCACTTGGTTCTTGGGGTGCTCCAGGGCACTTTCAGGTCTTTGTATAATATTTTTTGTTTCAGTCAGTGTATGCTTAATTTCTGGTTGGTCCTTTTTCATATCCTTGAGAGTCTGCTTTATATCCTTGAGGGTTTCTTTCATTTCCACGTTGGTCTTGATCATTTCTTTGCAGGTCTCGTTTATATCCTGGAGGGTGTTGTTCATTTTCTTGTAGGACTCATTCATTTTCTTTGTGGTCTTGCTTATTTCCTTATATGCCTCGATCTTTTGTTGAAGCCTCTTAAAAAACCCTATAACCGTGGTTCTGAATTCCATGTCCAGTCGTTTTTTTTCCTCCATTTCTTTCACATCTGATTTCTTTCCATGTTGCTGCATGGTGGCTGCTTCCCTGAGTTGGCCAATTAGCTTTGTGTGGTAGACTTCCTACTAGGGATAGTGGCTCAGCCTCCCCGGTTACCTGAGGTGGATATGGGCTGCACAGTCTTGCTGAAGTTAAGCTCAGTTAATCGTTGCTAGCCCTTGGAGGGTTGACCTCCAGGCCAATTGTCTGTGAAGCTCAGCTGTGCTCAGGTTGGGTGGGCGGAGCCTCCGGGCCAAGCAGACAGCGTTAGCTCCGCCCTATGCGGCCCCAGGGACTCTGTGCCAGGGGCAATGGCCTCCAGCACCTCTGAGAGAGAGCCGCTGTGGAGCTCCACCGGCTGCCGGTTGCCGGGGAATTCAGACTTTCCCAAAATGAGTCTGCATGCGCAATGTCTCACCCAGGGTCGTAAAACAAAGCAGTCTGATGGTTTTCCAAATGAGAGGCAAGTCGCAGTGCGCTCTCTGTGCCATCACGCAGCCGAGCTGTTCGCGCGCAAGCTGCCTTCTCCACAAGCCGGGAGCCCCGGCAGCACCCGAGCTTCGGCGTGCCCTCCCACTGTCCAGTTTTCACCCCGTGTGATAGTGGGTTCTCTGGACTTAGCCCAGAGCTGGAGAATCAGTCCAGTGGGACGCCTTTGTCTCCCCGTTCGAGAAAACTGGCCGGTTTTCAGCCGCCTGCCCTCTCCGCGGCGCGCACTCCAAACCTCTCTCCGTGCGAATCTTTCAACGCTGTTCGCCGCCACTCCTCCGAGTCACAGTGTCTTATCTTCACTTTTATTTGTGGAATTTTCACTCGGCGAGCTTTCTGGTGATTCTGGAAGGTGTTTGTTCTTTCGTTAAGTTGTAGTATTAAAATTGCTGATTATGACGGCAAGATAGGTGTTTTGCCTTTGCCGCCATCTTAGTTCTCTCCAAAGTGAGATTTTTAAATTCATCCAGTGTTAGTTCCTTTCTGTTGGATAATTCTTTCCTCAATTTGTCTCTCTCCTCTTCATTGCACTATAAGCAATAAGAAGAAACCCAGTAGCACCTTCCCATTTTGCTTAGAAATCTCCTTAGTTCTACGATCAATTCAGCCAGTTTCTCAGTTTTCCATAGAAGACAATTTCTCAAAGTTTTCTACTACTACCTAAAAGAATTCCCCTCCCCCAGCTCCCAGTAACATGTTTCTTACTTCCTTCTGAATTTTTATCATCAATAAAGTGTCCTTGAAGTCCAGATTTCTACAACAGTCTGTAATTTAGGCTTTTCGATCATGCTTCTCAAAATTCTGCCTCTTTTAGCTATTTGTTACAGAAGCTACTCACTTTCAGGTGCCAAAATCTGTATTAGTTCCCCACTGCTAGATAACAAATTATCCCAAACATAACTTAACACAACACACACTTATTACCTCAGAGTTTCTGTCAGGAAAGCACGCTCTAGAGACTCTCCTTGTGGGCTTGATGTTGGAGTAAGCAATCATGTTGGAGAAATCCAGATTGCAAAGAGTTGCTGGTGGCAAGTTTTTCATTTTTTATTTTCATCTTACTGACATTGGAAAATACAGAAAGTCTTGAAGTCTGCAAAAACACTGAGAAATAATACTATCAGACAATCTAATACCAAAATCTGAGCAGCTTCTCCCTTTATTATAAGGCAGATAGAGCTGTCATTAGAAAAACCTTTGCCAGGATCATCCATCAAGTCACTTCATAAACTTGAAGACTGGCCCATAGGCACAACCCCAAAAGGTGTTTCAAAGACTGTTTCTCTCCTCCCCCACCTTTTCCCAACTGACCCACAGCATCGTGTTTTTAAATTCAGAAATAGAAACCTCCAGAAACAACTTAGAGGAAGTCTATAGGACCACTGGTAGTGACTTGCCTGTTTAGGTAGACAGTGGGAAGAAAATTATATATATATTGAACACATTGAACATCTACCATATATATATATATATATATATATATATATATATATATATATATATGACTAGCAATAGGAATAATTTGCATGTGATACAGGCTGAGAATTTTTTGAGTTTTTGCACCCCATCTATTCAGAGTTTGAGAGGCTCAAGTGATAGGTATATAGAGAAGAAAATATTGAAGTACAGCAGCTATCCTTTTTGGCTGTTTTTCTACTTTTAAAATAAGGAGGTTATGCTGGGTAGACTCAAAGGGCCCTTTAATTATCAGTTTTTGTAATTCTATGATTTCAAAAGATAACATTTTAATTATTGTTGGTATAGAAGTGTAACTCTCAAAATGCTAGTCTTCTCACTGAGGCTAAGCCCTTGATGAAGTTTTAGTTGGTAGCTCAAAGTTGTTGGCCACCCACAGCCAAAAAAAGCTTAGTGAAAAGTAAAGGTTTGAGAATTAGGAAGCCAAACTTGGATAATCAACAGTTAATTCATATATATGAAAATGAGCATCTTTGTGGGGACTTCACAAATATACACCTCAAATCTACCACATTACAAGTCCAACTCTCAGTGATAGATTTTATAAAACTGATTCCTTGCCAGACTTGGAAACCTACAAATAGAGTGTCTTCTTTTTCCATCCCCCAAGATCTTTAATTCACCTTCTTGCCACTAGTAATTCTGCTTCTGTTCATGTTTTGATTTATTGCAGAGTAGCTGCTATCATTTCTCTTATTTTTTCACTTGAATGTAAACTTTAATGTGAGGCTAGATATGTCTCCCCACATTGATTTAGGGCTCAGGAATCAGAACTTTCTTTATAGCTCCCCAATTTAGTCTAATGTGCAGTCAGCTTTGAGAACCACTGGCCTAGAATATTTTAAGAAGGCTACTCCTCTGTCTGGCTTCTAAGGGACAATCCTTCTATTAACATAACTATGAGGACATGCTGACAATACCTGGGGATTAATGAGAGGCCTGAATTTAAGGACAGAAGATGATAGGACTGAAAAGTAGAAGCCTGGATAATATTTAGGTCATTAAAGGCAAAATTTCTTTAAAATCCTCCTGAATCTTAAGAAACTCTGTGACCAACTGTTTCCTTCTCCTACAAGTCCAACCTCTACCTTTTCTAACCTCTACTCCCAATCTCAGATTGGAAACCTCTTCATGCTGAGACCCTCCCATTCCATTATCATGTCTTTGGATAAGATTCCCTTTAGAATAGGTTCACCTATGTAACAAACACCTCTCTGAAGAATGATGTAGCCAAAAAAGTTGTTCCTTTTTATGAAAAAGTCACCCTTTTACATGCACCCGTTGGTACTCATGTCATCCTTGTCTCTTCTAAAATGACACTTTCAGCAGCTAGGATCTCAAAACCTTCTGAAATATTTCTCAGAAAGCAACCTAAATAAAGTCCACAGAAGTTTTGTGGTTTATATGTGAGGTTATATTAGGCTGTCGATATAGGAAAAGTCCAAATCTTTAGAAAATTTTTATCAATTTATTTGAACCAAACTGATAACAATTGCCAAGAAGCAAAAATCTCAACAGATTGAGAAAATGCTCCAGAGAATGGCAGTTTTGCTGCTTATTTTATACACTAAAATCAAAGGAGGAGGTGTAAAGAAGGTTACATGAAATCCACTGTGGTAGATTAAGGGGGCAGACGAAGCAAAGTGGGGAAATCCCTGGGATTGGGTAAAAGGTAAAGTGGAGAGACACATACTATTTTTACATTGGTGGGCACAGGATAGTTAATAATTAACATTCACAGCACATAGAGATGATACATAAGGAACAAGACAACAATGAGTGGTTCTATGGTCTTGCGCTCTGGTGTGGAAGTTGTGCCTTGAGGAAAAAGACTACTCTGATGTTTCAAAAGTATGTCGTTATTTTAGATGCAAAAATATAATAGACAGGCTCACTTAAGATAAAGACTGACCTCTTTCAAGAAACTTATAAAATGTGACTACCCATCATGACTTGTTATATATATATACATAATTATAAATATATGATATATATGTATTTTAATGATTGTTTACAGAGAGGAAGGGCGAGGGATAGAGATTTAGGAACATCAATGAGAAACATCGATCAGCTGCCTCCTGCACACCCTCTACTGGAGATGTGTGCCTGTAACCAAGGTACATGCCTCGACCGGAATTGAACCTGGGACCCTTTAATCTGCAGGCTGATGCTCTATCCACTGAGCCAAACCAGTTAGGGCTCAAGACTTGTTTTTAATTAGGAATTTTTATGTTCAGATATCCTATGTGGTTACTTTCAGTCTCTGAATATTAGGACAAGCACATTGACCTCCTCCTGAGCTTGTCAGGTTTGGTATGTGGCCTTTTTTCATTTACACTTTCCCCTTTTGGTCATAAATCAATCTGAAGGATGCATTAATGACCAAACTTTTGGTTGGATAATATGGTTCCATAGTGCCAGGAAGGTTCATTCCTGGGAAGTCTTAGTGTAGTCATTTGTCTTACTGAAATGTCAGGCCACTGGGGATAGGCAAGGCCATAACCTTGGGCAGAAGTCAAAACCAAGTTTTTCTCAAAAGGGAAAGGCAGGTAAATAAGACACAGTTAGGTCTTATGGGTCTTCATTAAGAAAAAGAAACACTGGATTGCTTTTAACCTGCAAACTATCATAATCCAAGTTTTGCTTTGTTTTGCTTTTATATATTTTGCATCTAATATAACAACTATTATAGTTTGAGCACACAACCATATGACCATGAAATGGGTTTCTATTTACTGTTGTTGTTGTTGTTATTATTATTAATACTATTTTAATATGGCCATCTCCCTACCATTGGAAGCACTCAAGAGTCATTCATTATTAATTGTATAATTGGTAACTGTAACTTTAAAAACTAACTGAGGCTAAGACTGTAAGAACACAATGTTATAAATCACAATTACCATTTTTAAAAAATGTCCAGAGGCCAGGAGAACATTAAGAGTTTCATAAGTAAATTTCCTCTGCCTCAGAAGCCATTATAGAGGACCTTTTGTTTAATTGTATTTATTATTGTTTTTGTTGTTAATCCTCGCCTGAGGATGTATTTTTTTCATTGATTTATTTTTTTGAAAATAAGTGGAAGGGAAGGCAGGAGGGAGGGAGAGAAAGAGAGAAACATCAAATGATTGCCTCCCAGATGCACCCCAACAGATCAGGGTGGGGATTGAACCTGAAACTCAAGTATATGCCTTTGACCAGAATTGAGCCCCTTTGGTGAGCGGTTCAACACTCTAACCACTGAATCACACCAGCCAGGACAAGGTCCATTTTTTTTTAATAGCCACTTCAGCTTCCATCTGAATTAACATAGTAACCTTTGTTGGGTTAGAGGACAAGCATATTTCCATAATGTCCTAGCATTTATACATAAAATTCCTTTCTCAAGTTTCCTGACCCACAAACCTTCTACAATTCACCTTGTCTTTCTTAATTTGTCTCTTTTTTATTCATTCAGAAATAACCAAGTTGTTAAGGCAAACAACTTCCTTTTAACTTTTCTCAAACACACACATCCTTTTCCTTCTTTCTGTAATAACATTTCTTCTTAATTTTAAAAGAACAACTATAAAAAAGAGTATTATTTGAAAATGCAAAAGTTATACACTTTCAACAATTATTAACAGTTGGGTGCATGAAATTTGTGCATGGGAGGGGGAAAGGTTGTCCCTCAATACAGCCTGCACCCTCTCCAATCTGGGACCCCTCAATGGATGTCCGATAGGATAAGGCCTAAACGGGCAGTTAGACATCCCTCTCACAATTCAGGACTGCTGGCTCCCAACTTCGAGCCTGCCTGACTTCCTGATTGTCCCTAACCACTTCTGCCTGCCAGCCTAATCATCCCCTAACCACTCCCCTGCCAGCCTAATTGATACCTAACTGCTCCCCTGCCAGCCTGATTGCCCCAAACTGCCCTCCACAACAGGCCTGGTCACCCCTAACTGCCCTCCCCTGCAGACCTGGGTCCCCTCCAACTGCCCTTCCCTACAGGCCTGGTCACTCCCAACTTCTCTCCTCTGCCGGCCTGGTTACCCTTAACTGCCTTTCCCTGAAGGTTTGATTGCCCCCAACTGCTCTCCCTTGCAGGCCTGGTTCCTCCCAACTGCCCTCCCCTGCTGGCCTGATCACCCACAACTGCCCTCCCTTGCGGGCCTGGTCCCTCCCAACTGACCTCCTCTGCTGGCCATCTTGAGCCACATGGGGGTAGGATCTTTGATCACATATGGGCAGCCATCTTGTGTGTTGGAGTGATGGTCAATTTGCATATTACTCTCTTATTAGATAGAATAGAGACCTGTTGCACAAGTAGGGGCCAGCTGGTTTGCCCTGAAGGGTGTCCTGGATCAGGGTAGGGGTTCCCTTGAGGCATGAGGTGGCCTGGGTGAGGGACCTGTGGTGGTTTGCAGGCTGGACACGCCCCCCAGCGACCCAAGTGGAGGCCCTGAGATCTGGTGTTTATTTATCTTCTATAATTGAAACTTTGTAGCTTTGAGCAGAGGCCAGGACTGGCCAGAGCAGGTGGAAAATTTGGCTTCCTCCATCTCCAGGGAAACCCAAGCCTCCTGCTTGCTCTGTGGTCAGCCAACATCTAGGTTGGGTTAATTTGCATACTCGCTCCTGATTGGTTGGTGGGCATGGCTTGTGGGTGTAGTAGAGTGATGGTTAATTTGCATGTTTCTCTTTTATTAGTGTAGATTATTAGTAGACAGGTAAAGACAATCAAACAAGTGGTTTTTAAGTTTAGCACAATTTGTAAGTACAAAGGCCTTGTCAATGCCTTGGAATAGCTGTCTATGTCTGATATCAGTGGCTTTCCTTTCTCGAGTTTCTTATATCCACTGTGGGTGGAGTTGACTGTCAGAGACAGGGGCAGATGTCCATTCATAGTTAGGCACCTTTTTTGTGAGAAATGTGCAATCTTAAGCTAGCACCTTTAAGGTTATTTGCACATGGATTAGTTAGTAAGACCAGATAAGATACCTTCTGACAAAGTTGGATTGAGTCTTTAATTGGTATATTTTCCAATGTACTAAATCTATTTTTAAATCATGATCTTTGAAGTCTTCATCACCTAGAAGCCCACTGTGAAATTAATCAGTTACTAATTTATCAATTTCTTTAATAAGTCCTTGATATTAATGCAGAATTAATCTTTTTTTAGAATTAATCTTTTTAATAAAGCTGGTTCATATGTCCCTTCATCCAGTTGCATAGAATGGCCAGTGACAATTTAATGAGGAAAAAGGCTCTGTTTACCAAAAGAAATAGATCTCAGATTGAAGAGCACTATAGGGAGAACTTTCAGCCAAGGGAAATTAAAAACTTTTGAAGGTTTACCTAGTTGAGTTTTAATTGTACTATTTGTACATTCTACCAATCTAGAGGGTGATGAGCACAATGAATATGCTGTAGAATCAGCCAAATATTACAAATGAATTGTGTAATTTGCTCAGTGAAATGAGTCCCAATGAAATGAGTCCCCTAGTCACTATGTACTCAGAGGGAATACTTCAACTGGGATTTTTTTAAAAAATAATAACTTACCAACCATCAACCTGCAAGGGAATACCTCAACCCAATGAAAAACACACTTATCATAATTAACACATATTTGCATCTTAGAGTTATAAAATCCAATTACCATACCTCAAATGCACCAAAAGAAAGTGGAAAATGTCTTTGGGAACCATGGGATGGTTATTATGAGTTATATTTTTGGACAAATAGAACATCTGTTTTATACTTTATGAGCTACAGTTAGAGAAGTTTTTCAGTAATATTGTTTACTCCATGAAATCATCTTTCCAGGACCCCAATATGTTAGCTCATGTACATGTTGATATATAGGTAATTGAGCCTTTATAGATAAGATTGTTTTCTGATTGGGTCCAAACCATATCCATTTGTCTGAGTAAAAGTTTCCCCTTTTTGTTGTCAAAAGTTTCACTTTTTCTTCTTCTGTAACT
Organism: Antrozous pallidus; assembly: GCA_027563665.1. NCBI lineage: Eukaryota > Metazoa > Chordata > Mammalia > Chiroptera > Vespertilionidae > Antrozous > Antrozous pallidus. The sequence continues at coordinate 34,210,096 of CM050515.1, read as the reverse complement.
ATCCATTGGAACTCTAAAAGAGTCTTTTATTGATTTAATAAGAAGCAAGAAACATTCACAGATCTGGGTAATTTGGCTGTTTAATGCTGCCTGTCTAGCTGCAGCATCAGTCAAATTATTTTCTTTTGCTTTCATGGTGGCAGCTCTAGAATGTCCTGGATTTTTAGTAATTGCCATTTGTTTTGGTTCCTGTATGACAACTAATAATTCTTTAACATGTTTTCCATTTGGGGAGGGGGGGGCTTCCCTGAGGAAGTTAAGAAGCCTCACTGTTTCCACAATATTCCAAAATCATGAGCTACACCAAAGGCATAGCAACTATCAATGAAAATATTGGCTATTTCATCTTTGGCCAACTGACAAGCTCAAGTTAGAGCAATTAATTCAGTTTGTTGAGCAGAACTTATTTAATTCAGAACTTTCAACTATATTCATCATGAAAGTTATTGAATATCCAGCTCAATAATGTCTCTGTTAATCTTGCAGATAAGATCCATCTATAAACCAAATTTAGTCAGCATTGTCAAAAGGAGTTTTCTGTAAATCATTCCTAAGAACAGGAAGGTGGTCAGTATGCAAAACACAATCACAGTTGTCTTCATACATCAAGTTAAAGTAATATTAGGCACAGAAAGCAAGACTATTCCATAAAAAGCCGGTTGACTAACAGAAGTATTGAGTGTGATGAGTATTCAGTGAAGATTCAACAGAATGAGGAACATTAATACAGGAAAACTCATAACTATTTCTTCTGTGTGTTTGCATAACATGGTTGTCATGCAGGGAGCCCTTTGGCTACTGAGTCCAATTGCTGACTATAATATCCTATAGCTCTCTGAAACTTCTAAAGCTTTTCCTTTAGTTTTAGGTATAAAAAGAAAGAACATTTATAATTAAGGGTCCCAGAGGGGGAGTTTTAAATTGTAATTCTAGAGCTTCTTTAGCTTATTCTCTTTGGGTTTCTATTGAATTGAAGCAGGTCAATCTGATTTTAATAAGACATATAGAGGCTGAGCCATTAATTAAAACTTAGAACTCAATTGTGACAACATCCAATCAGACCCAGGAATCCACTAAGCTGTTTGTTTGTTTGTTTGTTTGTTTGTTTTAGAAGAGGAAAGGAAAGGATTCCTCTGAATCAAGGTTGTTTAGTAGCCCATCTTTAGATACTACATAAGTAAGATATCTTACTTGGGGTAAACAGTATCAAACCTTGTCCTTTGAGATTCTATATCTCTTTAAGGCTAGCTGTTATAATAGGTAAATTGTGTCCTATTGGGAGTCCAATATTTCCTAGCATATAAAAGTAAATCATCCACATATTGGATTAGAGTGGAATTTCTGGGTAATTCAACATTATTCAAATCAGTTTTCGGTATCTGAGAGATATAGGTGGGATACTTTATATATCCTTGGGGCATTACAGTCCAAGTAAACTTATGATATTTCCAGATGAAGGCAAAGAGGTTTTTACTATCTTTTCATACAAAAAAAAATGCTTAAAAGGCACAGGAATAGCTGGTAATAAGGTATGTGAATTTGGACCATAGGCTGTCTGGAAATAACCATTTTATATATAGCTATCAAATCCCAATAGGTTTTTATACTGGGAGGATGGAGAACTGCAGGGGCTCATACATGGCATTGTAAGCTCCCCCCTTTCAAATAATCTTGTATAATGGGCTTAATTTCATCTAGTGCATCAGGCCTTGAAAGATATTGGTAATTATTAGGTACAGGCAAACTATTATCAATAGTTATTTTAAAAGGTGTGGCTGATTTAATCTTGCCAATATCTGTACTGAAAAGACCCAGAGATGCAATGGAACATCCTACAACAAACATTCAGTCAGTCTCAAGATTAGTTTCCTCTTGTGGAGATTTTGTTTTTTAATTATTATTTTTCCAAATGTTCAGTATCTGATTCATTTTGTTCTAAATACATTTCACCCTTCTGGGGAAAGGATATATGGGTGTCATTGATTTCAAGGGAATCTCTTCCTATCAAGTAAATCATTGCAGATTTGACTAATAAAAATATGTGTTCCCAGATGGAAGGAACAGGTTCTGATTAAAAAACAGACATTATTGCCCTAGCTGGTTTGGCTCAGTGGATAGAGCATTTACCTGCAGATTGAAGGTTCCTGGGTTCCATTCCAGTCAAGGGCACATGCCCAGGTTGCGGGTTCAATCCCTAGTAGGGGGCATGCAGAAGGCAGTCAATCAATGATTCTCTCTCATCAATGATGTTTCTATCTCCCCCTCCCTTCCTCTCTGAAATTAATGAAAAATATTTTTTAAAAAACAGTTTAATCAAAGAACCTTAGTTCTAGGGAGAGGACAACATAGTTGGGTAAGATTAAGAACAGATAAAGTAGCTCCAGTATCTACAAGGGCCTCAGTAGTTTCCCCTTTAATAATCATTTTAATTTCTCCTAAAGTATTAGTAAGGAGAAGGAGAAATGCCCTCTCATCATTACTGGAGCAGTCCTATGCTTGTGCCTGTTTCTTTCTCTTTTTTTTTTTCCTCTTTAATGTGTGTGCTTAACTTTTAAAAAAAATTACCCACATTGCTGCAAGTAATTCAGATATACTCTTTTTTCCCATTCACCCCTTCTACCCAACTTCCACCCCCTGCCCAGGTCTTCATGCATATATGTGTCCACAATTTATGCATATATGCATATAAGTTCTTTGGTTATCCTCTTCCTGCCTCCCTCTCCTTCCCTCTGAGAATTGTCAGTCTTTTCTTTTGCTAAATCCCATTTCAGTTTTCTACAATTTTTTTTAATGTGACCTAACTTTTTACAGTAAAAACAGACTTCTTTTTCCTCTCATCTAAGGACATTTGGGGAGGTCTGACTTGACTGCCTAGGTGCTGGGGCTATAAGTTCATGATTTTAGAAGTTTGTCTTTTTCTTTCCTTTAAAGATATGTAGGTAGTTTAGCAACCAGAACTGACAATTCATCACTACATGTTGTCAGGCAGTTTAATTTATGTTGTTTAATCAAAGTTATAAGCTCTTCATCTAGTTCTTTCAAAAATGTCAAATTTAGTGCATTTTGATAATCCTTAAAATTGTCTGGAGACAGACCTGAGTATTGTTTGAAAGTTGTTTTTTATTATTATTCAAAGATAACAAGCACTGTCTGGCTCACCAGACTCTCTTTTACTTGCTGGGTCTTGTTCTACTTCATTTTCGGAGCAGGCAAAGAGAGGATGGGGGGAGGGGTGAGAATCTCAGGTATGGCTTGGTATAAAGTCAGTGGGCAGATCCCTGCATTTTTCTACAGTCTGTCTTTTTTTCTTTTTCTTTTTTAAGGTCTTTATAAGTTTCCCAGTGAATCTTATTTCACCATTCTGTTGTTTTGCTCTCAGAAATTAGTAGGTGTATTAATTGAAATAGGTCAGAATAGCCCAGATCAAATGCTCTAATAGTCAAGTTGAATTCCTTTGAAAACCTATTAGTGTTCTAGAGAGGGTCAGGAAAATCTTTAGGTAGATTCCTGAATTCTGTTCTGGCCCAATGAACAAATACAATAGGTGGTTCCTCTCTGCCTGAGACCAGCTTTTCTCCAAAGGAAACTGCCAGAATTTCTTTTTTCTTTTCTTTCCTAGTCTATTATGGTCTGGTTTTTTATTCTGAATGTCCCTTAGGTCAGTAGGGAGCTGCCGTGGTGGAGGTGTAGAAAAGAGAGAGGGGAGGAGGAGAGTAAGTCCAGACAAAAAAGTGAAGGCTACAGAGGGGCTGGTGGGAGAAGAGGGAAAACTGGGGTGTTGGCATTAAGCAGTTTTGAAAGCCTTCTTTAGTTCAGAGAGAATCTCTAAAATTTTATTATTAACTTCCTGAAGAGAAGAGTCTCTTGTGCTCCATTCCAGAGGATGGTCTTTGCCAATTGAAGTAAGCCTCTCATTCACTGAGTTTAATTTTAGAGCTGGCTTTTTTCTCTATTGTGTGTGCAAAAATATTAATTTAGCTCTCAGAAGACATCCATTTTGGCCATCTTAAGTTGGTATCTCTTCCAGTTAATTCTTCCCATTTCCGTTAAGTACTTGCAAGTCAAGGCTCCCTGTGAACTGTGCCTCTGCATGAGTATCAATTCCTAGGGATATTGTGTAGTAGGTTGAAGTGTGCTGCTGCTTACAGGATGAGCGCCAATGAGCTGTCACCTCCAACTCTCTTCCCTGTCTTGGTTACTCTCACTGACTAATACAACTGTAAGGACTAAGAGGACTGGGTAACCAGTTTTTATCTGTGTGTCCCCAGACAATCCAATTACTTAATTACAGTTGTGTTGGAATTCCCTATGAAGCCCTGTTTGTCTTGAGCAGTACCCTCAGACACTTCCACAGATTCTCTTAGTCACCTAAGAATATCTGAAAATCTACCTGATGTGAGTATATGCCCCTTATCTTTGGAGCTGAATGAGTTCAAACTGTCATTTATTTACCAAAAAGTTTTTTTCAGATTCTCAGTAAGCAATTCCAAATGAAAAGCCAAAATTAAAACCCAACTACCCATGTTTTCCTCCTCTCCCTGAGTTATCTCAGCCTTATTCTTAGCCTGGGTTCTCTCAGTTCCTATCCTTCAGTGCCACCTCATGAAATTCTTTTAAAGAACAGATCAAATAAAGTCAGACCCTTTCACTGTAAGACAAGGAGATCTGGAATTTAAAACACACACACACACACACACACACACACACACACACACACACACACACACACAAACTAACCCAATGCAAAGTGAGGGAGTCAATAGGACACAATGAGCCCTTGATGGTACCAACCACCAAGTCCAAGTTTGCAGGGTGGTCCTAGGTGGGCTCCTTTGGAATCCTGCCAACTATGCCTAGGAAATGTCAATGTAAGAAATGTACAAACCTATAGAGAATTTTTATGAGTTTATTTGAGCCAAACTGATAATAGTTTCTGGGAAGTAAGATCCCAAAAGACTGAGAAAATGCTCCAAAGAATGTCAGTTTTGCTGCTTATTTTATACACTAAAATCAAAGGAAGAGGTGTAAAGAAGGTTTCATGAAATCCACTGGTAGATTATGGGGGCAGGAGAAAGCAAAGTGGGAAAAATCTCTGGTATTGGAATAAAAAGTAAAATAGAGAGCCCTATCCAGTTTGGCTCAGTGGGTAGAGCATCGGCCTGTGGACTGAAGGGTCCCAGGTTCGATTCTGGTCAAGGGTATGTACCTTAGTGGCAGGCACATCCCCAGTAGTGTTTCTAGCTCTCTATTCTTCTCCCTTCCTCTCTGTAAAAAAATCAATAAAATATATATATTTTTTAAAAAGTAAAATGGAGAGACACATACTATTTTTACATTGGTGGGTACAGAATAGTTAATAATTAGCATTCACATCATATAGACATGGTGCATAAGGAACAAGAAAACAATGAATAATTCTGTGGTCTTGTGCTCTGATGTGGAGGTTGTGCCTTGAGGGGCCTGGAAAAGTTTACTCTGACATTTCAAAAGAATGTTATTTTAGATGCAAAAAATACAATAGACAGAGGGCAAGAGAAAGCAAAATGGGGAAATCTCTGGGATCAGGTGAAAAGTAAAATAAAGAGACATATTATTTTCTACATTGGTGGGTATATATACAATGGAATATTACTGAGCCATAAAAAAGGAATGAAATCTTAATATTTGTGACAATATGGATGAAACTAGATAGTATTAGTCTCAGTGAAATAAGTCAGTCAAAGAAACACAAATACCATATGATTTCACTTATATGTGAAATCTAAAGAACAAAATAAATGTACAAACAAAATTGATATAGACTCACAGACACACAGACAGTTAACTGGTGGTTGCCAGAGGGGAGGAGGGTTAGAGGAGTGGGAAAAAGAAATAAATGGAGTAAACACTGCAAATTGGTCATTACAAAATAGTCACAGGGATGTAAAGTACAGCATAGGGAACATAATCAATAATCCTATATAATAAGAGAGAAACATGCAAATTGACTGTACCTCTGCTATGCCCACAAGCTACGCCCACCAGCCAATCAGGAGTGAGTATACAAATAATCCAATAAATGTGGCAGCAACCACAGAGCTGGAGCAAGCAGGAGGTTTGGGTTTGCCCCCAGTGATGGAGGAAGCCAAGCTTCCCATCTGCCATGGCTGACCCTGGCCTCCACTCAAGGCTACAAAGTTTTAATTATAGAAGATAAATAAATCTCAGATACCAGGGCCTCTGCTTGCTTCATCAGGGGGTATCACCAGCCTGCAAACCACCATAGGCCCCTCATGCATGCCACCCAATGCCCCAAAGGAAACCCCACCCTGATTCAGGACATCCTTCGGGGCAAACAAGCCAGCCCCCACTTGTGCACCAGGCCTCTATCCTATCTAATAAAAGAGTAATATGCAAATTGACCATCACTCCACATAAGATTACTGCCCCTAGGTGGTCAAAGATGGCTGCCTCTTAGTGGACACAAGATGGCCACCACAAGATGGTCAGCAGGGGAGGTCAGTTGGGAGAGACCAGGCCTGCAAGAGAGGGCAGTTGTGGGCAATCAGGCCAGCAAGGGAGGGCAGTTGGGAGGGACCAGGACTGCAAGGAACAGCAGCTGGGGTGGACCCAGGCCTGCAGGGAAGGGCAGCTGGGGGGGGACCCAGGTCTGCAGGGGAGGGCAGTTAGGGGTGACCAAGCCTGCAGGGGAGGGCAGTTAGGGATGACCAGGCCTGCAGGGGAGGGTAGTTAGGAGCAATCAGGCTAGCAGGGGAGCAGTTAGCCATCAATCAGGCTGGCAGGGAGAAGTGGTTAGGGGCAATCAGAAAGACAGACAGGTGAGCAGTTCAGAGCCAGAAGTCCTGGATTGTGAGAGGGACCCTCGAAGGGTCCCAGATTGGATAGGGGGCAAGCTGGGCTGAGGGACACACCCCACCATGCACGAATGTTGTGCGCCAGGCCTCTAGTATTTTAATAACTATGTATGGTATTAATTAGGTGTTGGGAATACTGGGGGAATACTCTGTAAAGTATATGATTGTCCAACTACTGTGTTGTATACCTGAAAACAATACAAAATAACATTGAAAGTAAACTGTGATTGAAATTTTTAAATTTAAAAATGGCTCACTGAAAACAATTAGAAAGTAAACAAATATCTGATAAGCTCTGTCAAGGAAATAAAAAAATTAAAATATTAGAAAAAGAAAATTATAACTACAAGCTAAGTAAAAACTTAAATAATTACAAGAAAATGCAAGGAATAAATTCATACAAATAAAGTTAAAAACTTGGACAAAATTTAAACTTTCTGAAAATTACAACCTAGCAAAACTGACAAAACGTTAGAAATACAAAATTCACATATAAAGAAATGTTAAACTCTATACATATGGTTTTATAGACAAGTTACATCAAACCCAAGATCAATACTTTCCATGTTATACAAACTGTACCTGAGTACTGAGAATAATAAAAACAAGAAAGTTACTCAATGCATTTTATGAGACCAACAGAATCACAATGATAAAAATAAAGATAGATGACAAATGAAAATTATGAAAAACAATTATAACTTCTAAAAATATTATCAAATTAGTGTTGAATGTTATAAAGTAATAGTAATACACCACAATTAATTGGGATTTATTCAAAGCATATAAAGAAGGTTTAATATCAGTGCAACATACCACGTAAATATATTAACTATATAAAAAAGTCACTAAATGCAAAAAAGTAAATTCGTCAAAGGAACTTCCTTAATTTGGCAAAAGGAATCTTTGAATTTGTTTTTAAAGTCAGATATTAAAAGCCTTCTCTTAAAAAATTCAAAAAGACAAAGAGTTTTAACATTATCCTTCCTATTCTACATTGCACTGAATGTCTTAGCAAGTGCAGTAAAATAATACCATCATTAGCACTGAAAAGAAAAACACAACTATCATTAGTCATACATCGCTGATTCCATTTCTTGGTAAGGAAATGTATGAAATGAGCCTAGAATATCTTGTCATCCCAGAAAACTAGGAAGCTATTAAAAACTACAGAAGCCATGTGAAAAAGGCTAGGAGCCAGAATGAAAGGTTTTTGTGGAACAACAATGAGATAATTCCTACATGAACAAGATACTGAATCCAAGATACTGAAACATACATTGAAATCCATGGATTCATGAAAGAATCCTCAATTATTTGGGGGGATTTGACCTGGTTTGCTTGGGATTTGCCTGGGATTATTCAGGTGTTGGCTCTGAAAGATTCGTGTCCTGGAAAACCCCATTATCTCAGACAAGCAGGGATGACTAGGGATGACTAGGCACCCTATGTTGGGGTCACCAAAGGAGGAACACACAATGCCAGAGTGGTAAAGAATTATGAATTTATTAGGTCATCTGGATGCCAGATGGGCTGATCCCCAAAATAACACCAGCACCCAGGGACAAAGAATCAGAGATTTTAAAGGACTCTAGGGGTTCTTTTTCTGGACAGAGACTTCTCTGAGTGGGTCCTGAGGGTTTTTAGTAGGTGGAGTGTGGTCTTAGCAAGTGGAGTGTGTGTTGTGAAGTGGTTAAAGGTCAGTTACCCGGGGGAAGGGGTATTGATTCCATTATTTGATCAAACCTAAAACCTTACCAGGGAACCAACTAATTATTCCAAAAACTGATAAATAAATGGAATGAATCACACACTTAACCCCAGAATGACTGACCAGGAAAATATTATCTTTACAGAAATATTTCAGTTAACAAATGAAGCAGAAATGATATAATTAAAATGTCATTATTTTGCTGACCAACTTTCTACCAAATAGATCTAGTCATTGCTTATCACCAGTCACTAACAACATATCCAGCCACACATATCCAGAGAGAGAGAGAGAAAGAAAGGGAGACCAATAGACAACAGGACATCATATATCCACATACCTTTGGAGTAAAGGACGCATTATGATGTAGGGGGTTTGCTTCAGTAATCAGTTTTGTGGGAGGTATGTAGATATGTGGAGTGGAGGGGGTATAGATTAACAATATTGGCCATGAGTTGATAATTGTGAGAGCTGGATGGTAGATTTATGTTTTTCATTACATTAGTCTTTCTTCTTTTGTAGATGTTTGAATATTCCATAATAAAAAACTTTTAAAAGAATGCAGTTAACATACAAATAAATCATCAGGAATGCAAAGACTTCTATTTACAATGTTCCCTGAATATTATTTAAAATAGTAAAAACAAGAAACAAAATAATGTCAAGCAATGATGTTTTAAAAATTAAGGTACACTTACACAGTAAAGTAGTATGAATCTATAAAATCTCATTTTCACATACAATTAAACGACATGATGGCCTATTCATACACATAATGTCTAACAGGAAAAAGACTTTTAATATGATCCCAATTTCTTTAAAGTGTGCATACTTGCATTAAAAAATACTGAAAGCAATATAACAAAATATTATCAGTATCTATCTCTGGTAATGAGATTGTAGTTGGATTTTACTATCACTTCTATATTTTTTATTATGTCTACATTGGACAAGTTTTCTTTCATAATAAAAATATGTTACATGTTATATTTGTATTGAAGAAGAGGCCTGGAGAAAAAGAGGTAGAGGCAAAACAAGGCAGCAGGTGGGGAGATTAAGTTTGCATATTCGGAAACACCACTTCTGGCTCTACAGCAGCAAGGTCCCAGGGTCACCCAGCTTCAGTGACACTGCAAAGGCCCGTCAGTGGCAGCAGGAGGAGAGCCATTTGCCAGTGGGAAAAGCCACAGGAAGCAGCCAGGGCCACCTGCTCTCATGCACAATTACAGCCTTCATCTTCCTTGGTAGGGATCCTGCCAAGGAAGGAGCCTAAGGAAGGAGGTTTGGGAAAGAATAGAACTGGACTGTGTTTTTCTTTATTTTCGGGTCAAAACCTGGCATTTGTGATACTTTCTTGTGAGCAAAGTCAACAGATCAGTCACTTTTTTAAAAATTTTCTACAGGTTCTGACAATATCAATCCATCAATCTACAAATGCAGTGTATAAACAAGAGAGGAAATCTGATCTTGAACTGCGATTTCAGTCAATTATAGTTATTACTAGAGGTCCAATGCACCAAATTCATGCAAGAGTAGGTCTTCCTTCCCTCAGCTGCTGCCACCAGCTTCCCTCTCGCACCTGGGACCCGGACTTCCCTTGCAGCCCTGGCTTTGTCTGGAAGGTCATCCAGTCTAATTAGCATATTACACTTTTATTATTATAGATGTGATGTGCTGGTATCAACAGCCTTCCAATGACAAGATGGTTAACATGATCTGTCTTCTGAAAACATGAAGTCAAGGAAAGGATGCTATTTTTTTGGTGTTCAGGAAAAAGAGACAAAGCCCTAAAATTCATCATCTCAGCCTTGGCACCTAGAGACTCAGCTTTCTATTTCTGTGTTGTCACAGATTCAGTGGGAAGGATGGTGATAAGGAGAGCCTTACAAAAACCCCAGGCCTCCGTGTAAGCTACCATCTGTTCCAAGAGCATAGGAAACAACAGGACAGGAAGAGGGTGGACACGAGGCATGGTGGGAAGCACTGGTGGGTCGAGAGAGGAAGCTAATAAATCTAGGAGCAATCTTCCCACATTAGCTATCAAAGAAAGAATCATGGTTATAAGACCCTAGTTTCAGGAATATTTTCATCTCTGAATCTGATGTCTAAGGACAATAGCATAGCTGACGGAGGTTGCCTATATATTTTCTGTCTACCCAATATCTATCACCCCCTTTCTGGTGGCAACATCTTGATTTGCCCTGAATAATTAAGCCTCACCTCCTCCTACCTAACTGTTGAGTTTGGATAAACTGATCCCACCTTGGACCCCTGGTCAATTGGCAAAGTCCATTTCTCTGACCACAGTGATGTTCAAGAATGAGTACATGACCAAAGCCCATATCCTATACCACATGATGACAAAATGTAATGTGGTATCTTCAGTGGGATCCTGAAACAGAAATAGGAGATTAGGTAAAATCTAAGTAAATCTAATGAAGTATGTACTTTAGTTAATAACAATATATCAGTGCTGTTTTATTGATATGGCAAAGGTATCTTTGTATGATATTAATAAGAATGTAAGCTGGGTATAGAGTATATGGACACTTCACAATATTTTTGTAAATTAAAAACTATTCTAAAGTAAAACGTTTATTTTAAAAACTTATGAAACTGGTCAATAAGGTTGCAGGTTTGATTTCCAGCCAAAGCACATACCTAGGTTGTGGGTTTGATCCCCAGTCACGGCACTTGTGGGAGGCAGCCAATCAAAGATTCACTTGCACATTGATGTTTCTCTCTCTTCCTGTCTCTTCCTCTCTAAAAATCAATATTTAGTAGAAGCTATAATTATTTCCTCCAAGGAGTTCACAGTGTACTTGGGAAATTAGGCTTGTGAATAAATATTAGAACATTGTGTTGTCAGTAATACTGTGATGATTCCTATAAGGTCAACTCTCCTCTCCTTCCTTCTTTAACTGTTACTGTTTTCCTGGCTCTAACCTTATCCTATTTCTCTCGACACTATGGTTGCAACGAATATGCTTACTTCTAGCCTTGCTTTTTCTCCAACTTCCTTTTGGCCAAATGATCCTTGGGCAGTATAAACTGAACAAAACTAAAACCCATTGTCTCTTCACCTCCCTCTACTCCAAGCTCTTAGTTAATGATACCACCATGCCTAACGGCTCTGTATAAAAGGCAAAATAAGTTATTTTACTTCATTTGTGAAAATTTCTCAGACTTCACCTGACACAAGCCAACATATGATATGCCTTTAGCTACCAATCCAACCTCATCTCCTGGCACATCTTGCATCAACATTGACTTTCTAGAAATACCAAACTACTAAACTGGGGAAATATCATGAATTATTACTTCCTTTGCCTCCATCTCTCCCTGTCCCCTTCTCTTTGTTTGGAATTTCCAACCTCATCACCACCTCCTCCTCATGGTCCTGACATCTCCTTCCTGAAGCCTATCTTGATCTTTCAGGGAAATTTAAGGTCTTTTCCTCCAGTTCCCTTTGAACTTGGTACACATCTTCGGAATAGCAATTATCTCTTTATGTTATAACTAGAGGCCCAGTGGATGAAATTGGTGCATTGGGGAGAGGGGCCCTCAGCCTAGCCTGTACCCTCTCCAACCTGGGACCCCTTGAGGGATGTCCGACTATCAGTAGGATCGGGCCTAAATGAGCAGTCAGATATCCCTCTCACAATCCAGGACTTCTGGCTCCCAACTGCTCAGCTGCCTGCCTTCCTGATTGCCATTAACCCCTTCTGCCTGCCAGCCTGATCACCCCCTAACCACTCCCCTGCCAGCCTGATTCATGCCTAACTGCTCCCCTGCCAGCTCTATTGCCTCTAACTGCCCTCCCCTGCAGGCCTGATCACCCCTAACTGCCCTCCCCTACAGGACTGATCCCCCCCAACTGCCCTTCCCTGCAGGACCAGTCACCCTAACTTCTCTCCTCTGCCAGCCTGGTCACCCCTAACAGCCCTCCCCTGCAGGCTTGATTGCCCCCAACTACCCTCCCTTACAGGCCTGGTCCCTCCCAACTGCTCTCCCCTGCTGGCCATCTTATGGCAGCCATCTTGTGTCCACATGGGGGCAGCCATCTTGTGTGTGGGAGTAATGCTCAATTTCCATATTACTCTTTTATTAAATAGGATAAAGGCCTGGCGCACGGGTGGGAGCCAGCTGGTTTGCCCTGAAGGGTGTCCCAGGTCAGGGTGTGGGTTTCCTTAAGGTGTGGGGTGGCCTGGGTGAGGGGCCTGTGGGAGTTTTCAGGCCAGCCACTCCCCCAGCAACCCAAGCAGAGGCCCTGATATCTGGGATTTATTTATCTTCTATAATTAAAACTTTGTAGCCTTGAGCAGAGGCTAGAGCAGGCCAGGGTGGGGGAAACCCAAGCCTCCTACTTGCTCCATGGCCACAGCCATCTTAGTTGGGTTAATCTGTATACTCACTATTGATTGGCTGGTGGGCGTGGCTTGTGGGTGTAGCAGAGTGATTGTTAATTTGCATATTACTATTTTATTACATAGGGCTAATGACCCAGCACGTGAAATTTCATAGCCCCACCCACCATCCACCACCCGGCCTTAACACCCTAACCTCTCCACCCAGAGCTCAAGCATGCCTGGCCCCACCTCTGACCCCTCCATCCTTTCCTTTAAAGGACTCTAATTCACGAGGGCAAGGATTATGTCTCATTCACATTGATACCCACTGCATGACATGGAATATGACAGTAGAAGACTCTCAAGTTTACTGTCTATTTTTTATATTGCTTCATCTTTCTCACTCAACTGAGCCGTACTTGCCCCCTAAGTAATCTAGGTGTTCCTTAAATGCCCCAAGCAGCCTTCCTTCCACCTCTGGGTCTTTGAACTTGAACAATCATGTCCCAGATGGCTCTCTTCTGTATACCTATGTACAGAATTCTACCATTCAGGTCCCTCCTCAAATGCCACTTCATCAAAGAAGTCTTTCCTTCAGTCCTATGAAAGATAGTACTCACCCACACATTCCTATTTTTCCTGCCTCACATTTTTCATGGCAATCAACATTAACAGACATTATATGATATATTTGGTGGTGTATTTCTTTGATGTCTATCCACCAGAATATACTCATAAAAAAATAGGAACTTGTCTGAATTATTCAACAAATGAAAAAGATCTGATGCATGTATAATTGAAAGAATGATGTTATTTATCACCTAGACATGATACTGTCTTTCTGAGTTTCATTTCCTCTTCATCTGCTTTTATTCTCATCAAGCTATAAATCTGGAAGAGACACACAAAAATTAAGACACAAAGCTCTAAGAGTTGTCAAGTATAATAAACTGAGTAAGCAATAACATAACTTGAAAAGAAGCAAAAGTTAGCAAACCATATATTAGATTTGTTTCAAGAATGTTTTATCTTCTAATTCATTTATTCAACAAATATTTATGTGCTGAAGAGGATATGGAGAAAAAGGAATCCTAGTGCACTACTGGTGGGAATGCAGAATGGTGCAGCCACCATGGAAAAGAGTGGGGAATTTCCTCAAAAAATTAAAAATGGAATTGCCATTTGACCTAGTAATCCCACTTCTAGGAATATATCCTAAGAAACCAGAAACACCAATCAGAAAAAACATATGCACCCCTATGTTCATAGCAACATTATTTACAATAGCTAAGATCTGGAAGCAGTCCAAGTGCCCATTAGTAAGTGAATGGATGAAAAAGCTACAGTACATCTACACAATGGAATACTATGCAGTGGTTAAACAAGAAGAAGAAGAAGAAGAAGAAGAAGAAGAAGAAGAAGAAGGAGGAGGAGGAGGAGGAGGAGGAGGAGGAGGAGGAGGAGGAGGAGGAGGAGGAGGAGGAGGAGGAGGAGGAGGAGGAGAAACTCTTACCATTAGCAACAGCATGAATGGACCTGGAGACTATTATGCTAATCGAAATAAGCCAGTTAGAGAAAGATAAGTATCACATGATCTCACTCATATGTGGAATCTAATGAACAAAATAAACTGATGCACAAAATAGATCCATTGACATAGAACCATGGGACAGACTGATGAATTTCAGAAGAAATGCAAGAGTATGGGTAGGGGGGGAGATTAATTGGGGAACTTATTTATATATATGCGTAGCCCATGGACATAGAAAATAGTGTGGTGAAGGCTTGCAAGGGGTAGATGTGGAGTGAAGGGCATCAATGTGGGGGAAAACAACATAAAAAGGAGAAATCTGAAATACTTTCAAAAATAAAGATAAATAAAAATTTAAAGATACATTTTTTTAAAATAATGTCTTATCTTCTTATTCATTTATTCAACAAATAATTATGTCACGTCTATCATGAGTTCTTTTTTGAAATGCTAAAAGCTGTTTCCTACATTTGTACCACTGTTTATAGTTTTCAAGGTCCTTTCTGACTCTTATTTCAGTGTATCCTCATAAGCAATTCTTTGAAGAGGCAGGTGTTATAGTAGGAATGAGTTGGTTATCAGACTAAGGATCATTGGATTGTGAAAATTTTGAACTAGGAAAGTATTCCATCACTTCATTGTTGAAACAACTATGTATAGAAGCCTATTATTAAGCTATTTATTTCACCTCAGAGAGCTATAATGCACACATTGTCCATCAGTACCAGTACATTAATTCTTACTTCTGTGATTCCCAGCCTGCTCATAACTTCAGTGCTAATATGAATAGTTCATGATAGAATATACAAAGTTGGAGAATAAGCACAATGCCTTCTCTGTTTCTTATACTTACATTAAGGCTCTCAACACACTGTTGGTTCTCCATATAATGAGTAAAGAGAACAGTTATTAATGTAAAAATATCTCTATTTAAAAACTATTTAAGACTGTGACATCTAGCATTCAAAGATGGCCTTTCAATGAACCATGCATCTCAGTATTCAGATTTTTGTGTGGTCCCCTCCCCTTGAGTCTGGACTGTCTGTGTGACTTGATTGTAACCAGCAGAATGTAGTAGAAGTAATGTTATGTAACTTATGAGACTTAGAGAGAGAAAAAAATGATTTTCCATATTAATACCCAAATCAAATGGCAAGAGATTTCTTGATTTACTCTTGCAATAAAGCTACATCTGGAAGAGCTGTTGCAATTGCATTCACCATCTGATTAAATTTACAATAATCCTTTGTCACTTTTCAAGATCCATCTATATTATGCTGAGGCCAAATAGATGAGTTAAATGAAGATATGTTGAAAATCAACAACCCTGCATCTTCTAAGTCCTTTATGGAGGCATTAATCTCTACCATTTCTCTAGGAATTCAGCATTGCTTTGGATTTACTATTTTGTTTTGATTTGTTTGTTTGTTTTTAAATATATTTTATTGATTTTTTTTACAGAGAGGAAGGGAGAGGGATAGAAAGTCAGAAACATCGATGAGAGAGAAACCTCGATCAGCTGCCTCCTGCACACCCCCACTGGGGATGTGCCTGCAGCCAAGGTACATGCCCTTGACTGGAATCGAACCCGGGATCCTTCAGTACACATGCCAACACTCTATCCATTGAGCCAAACCAGTTTTGGCTGGATTTACTATTTTGGAATACGGAAACACTTCTAATGTTTTCTACTTGTCTTCACTCCACTCAGATCAGACAGCCAATATAGTGGCCTTGCCATTTGCTGAGTATGTCCTTTCCATTAGGGATTCAAAACTTGGTAAATACCATGAGGTGAATTCAGAGTCCCACTGAATACACTGTGAAATGGACCTGAGCCAAAATACCACTACTAATCATTTGACCTCAATAAACTCCTATTCTGTGCAATGAAGAAGATGGTTCTGTATAGCTATAGAAGAATCTCAGGATATATTAAGGAAAAGAGAAAAAAATGTTATAATACTGCATATATAGTGGGCTACATTTTTATGTAAGAAAAGAGAAAAGGAGCATATAATCGTATTTTTTTATTTGTATAAAGAAACATTGGGCAGATTTTTTAAAAAGAATAAAAATGTTCACTTGAAGATAATGAGTGGGGGCAAAGTGAGAGGAAGAGGGGTTGAAGCAAGATTATTCATCATTTCCTCTTTATATCACTTTGATATTTAAACCATAAAAACATATTAACTATTTTAAAACTAAATAAAGAGAATGTTGCCTGCAAATAATAATTAAAAATAATGATAATAAATATAAACTCCTAGTCTGATAATTAGACAAGACTATCAATTGAGTTTCCAGGATTTAGTATCATTTAAGAGCCAGTGTCCAGAAATTCCTCAAAACTCTGGTTATTTTCCTTTCCCTGGTGCTATTCTTTTTGTTTGTTTTTGTTTTTTCATAAATGCCTGAAGGTCTTTTGGGGAAAGAGAAGAAGAAAAACTTACAATATAAACTTTTGGTGACATAAGTATAAATTTTTTAAATTTTGCAGTTCTTTTGGCATGCATGATACCTCATTATTTTATACCTACCCTATAGGGCCTGCCAGGACCTGAGTCTGGTTATAGATATAGAAGCAATAAAAGGTATTGGAAGTGGGTCTTGAGGAGTATCAATATTTCCCTGCAGGAGATGTAATCATGAGTTCTTAAAGCAAAGAGGGACTAAATTCTTCACACAGCTTCTGTTGGTGGCAAAGGAGAATGAGGGGCTTCAAGGGCCTCAGTTTCATCAGAATCTGCCCAATTGTTGCCATTTCAATGTTCAGGGTCCTACCTCTCCACAATCAATGGCCTGATTTTAACCATAACAGACCTTGAATTAAATTGGTATTGTAATCCAGTTCCCCAGGGGACTTGTGATCTAACTAGTCTTCAGGTTTGGTTTTCAGAAATATCAGACCTGACAGCCACAAGAAATAAGGATTTCTTTCAGGGAAGTCACAGAAACTTTCCAGTTCCTTGCTTGGATCTTGGGCTGAGAATGCATTGCCTTGAATTCATTATTTCCTTCCTCCAATTTCCCTGTGGCACTTAAAAGCAACACACAGTCCTTATACTTTTTAAAAATATACTTTTATTGATTTCAGAGAAGAAGGGAGAGATAGAAACAGCAATAATGAGAGATAATTCTTGATCAGCTGTCTCCTGCACACCCTCTACTGGAGATCAAGCTTGAAACTCCAGCATGTGCCCTGACCAGGAATCAAGCCAATTCATAGATCAACATTCAACCACTGAGCAACACTAGCTGGGCATCCTAAATTATTTAGTGGCAATGAGATCACTAATGCCTACTCAAATCAGAGACTCAATACCAATTTCCCATCATTAAGGTTATGTTCTTCTGAGTCAGTTCAAAACCAATAATTGTATCACATAAGGGCTCATTGAGAAGTGAGAAAATATAAGTTAAACATACACAAAACTTCAAAACCAATAAAACTTTAATTATTTTAATACAATATAATAAATCCTTTATTCACAGTGAATAAAGGACTGAGGACTTATTTCAGAAAACAGACCTTACAAAGACAGCAGGGCCTGGAGAACGGAAGGACCGGAAGAGGCAGTCAGAGGGTCAGAAAAAGGTCATTAGCCTGCCTGCCTAAAGCAGTAGCACAGAGAGACAGACAAGTTGGGACCTGGAGGAAAATCTAAGAACCCAAGCACTTTCAGCCACTGAACTGGAACTGTGAAAAGGGCTCATTGAGAAGTGAGTGGAGCTACCTCTGTGAAGCTACCACTTCAGCCAAACATCTGGTGATCAGCCTAGGTCACTGTTGGTCAGCAGGGCCAAGAGTCAGAAAGATTAACTGGGCACAGAGTGGAAGAGAGCAAAGACAATGTGGGACCTGCTGGTATCTCTGCCTCTGTCACAGTGCCTGACCACAGTGACCTTCTAAGTGGACTTGTTGCTGCTTCTCTTTTGCCTTCCAAAGCGTGTGCAATGTCATCCTGTGGTCACTCTAAGGCATAACTACTCATAGAAGGTGATTCTGGGAAACACAGTGATCTGCTAACCCAGGTTGGTCAGTGTGATCCAGTACTCCTAAAGTGTTTGTCCTTATCCCAGATCCAGAAGCGGTAAGTATGGGCAGAAGGATGCGGAGAGAAGAGTCTGGAGGCTGATCTGTGGTCTTATCACTGCAGCTGAGTTACACTCTTTGGAAGGTTTGGAGGCAGCAGTCAGGCACACAGGGAGTGTTTCTCTCAAATAACAGAATGTTGATCTGTATCTGCTGGGAGCCCTTTCAGAGGCAGTGAAACTAAAGCAACGCTATAGGGTGTGATGAACAAAAGGCTCATTTCTAGTATCAACTTGGTTTTTGGAATGGGGATAAATACCAAAAGGAGAGTGAACAGAATCCCCAGGCCTCATCAGTTCTAAAATGTAGAAAACTTTATTCTGAACTGTTTTACACAACGTGCTTGCCTTTCAGTGGCTTGGGCAGGACTCATCAAACAAGAGAGAAAGAGAAAGGTGTGGGGGCAGAAGACAAGGGGAGACTGATTCATAATGCAGCTCCCTAAATAAGTTTACCTCTTCTTGCACATGATTCCCGGATCAAACTGTCAGCCACTTATCTCAGTGCAGTGGCTACACATGCTCCCCAGCACCTGCCTCCTGTCCCTAAATTCTATAACCTAGGGCCCAGCCACACTCCCAGCCGCCGCGTTAGAGCCAAAACAGAGAGAGAAAACTATCTGCAATAGAAATTCAGAATTCCCAGCACCACAGCAATGTCTTCCGGCTTGAGTCAGATATATCTCCTTTAAAAAACAAATAAGTTTCATGAACCCCCAGTGTAACTACATTACTTTTAACATACAGAAAAATAAAATGGTTTTTAAATACTAGATGCTTAGTACCCTTTTACCAACTATAAAGAAAATACAAGTTAGACATGCAAAAAAACTCAAAACCAATAAAACTATGATTTTCATTCAATATAATAAATCAAGTTTTGCTGAAACTAAATCATTTTGAACTGAGTAGATGAAAAATATATATGTGATATTGGGTTCTACTTATCAACTTGATCTTCTGATTGTATGCATAGTTTTCATCAATGTTATTTTTCCTTTGTTCAAAAATAAATTCATATTGAATTGTTAATCCATTCCTTTGATGGGCCAATCAATTTACTATGCATCAACAGTAAAATATTCAAAGAAAAATTTAAACTTTTTTATTAAAAAGTTTTATTGCTGGCATTATAACAGATGTCCCTCTTTTTCACCTTTAATGAAACTTTTTTTATTACATAACTACTAATATACCTATTGCTAATCAACTGTAGCTAAATAGTTTATACAAAAGATGAGCTCTACACAATATAGCCATGTGAATGGTGAATACAATATTAATCATACATTGTATTTCACATGTTTATAGCATCTAACTTGTGATGATTTCATTTTCATATAATTGTATTCTATTCAAATTACCTGACCTTCATTTTATTTGACTTTCATTTAGTGAAAATATTACTAAACAAGCAAAGGAAGACATTTGGAGTCTTATGGTAGTATCCTATATAATAAAAGAGAAACATGCAAATGTGACCATACCTTGGCTCCTGATTGGCTATGCTACAAGCCAATCAGGAGTGGGGGCAGGGCCAAATGGCATGAGCACCAGGCCCTGGGGGTGGAGATGAAACAGCAGTGGTGGTGAGCGCCCAGCCCCTGGGCACTGTGAGGGGAAACGGCGGCGGCAGCAGTAGTGGTGGAGGCGGCAGGGAGCACCTGGCCCTCGGGCACTGTGAACAGAAGTGGCAGCAAGTGCCCAGCCCCCAGGGCCGACTGGTAGCAGGCAGCCAGGGCTGAGCTGAGCAGGGTGATGCTTGGGCAGGCTGAGGGTGAGCCATCAGTTGGACATCCCCTGAAGGCTCCTGATTGTGACAGGGGGCAGGTTGGGTTGAGGGACCACTCACCCCCAGTGCACGAATTTTGTGCACTGGGCCCCTAGTTTGCTTATAAGATCAATATTAAGATAAGCGTCAACATGAGTCAGTTGCATTTTATAAGAAATTCAAATTCATACAGTTTTGCATAATTCAAGGCTGATTGTCCCCTTGGGGGAAAATGAGGAATTGGTTTACAGAGCATATATATCTACCACTTTATAGCATATTTCTGTGTAGATGCCACTCTTTATTTTCTTAGCATTATGTATAACTAGTGACCTGGTGCAGATTCGTGCACTTTGAAAGGAAATTAATTAGAAAGTGGCTGGTGGGGTAGGACTGGCAAGATAGGCCAGAAATGCCCTTGGAGCCAACCTTCCATGGTCCCTCCCTGGAGTCTGAGGAGTGAGTGGGGTCCCTGCAGCAGGTGGAGTCCCTTGCCCTGGCCTGTAGGGATCCAGAAACGTGACCTCCTGGTTCATAGGTTGGTACAAAAACACTGAGCCATGACAGTCGGTCAGTAACTGACATTCCCCAAGGCACTCTGCAAAGTTGCTGTCATACAGGGTGTGGAACACAAATGCAAGTGTACAGTAAACCAAATTTGGGGCCAATAATGCCCCAGCAATACCATAACCCATGGCTGAAGGTGGAATTGTACAGCCCCATGAAGAATTGGGCTCCCTTCTCTCTGGTTTCAGAGTGCATCACCTGAGAACCCCCACTGCCAAGTCACTACACCTCGGCAGCTCGTGCATTGAGCATCTGCCCCCGGTGGTCAGTGCACATCATAGCAACGGATTGGTTGGACAGAAGGATACTTAGCATATTAGCCTTTTATATAGATAGATAGATATTAAGCAATTGCTTGTCTTTAAAGTAGTGGTAAGATATGTGAAGGCTCTCTTGGTGGCACTGAATTACAGCTCATATTTGTATATAAGTTATTTATTTGGGTGTACAATTTTCAGCATGAGCTCTGGTACCAACTCTTAATGAATGCTAATATAAAAAAAACAATTTGAAATTATCTTTATGTGACTGTAAAAAATAATAGCACAAAACTAACCCATATCTCTTACAGAAATTCTCATAAATCAAAAGGTGAATCACAACATACTTAACAAAAAAAGTCCAGTTACTGACCGGCTGGCATGGCTCGGTGTTTTTGTACCAACCTATGAACCAGGAGGTCACGTTTCTGGATCAGAGCACATGCCCAATTGCCAGCACCATCCTCATTGTTGAGGGTGTAGGAGGCAGCTGTCAATGATTCTCTCTCATCATTGATGTTTCTTTCTCTCTCTCCCTCTCCCTTCTGTCTGAAATCAATAAAAATAAGCTTTTTAAAAATGTCCAGTTATCTTCATTACAAACTAAAGTGATGCCACCATGTGGCAGAAAAAAATTCAATTTACAATGTTTTCAGCTCACCAACTAAAATTATGCAAATCTTAATTTAAGTTTGGTGAGAAGCACAAGATAACAAATTTTGCTCATAATATATGGGGTATTCATTTTTACATCACACCACTTAAATTTATGCTGTCCAACTGCATGTTTTAGACTCATTCTATTGAAAATATTTTTAATTCTCATGAAAACCCATAAAAAGTCTATAGATATATACATTCCAAGTATGACCATTATAAAGCATAAATAATTTTTAAATCCAATGTTAATATAATCTCTATTGCTATTATAACTTTCACACAATGTCTTATTAGTAATGATAACTTTGTCTCTGTATAAGAAAATCGTTCAAAAATGGAACAAAACTTGCCAAGACCGGTTTGGCTCAGTGGATAGAGCGTCGGACTGTGGACTGAAGGGTCCCGGGTTCAATTCCGGTCAAGGGCATGTACCTTGACTGCGGGCACATCCCCAGTAGGGGGCGTGCAAGAGGCAGCTGGTCGATGTTTTTCTCTCATCGATGTTTCTGACTTTCTATCCCTCTCCCTTCCACTCTGTAAAAAATCAATAAAATATATATTTTTAAAAATGGAACAAAACTTAATAAAATGTGGCATACTTTATCATGA
Source organism: Antrozous pallidus (assembly GCA_027563665.1). NCBI lineage: Eukaryota > Metazoa > Chordata > Mammalia > Chiroptera > Vespertilionidae > Antrozous > Antrozous pallidus. The sequence continues at coordinate 34,187,689 of CM050515.1, read as the reverse complement.
ATATATAAAATTCATAAATTCTTTGCTTTCTAAATTCTTCAATTAGAAATTTAAATAATCTAAACTCTTGATATTTTAAGCCATAATTTATTACCTTGTTAATTTCAAAACAGCAAAATGGTAACCTTATCATTAAGATTAGTCATTACCAAATTATAATTGTTTTAATTGTGAAGGAAAGTAGTTCATTATTTTGATACTTTGGAATTCAAATTATCCTATGTAATAAAGAGGTAATATGCAAATTGACCCTCATGCCCTCACAAGATGGCTGTCTATGGCCAGGCCGGCAGGGGGGTTAGTGAGGGACAACCAAATGACTGAACAAGCAGGCTGCATGGGGCAACCAGGCTGCCAAGAAGGTCATTAAAAGGCAACCAGGCCGACAAGGGGTGGGGAGCAGTTTAGGGGCCACCAGGCCAGCAGGGGGGAGGGTTGTGGGGGCAACAAGGCTGGCAGGGGGGCACTTGGGAGCTATTAGGCTGGCAGGGGGCAGTGAGGGGCAACTAGACCAGTGGGAGGTAGGCAGTTAGGGGTGAGCAGTCCAGCAGAAAGGGGACAGTTGGGGGCAACCGGGCAGGCAGGCAGGTAAGCGATTAAGAGCCAGCAGTCCAGGATTGTGAGAGGGATGACTGACTTCCAGTTTAGGGGCCTAAACCGGCAGTCAGACATTCCCCAAGGAGTCCTGGATTGGAGAGGGTGAAGGCTGGGCTGAGGGGACCCTCCCCTCCATGCATGAATTTCATGCACTGGGCCTCTAATTGATAATAAATTGGCATGCTGAGAACATGGAAAGTTAAATGGCTTGGAAGAGGAGGTATTATGTTTCCCCCTGAACTCTAACAAACCACTATAAAGAACCCACCTCCCAACAAAATCACCTCTCTGGGAACTGGATTTTGCATGTATTCATAGTTTAACATCTCTATCCTGTGGATAGTGCTCACTACAGTCCTCTTGTAGATTATTATTTTCTTAGAGATATAATGTCAGAGCAGAGTTGAAACTCAATCACTTTCCTTGTGTCTCCTCCCCTTGTACATGAATTTACTTAGGCAAATATGCAGTATCTCCCTATCAACCTACAGCCTCTCTACCTTCTCAATCCCATGAGAATCCTTATCACACTGGAGAAAATGGTACCATATGTTATATCCAGCGGGAGTTCCTGCAGCATATTAGCAGCAAAAAGACAACTGCTCTTAAAGCAGCTAATACAACCCACCTTTAATCCAAGCCCCAACCATGGCTTCCTCCCAACACACACACCATGCTTCTATTATTTGTTGTTCCTTCCATCTGAAACAGGATAGAAATTTCTAAGTGTAAAGACAGTAGCAATATTATCAAAGATAAAAATGCATATATCTGTCTACATAAATTTGAGTACATAAAGCTAAAAGAGTCTAATATCTAAAAATGATTTAATGAAAAGATTAATAATAAATTAGTTTTTAAAAAGTACGTGAGTTGTATAATAGTCAAATGTTAATATATTTAATATGTAAAGAGTTTATATACATGAATAAGGAAAACACTTGTTTGATAAATATAGAGCAAAAATTGCATATAAATTGCTAATGAATATTTTAAAAAATTGAACCACACTTAAAATTAAAAAATAAATGAAAATAACTTTCATACCAAATAATATAGACTTTTATGAAACAATAACTATTAAAAATTAGATTTTGAAGAATTTTAAATCATCTATGGGGAAAAATCTTGCTCTAAGATAAATGGATAACAAAATTTAGTACACAATATGGTCTCAAAAAAAAATATGTACTTAAGACTAAAGACTAAAAAGAAATATAACAAAATGATACAGTTATTATAACTTGGTAGTGGGATCATGGGTGATGTCTTTCTTCTTTTTTATAATAACACTAGAGGCCCTGTACACAAAATTCATGCGTGGGGGGGAGGGGGGAAGGTAGTCCCTCAGCCCAGCTTGCACTCTCTCCAATCTGGGACCCCTGAAAGGCAGTCAGACATTTCTCTCACAATTCAGGACTGCTGGTTCCCAACTGCTCTCCTGCCTGCCTTTCTGATTGCCCCTAACTGCTCCTGCCTACCAGCCTGATCACCCACTAACCACTCCTCTGACAGCCTGATTCTGATTGATGCCTAACTGCTCCTCTGCCAGCCTGTTTGCCCTAACTGCCCTCCCTGCAGGGCTGGTCACTCCTAACTGCCCTTCCCTGCAGGCTTGGTCACCCCTAACTGCCCTCCTCTGCAGGGCTTGATCCCCCCCTCAACTGCCCTTCCCTACAAGGCTGGTTGTCCCCAACTTCCCTTATCTGCCAGCCTTGTCACCCCTAACTGCCCTCCCCTGCAGGCTTGATCACCTCCAACTGCTCTCCCTTGCAGGCCTGGCCCCTTCCAACTGCCCTCCCCTACTGGCCATCTTGTGGTGGCCATCTTGTGTCCACATGGGGGCAGTCATCTTTGACCACATGGGGGCAGCCATCTTGTGTGTTGGAGTGATGGTTCATTTGCATATTACCCTTTTATTAGGTAGGATAGAGGCCTAGTGCATGGGTAGGGGGCCAGTTGGTTTGCCCTGAAGGGTGTCCTGGATCAGGTTGGGGGCATAGGGCAGCCTGGGTGAGGGGCCTGTGGTGTTTTGCAGGCTGACCATGCCCTCTGGTGACTCAAGTGGAAGCCCTGGTATCTGGTATTTATTTATCTTCTATAGTTGAAACTTTGTAGCCTTGAGTGGAGACTAAGGCAGGCCGGAGTTGTAGAAGCTTGGCATCCTCCATCACTGGGCCAACTCAAGTCTCCTGCTCTCTCCAGCTCCATGGCTGCTGCCATTTTTGTTGGGATTTATTTATCTTTTATAATTGAAACTGTGTAGCCTTGAGCAGAGGCCTGGGTGTGGAGAAAGCTTGGCTTCCTCCATTGCCATGGAAACCCAAGCCTCCTGCTCATTTCGTGGCTGCAGCCATCTTGGATGGGTTAATCTGCATACTCGCTCTTGATTGGCTGGTGAGCATGGCTTGTGGGTGTAGCAGAGTGATGGTTAATTTGCATATTGCTCTTTTATTATATAGGACTAGTGACCTGGCATGTGAAATTGTGTGCCCTCACCCACCCACACGTGCCCCACTTCCCTTCCTTGACACCCTAACCTCTCCACCCAGAGCTGGAGCATGCCTGGCCCCTGACCCCTGATCCCTCCAGCCTTTTCTGGCCACTTCAAGCCCCACTCTTAGTCCAGTGAGTTGCCTAGGGCTGGTCCTGCCTCCTTCAGGTGCCTCTCCTCTTCCACCCTATTGTGGTGCTGGAGGAGAACATGGAAGCCTCCTGCCTGCTATGGAGTTTCGAGTGCCACTTCCTGGCAGTGTGCATGCTGTGCTCCTTCTAGCAAGTGGGCGGCAGGCATGCTGAGTGTGAGCAGTGGGTGGCAAAGAACTGGTGAAGGGGATGCTAGGGACTCTCACGCCTACCTTCCCCACCACAGGATGTTCCCTCCTCCTCTGGGCACCTCCCCCTTCCCACTCCACACAGTGGCTCCACCCCACCATGCACACAACTTCTTACTGAATAGTCAATACAGGTGAGGGCATCATGATCATTAGCATATTAGCTCTTTATTATATAGGATGTAATTATAATTTTACCTTCACTGAACCCATATAATGAGAAAGATAATCTAATAAAACCACCTTTTAAATACTAAATTATAAGCACTTAAAATATTCCTAGTTTCCCATAATGTTGGTTGTCTAACACAAAACTTGCCCAAATCTCACTAGAACACATATTTATATATATCAACCCCATATTAAGCAGTTTCTAAAGTCTACTACCTACTATGTAAACTAGAACAACCTTTACTTCTGAGGTTTTTTTCCCTGACTCTAACTGTTTTAAACATCAAGTAAAGCTCTATATTCTTTTTGTTCAACAATTAAAGCTACATAGTCTATTGAACCATTTTTAAATAAAAATAATGCTTTGTTTCTAAACAAATGACAAGGCAGAAAAGATGTCTAGTGCTAGGGGACAGAGAGAGCAATCTAAATGACTGCAGAATCATGTTTGGCCACTGTCCCCAAAAAACTCAACTGAATTCAATCACTCTGAGTGACTATTTACACCAAGTGCTCTGCCAGATCATGAGCATTACAATGAGGGGAGTTGAAAGATTAGCAAGACATAGAGCCATAAACATTCATCTTGGGTTCCTGCCTTCCAAAAAAAAAAAAAAAGGCCAATGAAGAAGAATTGTTTAACCAATTATTTCAGAGCAAAATGGAATAACTTGTGAACATTTCTATAGGCAAACATCCAATGGAACAGATCTACTATTAGGTAAATACTCTATCCTCCCTTAAAAAATAAAATTTAAATTAAAAAAAAAAGAAAAGGAAAAAAGGAAGAGATCACTACAATGTTCTTTTGGAAATAAAAACATCCTAAATAATGTAAAAAATACCCCTGTCCTGGCAATCAAAACCTCATTGTTCGCCGAACCAGTTTGGCTCAGTGGATAGCACGTCGGCCTGCTGACTGAAAGGTCCCAGGTTCGATTCCGGTCAAGGGCATGTACCTTGGCTACAGGCACATCCCCAGTTGGAGGTGTGCAAGTGGCAGCTGATCAATGTTTCTCTCCCATCAATGTTTCTGACTTTCTATCCCTCTCCCTTCCTCTCTGTGAAAAATCAATAAAATATTTTTTAAAAAAAACTCATTGTTCAATAATTCCTTTCCCCAGAAAGAAAGAGAGTGAGAAAACCCTACTGGCAGGCAGAAAATTTGCCTTTTAATCATGACCTTCCAGAGCTAATTATGAGCTCTTTGCACTTGCTGGTCTCAGTTTCCCATCTATAAAATAAGTGAGACCAGCAGGAAGATAGGGGAGGGTTTAGAGGGGGGTAAGAGATCAACAGAAGGACTTGTATGCATGCATATAAGCACAACCAACAGACTGAAGACACTGGGGGACAGAAGGGGGGAGGGCAAGGGCTGGGGAGTGGGGAAGGCCAGGAGGAGGTCAGTGAGGGGGAAAATAAAGAATGTATGTATTACTATTTGTAATACCTTAAACAATAAAACATTTTAAAAGACTAAGGTTTCTAGCTCTAACATCAATGGTTCTAGGAGGAGCTCCCTCTGGTTGGCCCCTGGAGGCAGCAGAGACTTTGGGTTTAGGGAACTCAAGAGTGTCAACACTAAATGGGGGCACAGTTCTTCAAAGTAGAATTTTGGACACTCTGCAAGTACTTTGGATCTTTAAAATAATTAGTTGGTCCCTGGGCTCTCTCTTATAAATTTAATATTTGCACTATGACAAAGTAAGTGCTCATTAGTGTTTGAGCCAAAGCAATATCATTCTCTTTATTCATTCCAATGAGCTTATTTTATATTTGCAAGAAAGAGCTGAAGAGGTAGAGGCCCATGGGGTATTTGCCTAGCCAAAATGAACCTCAGATGGAAATAAATTTGAAAAGCACTAGCATAGGACATTGTGAAGGTTTCTTCTTACATATGACCTTCAGCAAGCGAGGTCCAATTAAATGACTTCCAATAGGCCCTGCCCTGTTTCAGCCCAGAGATGCCCATGGCTCCCTGAAGGCTCCAATCAATTCATTCTCCAAATATAAGACCATCAGAAAAACATGGGGAGTTATGGTGGGCAAAGGGCCCAGTGAACAATGGTGGTAAAGATCTCTCCCAAATTTCTACCTCCTCAACAGTCCAGGTCCTGCTTAGGACTGCCTTTTCTTAGCTACATTCTTTCTAATTATGATGAGTGTCCCAAAAAAGAAGACTCCCCCACACATGATTCTGTGATATCTTCCACTTCATTCTCAGTGGAGTAAGTCACAATTCCACTTAAAATCCACCCAGAGGGACATTTGTTTTTAGTAGACTGATATGAGCTCTCACCTCCATGGATCAGCTGTGATTTTATGGAGGGCTGGGGACACTTAGTAGCTGGTTTTGAAGTAAATGCTGTCACTCAAAAGGGCAACTTCATGCATTTGAGGCCAGTGTTCCATCTGACCTCTCTGGCTCCTTTTGAAACATAAAACAGGGAACAACCTGGTAAAGCTCAGCTGAGGTCTCTGAGGATTCATTGTGTAAGATCTTCTTACACCACCGGGAATTCTCCTCCAAGGAGGATGCTGCTCTGCACTTGTGGCCAGAGTGTGCAGCTGAGGGTAGACACCACTTCCCAGGACCAGGGAAAATTTGCTCCTCTGTAGTTCTGGGAAATGGCCAGAGGGACAGCAGTGCTGTTCCAGTTGTACGTTGTCTCTAACATTAAAAAAAATGAGCATGATTTACACTTAAAATATCCCAGAATTTCGTATTTCAGCTCAAGACTGGCTTTACCTATAGGTTAATTATTTACGTGGTAAAATTTGATGCACACACACACACACACACACACACACACAAATTTCCTCCACTAAAAGAATTACATCCCTGCTAACCTACTGTGAGATCTGAAATTATTATCCATTATTCACACTTTGGAGTTCAGCCATTTAAGGTGCACATTAAAATGCAAATTTGTTACTTGGAGAAGTAGCTTGTGGAGCCTTATTGACTATTAATGCTTCAGTATTGCCAGAATGTCAGATCAAGAAATTTGGGTTAAAAATCAACATTCCAATAAATGTAGATATGACTTTATACAATGTATTTAACTTATAAAAATGGTAATTCTAAAAGGTGTTTCCAAAATATACATAGATTCCAGATCATTTGGGATGAATGAGTGCATGTCAGAAACTTGATATTCTACTAATGGAAATTAGTTTGAGGATACATTTAAACTCAGATTTCTGTCGAGAAGAAGGGTTATCTCCCCTGCTCCCCTGCTGTCAGAAGCATAACATTAGCAGGGATCAGATGCAGATTATAATTTGGTATAACTGACATATATGACAGAGCAGAAAGATGTGATATAACTTTTTATAAGGTGCATGACCTTGGCCAAGCCACCTGAGCCTCAATTTCTTCATCTATAAAATTGGGATGTGGACAAGAAAAGTAATTGTGAAATTTTTATTCAGTAATTCTCTATTCAAGAATCTCTCCCTCTTTCCTCCATTTACACTCATCAGAGCAAGGAATAGGCTGCTGGGCTGGCCAGGACCCGATTGCTGAGCCATTGTAGCCTGACTTTGGGACAGAAATGTCAGGGCATGTCATAGTTCATTCCTTGCTCACCTGTCCACAGGTGCTTGTTCACAGTGTTAATGACATAGTTAATCTGAAGAGATAACCTTTTGGTGCTTTTGCACTAGGTCATATGTCTGTCTGCCTTGCATGTAAGAACCATCTTAATTCAGACTGGAAGCTTCAAGAAGGCAGGGCTTCTTTCCATTTAGTGGGTTAAGCATGCTGCCCAATAAAGAACCACTCACAAATTGGGACTAAATCATCAGCATTATGATTATGATGTCATGGTATTAGAGATTTCTTACAAGTCTCCTTTCTCATGAATCACTACCTCCCATATCCTATAACAACAAAACCAAACTGCAAACACCACCACCACAGAGGAATCTGGGTGTGCAGGCCAGTGACTAAATTCCATTGTCAACCAAGGTGAAGTCTAGAAGTCTTCAGAGCCTGGAAAAACACTTTTCTGTGATTCCCCCACATTTTTAAACAGGGAAAACCAAATTCAGTTTTTATTTTTCACTGTAGCCAGCTTCCAGAAGAAAGGTGAGTCAACAGCCTTCAACTAGCTCCATAAATGGTTTTTGTCCTTTGGACAGAGGTTAAACCTATCTTCTAACCAGAAGTCCACAACACTTCCTATACCCAGTAGCTTTACCTTTGCCCTAGCTTTAACTGGTGATACCTTGCTCTGTGGTTTAAGTTCTGTGACTTGTTTTTGCCTCACAAACAGTAATTCTTCTGACTTGATCCAAAATCAAGAGAGCCTATATCAGTGGGCAAGTCCCCCAAGAGCCTCTGGGGCTAGCTGAGCCTGAGAAATTTGGGGATCTCAGCCAACTTTGTTACCCCTCTCTTCTGAAAGGATGGAAATTCCTAACCTCTCCTGGCCCCCTGTGATTGTGGGGAGTCCTGCAACATTGAGTCCTACTCCAGAGGAGCCCATGAGAGACTGGTGCAGAGCAAGCTAAGACTGCCCTGCCTCCTGAGGAAAGTGAACAGAGGACAGGCCTTGGCTGGAGGGCACTCTGCCATTGATTTTCCTCATCCAGGTCCAGCCTGTCAGAGGATAAAGTGCAGCAGTAGGTTTGGGTATGTGGTTCTACCACCATCCTCCTTCTTGGAGATTTGATGGTCCCTTGGAGAAAGATTTAGTTAAGGAACTACTCCAATACTGACTGGTTCCATCCCTAAGGATACCAAGGGTTGCTGAGGACTGTGATAGTGGCTGTGAAGCTCCCTGCATCCTGTCCTGCCCAGGGTACAGCCCTAAGCCTGGGTCCCAGCACCAAATCTGACAACTCCTGGTGGAGCACCTGGGGTCTTCTTAACAGTGAGGCTTTGGACCATGGCAGACCGGGGAGGAATCTCCCACCTCCAAACAATTCCTCAGTCCTTTACCAAAGATAGTGAAGAGTAGAAGAGGAAAGAGAACTGGACTATCCTTCCCTTTTGGGGGCATGTGGCCATCAAAATAGCCAGAACGTTAGACCTTGACTCAAATTCTGTCTCTGGCACTTATTAGCTCTAAAACTTTGGGAAAATTATTTAACTTCCCAGGGTCCCCTGGCTCATAGATGGACATAAAATACATATCATGGTTGTTATAAAAGTCAAATGAGTCTGTGTTGTAGTAAAGTTAAAGGCAAATGGTAGGTGCTCAATGATAACTAAATTGCCTTCCCCACTTGCTGGTTCGCAAAATTTGAGGTTAAACTCATTTAACCCCAGAGAAGACGTGATGGGGATGGAGGGAGCAAGTGGAAAGTCCACAGGTGTGGCTCTCATGGATCTGTGTCAGGCAACAAAACACCCTCACAACCTCATGAAATTCAGCAGAACTTTCCATTGCTTGTGACATTTTCATAAATGGAGATAGACCCAAGGTATGAAGACTCTGATTGCTAACTTCACTTAGGTTCCAAGACCAGGATCTAACAGAGTTTGGAGGGCTGTTTGGTTGTGCAGGTGGAGTAGATAATACCAGGGTACCCAGCCCTTCTCCAGGACACAGCTGAAGCCTGACAGTGGCTGTGCCATGTTCTGGCACCTGTGGAACTCGTGCACTATCTGGTACCTACTCTTCCTGGCAGTCTCTGTATGGAGAACCTACAAACAGCCCCAAACAGCAAGACCAGCAAAGAGACTAGGCTCTATGGTATGTCTTCTACAGCTCTTTATTTCATGTGGTTTACTGAGAGAGAGAACCAAAGACAAAGAGATGAGTTAAAGTAATAAAAGCCTGTGACTTTATTTATAACTCAGCTAAACAAATTATATTGCCTCCACAGACATTCTGGGGATTCAATGAACACTAACAATACCTTTTGAGCTCTTTGTGATCACATGCTTTGCTGTAACAAGTTATTTTCCTGGGAGTTGATATCAAAGCTTCTTGTTCCTTGTCTGTAAACATAAGAAAAGGCCAATTTGTGTAAATTGAAATTACATAAAAACTTCCCCCGATTGTCTGGTCTCTTCGCAGCCCCTTTTCCCTGCGTTCTGGGTCATTGGATGTAAACAACTTTATCTTAGTAACACAGACTTTTGGAAATTTGACATAATAGTGTTTTTTTTTCTCACGAATGCCACTGCAAACTAGAGTCTATTTTACTTTCAACCAAGACTAAATTAAAGGGTCTTTTCTTGGTTTGTAGCTAGATTTTCTGTTTCCACGTGGTCAATAAAGTGCTCTCTCTGAGCATCGCCACCAATGGAAGGCCCTGGGAACAGGCCAGCTCACTCCAGAGAGAAGAGTATGAAGGGATGGTAAGGAAATGCCACAGGACACTTGGGGCTGCACCTGTGTCTGAAGTGTTCTTGGGGGAGTAGAGAAAGGCGAGAGAGCCATATGAACAGATATCTAAAGGCAATAAAGAACCAACAGATGAAGAGACTGAAGATGGAGACAAAAGTGATTTTAGTTTGTCTCTGCTCTATAATGCTCTAGTTCAGTGTCAGGCTGATGTGGAAACTTGGAAATCTCAGTAGATTTATCTCAAGAACTCCTGCACTAGAGCAGTATTATGTTCCTTGAATGAATAAATTAAATTAAATGTCAATCAAACAATGAGCAGTAATATTGAGAAGGAAAGGAACACTATTGCATATCAATAAACAAAGCCCAGGGAGATTCCCTTTTGTCTTCTCACCCCCGGAGAGGGACTGACAGCTGGAGCAGAGTCCTTAGGCGTTGGGGACCCAGGAGCTACACACCTCAGACAGCATTTCACTCAGCTGCAATTCCTTGGGCAGTCTGAATCACTTACTTCCATGGCACATTCTCCAGCTATTGTAAACTCTAGGGATCCCTCCCTTCTCAAAGTGCCTGCTGCCTATGTTAGATGTTTTTCTCACTTGGAGAATTCATCAGTACTGCCTTGACTGCCGTGCTTCTTCCTTCTCTAGCTAATAAGATCCTTAAAGGTTGAGACTATGTCATATGCAGCTTTTTGTGTCTGCTTCACTGCATATTCTGGAGATGAGTACAAACGGAAGAATGAATCAATTCATAAAATTAATAGAATGTGCCAAGTCTTAAAGAGAAGGACATTAACCACTTGGTTTAATGACAAAAAGCAACACCACTATTTGTGTGTCAGTCCCCAACCAGAGGCACAGTACTTCCCTTGTGTTGGGAGCCCACGGTGATACACAGGCACCTGCAGCCCGTGCTGAAACCCTGCAGCTGCCGCCTGCCCTGTCTGCTCTTCATGTGCTTCCCTCGTGAGTTGTAATAAGTTGGTTCATGTTGCATAGTGTCCTCCATCCTGAGAGTAGTATGCAGCTATCCACATCCAGAGTACCTCGCCAAGCCCCATACTGATGGGCTGAAACACTCTGATGCCATAACAGACAACGGGGTGAATGCTAAACAAAGTCAGCCATGGGGAATATGGGTTCTGAACTGAAACAGTGGGACCCAGACTGGAGGGAGCTTTTATTTTCAAGGACTTTGAGTGGGAATAGATGGACAGGCAGCTAAAATGATCCATGCTATTTTCCTTCCATGGATGGGGAGGGTCTGTGCCCTTCTGCATCCCAACCTGGGGATTCCTCAAGATATTCGTGAAAATTTCAGCATGAAGTATGGGATTCTGTCTGCCCACAGGTCATATCATTCATTCAGCTTTTGGCTGACGTGTCCAGTGTACCAGGTTTTCCAAGATTTACATTGGGGGAGTCTGGAAGGTGGACAGATTTATGAGAAAGTCGGCAGAGAATATCTCTCCAGAGGGCAAAGGACACTCTCAGGCTCCAAGAAGACAGCCCCAGGGTGGTCCACTCCTTGGGAGATAGATACCACTCCTTGGTTGCAACAAGACATCTAAGTAGATCCATGATTGTCCTACTCCTGTTATGCAGGGGGGCAGGACCTCAGTTCATAATGAAACCGACAATGCAGAAGAGTCGGGAAGCCACTAGATGGCAGTGCAAGGTAAGAAAAGTGAGTTGCAGTCGGCTCAGGGAGAGTTAGATTCATGGTCCCTCCATTTTGCTTTACATCTTTAATGAGATATGTGAAGAAAATGAGTCCCTTGCATGCCAGACACAGATGCCACAGCATATGGAGAGGTGCCGCACAGCAATATTTCTCTGGTTATTAAACAGGAGGCACCTACCCAGTCATTCACTGCATCATCACGCAGAGTTGTCCTTTGTGTCTTGGATACTGCTGTTGACAAGGTAATAACAGGAGAAAGCAGTTGAGAAGACTGATATAGGGACCCAGGCTCTGGGCTCTCACGGCGTCACCATGCAGGATGCCAGATGGATTGCCAGTAAACACGTCAGCCAGCTCAGTCAGGCCACCTGGCCAAGGGGCCTGTGCAGCCTCTGCTCCCATACTCAGTCCAGGCACAGCGTGGGCGGCTCTCAAGCCTCCCTGACCATCCCCGAGGGCTCATTATTCAGAACCCAGCTACCACCAGACAGCTCTGGGCATTTTAAAGACCAAACCATGCTTGCTGTTCTGGCAGAATTAAAGACAGATAGTGTAATGAAATGCATTCAAATGTACATAGATAGGGGAGCACTTAGTTGCCTCAAACTAAGGTAGGAAGTCCAGTCCTGCTGACTGAGAGGCCATTTTCTCCTGACAGACTGTTTGTTACCAGGTCTGAGAACAGGCAAGTATTGGTATATTTCATTACTATATTCCACCCACTTTCCCACTCCCCTTCTCCCCACTTTCCCTACCCCCAACCACCCAGCCTGATCATTTCCTATTTAATTCTCTCACCCTCCCAAGCCCAGGGTCTTCTTATCAAGGCCTCGGTGGTGACTGTGGAACTAAGAACAGGTTAGTCACCCAGTCAAGGGACCCACCCCTCCCAGAACCTACTAAAACACTGTTCTCTCATCCACCCCAAAGCCCAAAGCTCCCAGGACTTGTCAAAGTCATTCACAAAGCTCCTCAACAATCCTGAAATGATGATAAATAATACAGCCATTTTTTCATAGAGAGACACTGAGGAGCAGAACTGACATGCAGCTTTAGGTCTCCTGGTCTCCTGGTCCCATCCCTTTCCTATTGGTTTGACCCTGTGAAGCAGTCTCCAGGCCAAAAATAACGGCAAGATTCACCCTGCCATTATTTCCCTCCCTCGTTTAGAAAGTGACTCTGTGCTAGAAGATCCTCATTTGTCAGTGTGATCTTAGACAAGTCATTCACCTCCCTCTGCCTCGTTTTCTCATCTGTAATTTGAGAGACTAGAATTGGACGATGGCCAAGGCCTCTTCCAGCTCTGATCTTGAGGCTTTAATTGCACAAGCCTCTGCCAGCCCTCAGGGTAGCGCACATGATGTTTTTTCCAGCAAGAGCCAAACTCAACAGGAGTGAGCAGAATTTCCCCCTCCAGTTGAGAAGAAATGTTGTCGTGGTTGGAGTCTTGTTGACATCCTTTGTCCTCAGAACCAGGCAAACAGGGAGGTTTCAGATGTTGTTGACACTAACAGCAGGGCCTGGCAGTGGCCACACTGTTGTGGAAGAACCACACAGAGCTGTCCCTGTGGGCAGTGGAGATGCATAGCCAAGACTGGAGAATGTTTTAATAACTATTTCTCAATAAAAGTAAAAATTTTTTTAAAAGACCCATTTTGCTCTGCACAGGGGTCTGGGGGCAAATCCAGGTCTCCCCGGAGGAATCTGCTCTGGCCATAATGGGGAATTGGTTCAGCTCAGCTGCTCTTGCAAAGGACTGGATACAGCACCCGGGGGTTCAGGCAGCTCCCCGCAGCTCCATGTGAAAATGACTCACGGCAGTTCTGAATATCAATCCTTCTTTGATGTGTTCCCAGACATGAGGAACAGCCAGGGGGAGGAGGGGACTCTGGATGCTGCCTCTGTGGGTGGTGCACCGAGGGCCTGGACACATCTGGCACCATCGCGAAGCTCAGGGAGGAATCCAGGCTGGATAATTACCCTAGGACTTTCTAGGGAAGCCAAGCGCCCTTTCATCTGTCTCTCCCCCACCTCCCCACCTTCTCTCTCTTCCTCTTCACTCCCATCCCCCTCCAGCTACAGAGGAATTAGATGCTCCTAGAATTACAACCTGTTTTTATACCTTCACCCTTCCCAGGGGATAACAATTGAATTCGCTGAATAAAAATGGTTTTATTGAGCACAAAATGAATGCACCCTCTCACTTGCCATCTGTACAAATCGCTTAAAAGCCAAAGACCTGGCCCCAGGCGCCAAGTGGAAGGATCTTCCTCTGTAATGGGTATTTCTAGACTCTCGGCCTTTTGAATGGCTGCAAGGTACCGTGTTCTCCTAATAGGCTCTCAGTGATGATTGAATACAAAGCCTCCAAGTCTTTCTTGTGTTGGCAGCTTCCAAGACCCATTCAATCACACTGTCCAGAGCAAGAGTCAGGCTCCCGGTAGAAAGGGAGGGTCAGCCACAACCAATGTCATATATGTTTAACTGAAAATGTATTTATATGCAGAAGGTTCTCCCATTCTAGACAAGTTTCAAGAGCATATTGGTTCCTGGAAACTTGGGCAGAGCCTTTGTAACTATAGAAGGAAGTGGCAGAGGGTACATTGGGAGAGGATCTGTTCAACCCCATGCCTACACGTTTTCATTTCTGAAATGAGGCTGATCTTACTTTTATAGTTAAGTTGAGCTTTGACTGAAAAATTCTTATGTTATGGCAGAGTTCTGTACATGCACACATGGAAATAATAAGACTACTCTTTCCTGGGCACTGACCATGTGCCAAGCACACTACCCAGGGCTTCACATGCACCACCTCCTCTAATCCTTACAGATGTCTCTCATGTGAGGGAGTGGGCCTGCTATTATTATCTCTGCTTTACAGATGAGGAGCTTAAGGCCCAAAAAAGTCAGAAAACTTTCCTAAGATTGAACAAGTAACATAAAAGAACTTGGATTCTGGATTGCAAGATTCCCCTGACCACTGTGCTATGGGGCAATGAGCTTATTATCGTGTGCTTACTTCATGCGAGGCCCTGATGTAGGAAAGGTACAGTTCTTGACTTCAAAAACTTCGATTTAAACACAAACCAGCACACACAAGCTACACAAAGTTACTCTGACTTATGGCGTCTTCCAAGAACCCTACACCCAAAGTATCCATGTTCCAACCTTCCCTATTATCCTGCTCTTCATTCACAGTTTGAACATTGTTCCTACCGTAAAGATGTGATTTTCTATAGTAGGACCTGGGATGCCAGAATTTCACAGACAACTTTGACCATTGATGCATTATAGTACATTTACTGAGCTCCTGAACTGGTTACTGTTTTAATCAGGATATTTCTCTAATCCATTTCTCTATCATTGCAGGAGAGCAACAAGGTCAGGGACAGGCAGGATTTCAAGCTTATTGAAGGTTCACAAAGCCAAGTCATAAGTCAACTGAAAGAAATAAAACAGGGGAAGATTCGGGGTGTGAACCCATTGCTTCCATGACCTCTAAGGGAAATGATAATACATTTAAACAACACTGTGTGCTATGGTGAAACAGGAAAAAGGAAGCAAACATTGTACTAGTTGCAGATTTTGCCAAGCGCAGATTGGCTGCCAGGACTCATAGTCCTGTGCTAGATATCTTCCAGTGGCATTAAACCAATGAGGAGGATGGAGGGGAGGGACGAGGGCGAGAGGCTTCTTGTTGCTAAGAAAGAAAAACTTCCCTCCAAAGCCCAGTTACTGAACCCCTTACATCTAACACAATAAGAGACAGACCATGTGAGCCCCAAGAGGAATGTTGAGAGAAAATTTACCTTCCTATGTAAATCCAATTTTTCAAAACTTCATTACACACAAATTTGCATCTCATTTCATTTCAGATTTGTGCTCATTCTTGGACTGCCTATCAATCTGAAGATAATGATCTAGATCAGAGATTTCCTGGAGCCTTAATAAGGGTGCACTGAGAGGACTCAAGGTCACCACCCCCCACCACCACATGTTCTAGTTCCCTAGGTAGCCTGGTCATCTTGTCAGCCAGTTATTATCCTCCTAACAAAACCTAGATTGGGAAACAGATTTTGTCTTTGTTTCTGGTTCTCTCTACACATACCTTTCCAGGTGTCCAGTCATTGATGAATCTCAATCCTTTCTTTAATTTCTTAGCGATGACTCCCAATTCCTGTCTTCTCAATCTCATCTGAAAAAAACCTTCCTGAGCCCCCTCATTAGCCCTCAAATACCCACCTCAGAACTTCATTCCAAGAATTCTCCATTCCCCACATGCCTGCATTTGACCACTTGAGGGCAATGCTGGACCGGCCAAATCTCTTTCCGTACTCCAATCCACCTTTGTCCCCACCTTGTACTGTCATTCCAGGATGCAGCCTCTAGTTAGAAGCAAAAACTGAGGACCACTGGAGCACCCTGAGAGCCACAGCACAGCCAGACTAATTACAATGGATCTTCTGCACCTGGGATTATAGGAACAAAAGGACGTTCACTAGAAAGCAGATTTGGCTCCAATGAGTGAAACAATTCCTTGGGAAAGAGACTGAAAGGAGAATTTTCCTCATTGTATCATTAACCAGGAACAACCTGTCTCTCTAAGAGATGCAGAGCACTACCTGTCTCTTCCTACCCAGATGTAAGCTCCTCAGGGTAATGTCTTAGTAAGCTCTGTATTCTTGGCAGTAAACACAGGACTTGGCACTATATGTCTGTTGAATGAATGGATGCATGCATACATATATATGCATAAAATGGAATTGGCTATTTTCAGATTTGTTGCTGTTTTCCAGCTCCTTTAATGCCTAAAGTTTAAGCTATCAATTAGTTGCTGAGCATTATTAGTCTTAAAGACAGCTAAGGATAGTCAGGACATTAATTAAAGCAGTAGTTGTCGTTGTACAAATGGTTTTTTTAATACCACTTCAAGAGTTTCAGATCTCTTACTTTTAAGAAGTCCTTCATTATGTCACCCAGCTATCTTCAGACCTTACCAGCCTGTAGATTTAAAAATAAAGACATTGCTTGATTAATATTACATTTACAAATACCTTCAACCTCTATCATGAGAATATGAAGCATCCATTCTGTCCCCCAAGGATGGTAGTCTGCTCCTTTAATCATTCAGAATATAGATCAGTGCTTGTGAGGAGAAAGAAATATACATTTCAAGACCCCAAAAGCCAACATGAGACTCTCCCTGTCTCCTACAGGCTGCCGCATAGCAGGACCAAGTCAGTGCCCTCAGTAAAAAAAAAAACAAAAAAAAACTGCAGGTAGCTCTGTCTCAGTTGGTTGAGCATTACCCGGTGCACCAAAAATTTGCCAGTTCAATTCTGGTCATGGCACATACCTAGGTTGTGGGTTTGATTCCTGGTTGGGATTCATATGGGAGGTAGCCATTTGATGTTTCTGTCCCTCTGCCTTCCCTTCCTCTCTCTCTCTCTCAATCTCTCTCTCTCTCTCTCTCTCTCTCTCTCTCTCTCTCTCTCTCTCTCTCAAATTAATAAAAACATTTTTTAAAAATCTGCATGTATCCCTATCTCGTGCACAGTCTAGGGCCAGTCCTTTATTATCCTGGGATGACTGACAGTGGGAAAATATCATTTCCTCCCAGGAAGCTCTCCACCTGCCCTCCACTCTCAGGTGGAATCTGCCTTCATGGCCCAATAAGGCAACCAAGGTATATTAGATCCTAGAATAACTTGTATGGGAGACCAAGTTTTGATTAAGTTCATATTGGTGGGGGGAGAACAGGTATATGCCCCTAATTCTAACTAGAAAGACACCATTTAACTTTTCTTAACAGAACATTTACCATCTTAGTCTACAACATCTGCATTTAGTTTTATACTGACTTCCTAATCACAACAATGAGTGGGGAGTTGTCTTAGATGCAAATAAACTCATTCTTAAGAAGAGTGCTTTAAAGGCAATTTAGAAAATCTACTGATTAACAATGAGCAGTTTTCCTGCTAAAGGAAAAGGAAAGAAAAAAGAAATTATTTTATATAGTATCCCTATTACAAAGGTTTCTAACTTAAAATGTTTCCCTATAGTTCAAGTCTAGGTCCTCACAGTAAATGGTCCTCATCTTTCCCATTTAAAAAAATAATGCTATCAAAAGATACCTTTCCTGAGAGCAAACAGGAATTGAAAAAAATTCATTCTAAAATAGTATTTTTCTATCATTATATATGAGAGTTGAGTTGATCACATCTTAAGCATGGCCTATACCATGCTTTTCCTTAACATGCCTTCAGTGTGATTAAGGGACAACTCTCTAGGTGTTCTATACCTGGAGCATCTCCATTCTACACCTGGAAAAAATAATGCACAGAAATTTCATTAGAGCGGAGATTGACAGACAATATATAAGGCTCAAAAGGCAAAGAAAAGCCACCAGGGTTAGCTCACTGCGTTCAAATAGACCTGCTTCATGTGCTGTAAATCTCCAGATTTAGATTTCCTATGGGTGGTAATGCCTGAGACTTTGTTACCAGGTCTGATGTTTAGGTTTGACATTGACAGCCTTGTGATTTTAAAAAACCCAGATTTTTTCCCGATTTTTCAAACTGCTGACATTCACTTTTTTCCACGTGAGAAGCATCTGAGATGTTTGCCTTCAAACCATAGTGCCTTCTTACAACTCCAATGCCACACAGCCCTGGTTATTAGCTGGTAGAGTGGATTTTTCATGCAGCTGTGGCTGTGGAGGAAATCTTGGTCAGTCCCTCCAAACCACACGCATTGGGTTACTCCCAAGGGAAATGGTGTCACTACACTACTTTGTTGAACACAAGGATCCCAATAAGAACTGTTCCCCAAATATCACCAACATAGTGCCAAGGTCTTTAGTATATTTACTGGAAATTATCCAACCAGAAAATTTTTCTTTTAAGTTCTGTTCAGGGGTTCTGGGAGACTACTGCATATCAGTAGACTTTGGACAGAGCACATGGGCAGTTCCTTGGGATATCTAAGGCATATGGACTTTCCTGAAGGCAATGAGAGAAGGAGAGAGGTGTGTATTAGTCAAAGGGAGACATATATAAACACTCATGTCATGGTAATGTTGGTCAGAGTATACATTACACAGTTGCCCAAGGAGAGATAGATTAGTTTGGTTTAGAAAGATTTGAAAAGGCTCACTGGTGGATGTTATAGTTGAACTAACTTAAAGGA
Source organism: Antrozous pallidus (assembly GCA_027563665.1). Lineage (NCBI taxonomy): Eukaryota > Metazoa > Chordata > Mammalia > Chiroptera > Vespertilionidae > Antrozous > Antrozous pallidus. The sequence continues at coordinate 34,168,908 of CM050515.1, read as the reverse complement.
TTAAGGATTGTACCAATGGAAGGAGTGGAGAAGGATTTGGCAAGAAGTGCAAGAAGTACAGCTTGAGCAAGTCAGGAAGGTGGATAGAACCATTTTTGGGGATCAGCGTCCACTCTATGGAAATGAATCTGCATTGGCTGGGGCAGAAGAATGGCTGGAAAGGTAGTATGTGGCTTTATTGAGAAAGGTCTTATGAACCGGGCTGTGATTTGTATTTTGTCCTATGATAGATGGGCAAAAATCAGAGGCACATAAGATTTCCTCTTGGAAATGTCTTTGGACAGAGTTTTAGAAAGATCTCTATGGATAGAAAGATTGGTTCTGAGATTAAAAATAGTGAGAATAGACATAAAGTTAATACGAAGACTGAGGACAATAAGGAGAATCAGAAATAAGGACCTGGAGAGAGAAACATTCAAGAGATGCTTCAAAAGTAGATGAATAACATGTGAGGGTGAAGGAGAAAAGAGAGATGGCCTCTTCCTCGCATCCTGCTTGAGTGCTGGAAGGTTCCCTAGTTCTCTGCTATAAGGTTTTGCCAACAAAAATTAATCTTTATTCATTTTTAGTACATTAAGGCCTAAGGTGTTAATCATCCTATAAATATTTTTATGTTTCTATGACCTCAATTATTAAACTCCAAGGAAACTTAGGAGCAGGGGTTTTCTTGGGCCCCTCAAAACTAATATAGTTGACTATCCAGGTCTCCTATTTATAAACAAAGTATGAATGAACACCCAACTACTATGTCTGAAACTATTTGAATACTATTTAAATATGAAATCTAAGCTGAAGATCTTTTATATTTCTTATTCTCTGAATTATCTTTACTCCTCTCTCTTCAGGTTGGTATAGGGACAGACCCAGAGAAAGCGTATCACAAGTTCTTTCCCTCCCTGTCCTGTTAGGGTCCCTTTGAGTATGGCATTCCCCCACCACCAGGGACAGCTTCCCGAGGAATCCTGTTGGTGAGCCTGTGTAGGACCACCATGCACACATCCATCTTCCCAACCAGCTTTACTGTTCCAGCATCATCCATGCTGCTGTGGCCAAGCCTCTGGCAGACTCCTAGACACTCTGGTCACACTCCCTGCTCTTGACAGGCACACCCACAGCCATGCCACCAGCCCTCCACGTCCACAGGTCTGTCTGTGTGTCTGTGTAGCCCCGGCCGTCCACCGCTCTATTCTCTGTACCTCTAAATCCAGGCATTCTAGGGTGTCTCCTTATTTCTTTGTCCATTGTCCTATTATATATACCTTTGAAGTTGTTCATGAGAGTATCTTGCAGAAAAATAGTCTTAGAAAAGGAGAGATGAGATAGGGTAGAAGCAGAGGTGGGAGTAAAAGCTTTGAGAAAAATGATAAAAGAGAAAGAATCCTTGACCTCCATCAGCCCTGACTCTCAAAATAAGATTGGCCCTAAAGATAGCTTATTATTTATCCCAAATTAAAATTTACTGGCTCTGCAGTCATTGTGTACACGATGAAAAGAAACCAATCACACAAAAGATGTAGTTATTCTCACAGTGGGAACAATAATAGCCAAACTGATTCTGCTCCAAGAATAGGATGATAACAGTGCTAAGTCAGGAACTCCTGACTTATTTGAATTGTCAACAAATAAAATGATTTCTTGATGGGAGAATGGTTATAAAGGAAGGTGAATCAAAAGGAGCCCTCTAACTCTTGGGTGGAAGATAAATTATCAGGGAAAATTCCAAGTCTGTTCTCCTCCATGGGTAGCTCACTACCAGCCATGTTAACTAAGAGAAAGTTCTGTGTGCGGTATATGAAGAACCAGCAGACCCTTCACCTCACCCCTGCCCAGCTGTACCTCTTTCTCTTCCCTGAAGTTAAATTTCATCACCATGCTTCAAAATCAACTTTAGAAGACATTGTATCCACAGCACTCAGCAGAAAACTTGTGTATAGTTGGCACCCAATATTTACTGAATAGAGGGTTAATAGATTCATCAACTAATTAAAAATAAACAAATTATCTCCTGTCTGGCTTCTGAAGAGAGTGAGTCCCAGAACCAGATAGCCAAAACCAGAAATGTCCAGATGGGCAACAGAAGCCATAGTGCAGTCCTATCTTTCCTCACTGTTCTGTGCATCATAGGTTCCTGAGACTCAGGGACACCGACCCAAGAGAGCATAACCCTCCAAATGTCTTTCAGCAAAAGACTATCTCCCTGGTTGTTTCCTTTCAGAGACTAGGCCTCCTGGGGCTGATAAGGAAATGGAACCATATGCTGAAAACACAGAACCCGAGTGGAGGAGGGGCATCCAAGCCTTCTCTAAAGGGGCCTGTTGGGTTGCTGCCTTTGAACAAATCTGAGTGAGTCTTTTGATAGCACAAGCACCAGCTACCCCTAAGGACGTCTTTCCTTTATTGCTGAAGCAATGAAGCAGCCACATGGCTGTTGCAGATAAGGTGGCCTGAGTGCATTGTGCATGCAAAATAGGCTGTGTGGTGCACAGCACTGAAGAAGAACTTCAGAAGCACCATTTACCAGCTTCTCTGCTCTGTAAGTAGCTCCCAGGTAAACCGGTGCGGTTTTCCACCACTTCTCATTTCCTATCCTTTTTTCTTTGCCAGACAACTCCTGCAATTATACAATCTTCCAACATAGTTGCCATGATTGGGACAGATGTGTCAATGCCAACATAACATTCCTAATGGGAATGATGGCTCTATGTATGGTATCTATAGAGAGCTAACCAAAGGCTCACCTGTATCTACCATGCTATTCAAGGCACCATAAAACTGGAGCACTACCAGTTGTCTGTGGACAGAACTGTCCTGCAACCATTATACACATGCAGCCAAGAGACAGTGTCATTGACTAGTGTGCAGTACAAACACGATGACGCATGTTAATATCATAATGAACGAAAGCTGAAAGCCTCAACACAAAAAATTCAGAGAGTTTATCCAACAAGACAGAGGGTGTTCAGTGTCATTTTGAATTTCTCCCCTTCATAAAACAAATATAGATTCTATGAGGTACTAAAATACAACAGTAGCCCCACTCATTAAGTAGATAGTAGAATCATATGTAAATGTAGAGCCAGAAATAAACTTGAAGTTGTTTATAAGTATAATCATAAATAAGGAACTAGTTCTATCAACATAACAGAGATATTGCTAAAACAGTTCCCACCTCCAAAAGGATTACCAATTAAGTCAAAGTACACCTGACATCCTAAAAACCTCTCAAAGGAAGATTATTCCAGATTCCAGAACACATCCACCTGGGCCTCCATTCATTCATGGAAACTCCTTGGTGTGAATTACTGAGCTGAGAGTAAGTGGGACTTTTTTCTCTATTTTCTCTTCTGAAGATACATCGTCTCCTGCTGCTTCAGATCCTGCATTTATTCATCAGTAAAAAACCTAATCCCCTGCTGTCTTCTGGATTCCTCATTTGCAGCCATCATATGAGCTCAGAAACATACAAAACAGAAGGCTTTTCTTGGGATAAAGAACTAGAGAAAGATCCTTTGCAGAATTTGGCTTTGGGGATCAGATTTCAAAGTTTTAACCCTCCTGGGACAGACATAGGTCCAGAGAGTGTTTGCTGAGTGAGTAAGTCACTTTCCTCCTGGGCTTGGCTTCTCCGGGGCACCCCAGGGTTATTGGTAATGCATCTACATAATTGCTGAATGTTAACATGGAAGAATCATGTAAAGGACACACACAGCTCCAGTAACCCTGCCAGTAAGAAGCTATTCAGTAATTACTCCTGAGAGCCAAACTTGAAAGACCAAAGCCACGTCACATGCAATAGGGAAATGGGAGATTCTATGTGACTCTGTCACGCAGGTGTCTGATTTCACCATGCTAAGGATCTCCATGAGAGAAATAATCTTTCTTCCTTTTCAAAACCCATTAATAACAAATGTAAAATGAAGTTTGGAAGAAGAACAAAGTCATCAGAGAAGTATCCATTGACTGAAGAGACCTGGGTTTCCTGGTAGTGAACAATAGGAACAAAAATGAAAACTGTGATGGAGCTGATGATATCTTTGAGAGTATCTCTTTCAGCCACCTCATCATCTAACTGAAAGCCTTCCAATTTTCGTATGTGATCTTTGAAGAACAATCATAGGAGGAAAGCTGAGCAGGAAGATTATACTATTTAACAAGTACTCATCACATATCAGAGTAGAGGAGTGATGTGGTGTTTGTTTTTTACATGGTTTACTTTTAACTCAACAATATATATTGAGTGTCTCTAGGTGCCAGACACCATGCCAAGGGCCAAGTAATACAAGCTTTCTGCCTTTCTAGACTTCACACAATAGTGGGATTTACAACTTAATAGAGGAACCAAATCAGACATATGTGGGAGCAAGGGAAGTGGAAGTACTTGGTGGTAATAATTACGGGAGTGTTCCAAGAGGCAAGTACAGATTGGAATTAGTACCTGTAGATTCCAGAATGAATAGGAGCCCCCAAAAAAAATCTTAAAAGAACTGAGCTGAGACTAAATATAGAAAAGTTTATTTATGTACATCCCAAGGTCCCAAGTCAGTAACAGAAACAGAATTACAACTCAAAAGAGGCCCAACTTGTCTCTATACTGTTTTGCTTGGCAGCTGCTTCATTCAGTGCCACACAGCTGGGAAAGTGAGTCACAGATGGAATATTGGCAAACAAAAATTTTTTTAGAAACAAATGACACTATGATTTTTCTTGACACCCATTGAAATTCCTCACTAATTTCTAAAAATATCTTGTTTGCTTTAAAACAGCTTATGAGGCCCAGGCATTTCAGTGAAAACAAATCAGAGAAACAAAGTAATCTCAGCATTTGAGCATTTTAAGCCCAAATCAATCAGACTGAGAAGAATCACTTACTTACTGAAGGCTATACTGCGATCCAGGCAGCTGAGATCCTGACCAAGGGAAATAGAAATGCAGCTTTTCCTCTTTTCATTCACTTTTATTCTGGTTGTTTTTCCAACCAGCCAGTGCTGGAGCAGAGAAACCAGACAGCAAAGACAGCAACTAGAAATAGCAAATATCTGATAACCACCAGGCCTACATAAATCACAGGCATACATCAGAGTCTGCCTCCACGGTTGCTTAAGCTTTATGTGTGAAGTTTGAGGGTAATGAGCAGGAGATAAAGCAAAGAAAGGACTTGCACTAAATTTATCTCTTTTTTACCCAAAGAATTCGAAGAGGGTGGGGAGAGAGTGGATATGTTCTCAAATCAAAGGCAAAGCAGGCCCTGAGACTTCCAACTGGAGAGAAAATCAGAAGTCTGGCCTTCTCCCTCACTGATACTCGGATACACGTTTGATACTAAAGACCCAGAGTGGCAGAGACCTTCAGAGAGAATGGCACTGGGCTTGGGCAAGTAGTAGCCAGTATGGGTTGATTTAATCTCACCCTGAGGTCTTTTTGCTTCTCCAAATTCTCCTATTCTCTCTCTAAGGAAGTGACTCACACCCAACAACCTTTATAACGGACAAAACTTCTCATGGGCAGACAGCGGCTGATCTGGGCAGGGGCAGCCAGGGAGCAGCAGAATACCCCAGAGTCACCCCTGGTGGAACCATGCAGTGGATCTATCCCCTCTTCTACCTCACCATCTTCTGTGCAGGTAAGGGCAAGCCACTGGGCCTTTTACTCTCAGGGGAAAGTGCAGCAGGAACAGTGAGCAGAGGGGAGAAGGGGCCTAACAGGGAAAGCACTGCTGAGCATTGCTCTGACATGCCAGCCCCTTGGGGTGGAGGGAGTTCTTCACAGCAGCTCTAACTTTGGGCTTTCCCTTTCAGGGGTCTCATTGGATATAATTTTGGAACCAGACACCCAAACTCTGACTGTTCTAGTTGGGGAGACTGCCATCTTCCACTGCCGTGTAACAGGAGCAGACCTGAAAAATTATCAAATGAGCTGGTATAAGAAGCATGAAGATAATTCCCTGACTTTAGTATATAGACCAAGCAACAACTCTAATGATCATTTAAGGAGTAATATCAAAGGGAAAATTGATGTTTTGAATAGTCAATATATACTTGACATTCAAAAAACAACAACGAAAGACGTTGGGACTTACTACTGTGGGTCCGATATCCACAGTGCTGCTCTTCTGCTTCTGACTGCCTCAGAATCCTCAGGGTCAGACTGGGGTGACAGATCCAATTAGAGACCCTCTGTGGTTAGAATGTGTTCCACACCTTAGATGAGACCACACTGATAACCTCAGTAGTAACATCTGATAAAAGAGACAAAAGCTGAGTTGGGGCAAGAGCCTTATCTTTCTTTATCAGTCGAAGAGGGCAGAAAATGCTGTTCGGGGTTATGTAGAAAGAGCAAGGGGCCCTGCCTCCCACTCTCCAGACTCTGAGGAAAGGTTGAAAAAAACAGCCCACGGTACTGAGAAGGCCCTCTCATTGTGAAGGCAGCTGAGGTGAACAGAATTTCCACTCTCATGAGTGCTGTAGCTCATTCCAGAGTCTTTATTGAGAAAGCATTCGTGTGCATAAACTAGATAAAGCAAGAATGGTTTCCATTACCATCCTAATCAAAATTTCCAAAGCCATTAGAGATTGCTTTAACTCTTACTCTGTGAAGAAAGATGAATAGAGTCATTTTCTGAAATGCTCCTATAACAACTTCAGGTGTTGAATGTTTTATATTCTCCCTTAGCTACAGAGGAGTCCTAAGGACCTGCAGGGATGACCAGGGAGGGGTAACAGATGGGATTCCTTTGTGTGACTTGCTGAGAGAGATTTGAAGACAAATATGTGTGGCAATGTGGCATTTCTGAATTAGTCATGAATTAACTGAATAAAAAATACAGATCTCCAGTTCCAAGTTGAAATGAGTGAGCCAAAAGTGTCTGAGACTATAGGAAGTCAAGGAATGGAGGAACCCACTGAACTGGCTGGTAGGCAGGAGGGTGTAAAAAGGCAACCCTAGAATAATAATCATCGAGGGAGTTCTCTCCTCCTGTTGGCTCTAATATGGCACTGATTATATTTATGATATTGGGATAGTTCACGGAAACAGAAATAATTCTAAATCAATTTCCATTCTAAGTTAGATTTTCATTCATGTGTTTATAATTTATTTTAAAAGACAGGGCATTAAAACTTACAATTAAATATTATAAATGAATACACAAAGGCACATACTATCTAACAATGATCGCTACTGACTTCATCATATGCAGTGCTCTAGGAGTTCTTGAAAGGAAAATCACTGTAAGAATGGTTTCTTAGAACAGCTAAGCCTTGAAAGAACTGGAGTTTAGATAAGTAGGAAGGAGGAGGAAGGGTATTTCAAAGTGGGTGTACTAGTTATCTATTGTTATATAACAAATTACCACAAAATTTAGAGCTTTAGAACATTTATTATTTCACAGTTTCTAAGGGTCAATAATCCAGGTGGGTTTCAGCTGGGTCCTCTATCTAAGGGTGTCTTAGCAGGGTGTAATCAAGACATTGACTGGAATTGACTGGAAGAGACCACTTCTAAGTTCACTCATGTGGATGTTGGCAGGCCTTGATTCCTCAGGTAGGCATCTCCATAGGGCTTCTCATAACCTCGCAGCTTGCTTCCTTACAGACTTTAAGGGATAGAGGACGTCCAAGATGGAAGGCACAGTCTTTTTGTAACCTAATCTTGGAAGAGGAAATCCCATTACTTCTGCCATATTCTATTCAGTAAAAGTGAGTCAATAAATACAGCTCACACTCCAGAGGAAAGGATTACATGACAGCATGAATACCAGGTCATTGGAAGTCATCATAGAGGCTGCTGATTAATGCAGTAAAACAGGAAAAGAGAGGGCTTAAAAATTCTGATAGAAACCAATTTATTTAAAGATCCCCCCCCCAACTGCAAAGCTAAAGATATTTAATTTTATCTTATAAGACAGTATTTTTCAAACTTCATTGTGTATGCAAAGCACCTGGAGAGATTGTGTCCAATCAGATTCCTGAGATGAGACTGCAAAGATTCTAATACACTTTATCTGGAGGCAAGTTTGGGAAAATGTATTTATAACAAGAAACAGAGTCATTCTGATGCACGTGATCCAAGGACATGCTTTGAGAAAATCTGCTATAAGCAATAGAACTGTTGGGTTATCTATTGTTGTTATTGTTACAAGAAAAATGTACCCAGGTTTATCTGCTTTCACTACAGAAAAATTGATATTAGATGTGGACAAGGTATCTCTTAAACAATGGTTCTCAATTCCAATTGTATAGTTGAATCACTTAGGGGAATTATTTCAAAATACCAATGTCTGGAATACATCCCCAGAGATTTTGATTGAATTGGTGTGAGCAAGAGGTCTGGCTTTCCAGGTCATTCAACCTTCCTCCCCAGCCTCTCAGGTTTAAGACCTTGCTATTGCAAGGTGTGTCTCTGGATAAACAGCATCAGCATCACCCCAAGTATCTCAGAATGCTGAATCTCATGCACCACCTATATCTACTAAATCAGAATCTGCATTTTAACAAGATTCCTGAGGTGACTTATATGTATATTAAAGTTTGAGAGGCACTGGTCTAGGGAAGTCATCATTATTGAAAAATTTCAAAGAGGTGGAGAAATATAAATCAGTTTTTCCCAAATGCCACATAAAATTTATGTTTGTAAAAAGCTCCTGAAGGAATTCTGATGTGCAGCCAGGTGTGGGACTCATGATAAGCAATCAGTCATCCCCAAATCAGGTTATAGGTTATTTGTGTTGCTAATATAATAAATATTCTCAATGAGATACTACTTTGTCCTTGTATACTCCTTGGAATAAGGCATTGCATAAATTTTTGGCCTGACCATTTCTTATTCATCCACAAGTGTGTTAAGAAATAAATTAATATTTATTGAGCCAGTGTACTTTTTAACACCCCATGTGACCTTCATGGTTTATCCACTGCAACCCAGGACCTTGTGTCATACACCTTCAACTCAAGATCAAGCCAGAAAAGCAAACATGAATTATTAGTGTCTGATTAAAACCAATTGGGGAGTAAAGATGAGAATGTTTGTTTATTCCTTTGCAGGATACATTATAACATAAAGTTCTTGCCCCATACTTGGGTGAGAACTCAGAACCAGAGATGGGCGTAGAGTGAGCATAGAAAACAGAGCCTGGAGCCAAGGAAGAGAGATATCTTGGGGAAAGCAACCAGACCACCCAACAGCAATCTAAGAGAGTCTGAACATAAAACAATGAAAAAGGAAACCAGACAAGAATTAAAATTAAAGACCTGGGGAAATTTCCTGAACTTGTCAGCATGTAACTTGAAAAAAAAAAACACCTTTTTAAAAAAAATAAGTTTGTATTGATGTTAAAGAGAGGAAAGAGAAACATTGATAGATGAAAGAGAATCATCCATTGGCTGCCTTCTGCACACACCTCAGCAGGGATTGAACCCACAACACAAGCCTGTGCCCTGTCCAGGAATCGATCAGTGCATGGGATGATGCTCAACCAACTGAGCCACACTGGCCAGGCTGAAAAGCTTTTTATATAATACCTGGAGCCTAAGATGTAAGAGTAGATCAGATACCAAAGGCCCAAGCAGAGTATGGACATGGGCCAAGTGCTTCTGTGGAAATCCCAAAACCAAGTGAATGACATGATGTTAGCTAATATTTTCGGATTGTTCATATTTTCCCCCCACTGGATTATTAAAAGCAATTGAGAGTTGACTAAATTTATATTATTGCCCCTATTACCTTGCTTTGTGTCATTTTTATCCATCATTTTCAAAAGGTGGGGGGCTCCAGAGCAATGAAAAGAAATCCCAGAGAGTATCCTCTGTCCTCTGTAAAGGTCTTTGAGGAGGAGGAACCAAGATGGTGGCATAGGTAAACACCTATCTTGCTGCCCCACACAACAATTTCAAAACTACAACTTAATGACAGAACAAACATCATCCAGAATCACCAGAAAGCTGGCTGAGGGAAAATTCCACAAATAAAAGTAAAGATAGCACACTATGACTCAGAGGAGCGGCAGAGGGCAAAGTTGAGGATACGTGTGGAGTCAGAGGTTTGGAGCCATGTGTGTGCATGTGTGAGCGAGTGGATAGGGCAGGCGGCTGCAAACCGGGCTGGTTTTCTCAAACAGGGAGAGAGACAAAGACGTCCCACTGCACTGATTCCCCAGTTCCGGGTGAGGTCTGGAGAACCCACACTCATACGGGGTGAAACTGGACAGTAAGGAAGCATGCTGAAACTCCAGTGCTGGAGAGGTCTATGAGCTTGTGGATAGGGCATGTAAACTTGGGAACAGCAGAAGCGTGCTAGTGTACAGAGAGGACTCATGACTTGCTCTCTCATTCGGGAAACCACTGGACTGCATTGTTTTACAACCCTGGGTGAGACTTTGGGTGTGCAGACTCATTTAGGGAGAGGCTGAATTGTCCAGAAACAGGTAGAGCTCAGCGGCAGCTTTCTCTCAGAGCTGTGTGCAGCCATTACCACCAGGCACAGAGTCCCAGGCACTGCATAGGTGGAGCTGATGGGAAATCAAGGCTGCCTGCTCAGCCCAGAGACTCCACCCATCCAACCTGAGCACAGCTGATCCTCACAGCCAATTGGCCTGGAAGTCAAACCCTCCTAGTGCTAACAACAATAATCTAGGCTTAACTTCAACAAGACTGTGCAACCCATAAAGGGCTGCAATAAGAGTATCCACCTCAGATAACTGGGGAGGCTGAGCCACTGTCCCTTAGAAGACATCTACCACACAAAGCTAATCGACCAACTCAGGGAAGCAGCCACAATGCAGAGACATGGAAAGAAATCATATGTGAAAGACATGGAGAAAAAAACACGACTGGACATAGAGTTCAAAACCACAGTTATAAGGTTTTTCAAGAGGCTCCTAGAAAAGGCTGATGAACTTAATGAGACCTTCAAGGAAATGAACAAGACCTATGAGGAAATGAATGAGACCTATGAGGATATGAATGAGACCCTCAAGGATATGAAAAAGGACCAAGTATAAATTAAACATACACTGACTAAAATAAAAAATATTATACAAAGATCTAAAAGCAGTCTAGAGGACCGCAAGAACCAAGTCAAAGATTTGAAATACAAAGAGGCAAAATCCACTCAGCTAAAAAAGCAAGAAGCAGAAAGAATCCAAAAAATTGAAGATAGTGTAAGGGGCCTCTGGGATAACCTCAAGCATACCAACATCCGAATTATAGGGGTGCCAGAAAAAGAGAGAGAGCAAGATAATGAAAACCTATTTGAAGAAATAATGACCGAAAACTTCCCCCACCTGGTGAAAGAAATTGATTTAAAAGTGCAAGGAGTGCACAGAACCCCAAACTGTAGGAATCCAAAGAGGACCACACCAAGACACATCATAATTGAAATGCCAAGAGCAAAAGATAAAGAGAGAATATTAAAAGCAGCAAGAGAAAAATAGTTAGTTACCTATAAGGGAGCACCCATACAATTGGCAGCAGATTTCTCAACAAAAACTATGCAGGCCAGACAGGAATGGCAAGAAATATTCAAAGTGATGAATAGCAAGAATCTACAACCAAGATTACTCTACCCAGCAAAGCTATCATTCAGAATTGAAGGTCAGATAAGTGCTTCGCAGATAAGAAAAAGCTAAAGGAGTTCATCACCGCCAAACCAATATTATATGAAATGCTGAAAGGTATTCTTTAAGAAGAGGAAAAAGATAAAGGTAAAAATAAAAATTATGAACAACAAATACACATCTATCAACAAATGAATCTAAAAATCAAGTGAATTAAAAATCTAATGAACAGGATAAACTGGTGAATATAACAGAATCATGGGCATAGAGAGGGAATGTACGGACGATTTTGGGGGAGAAAAGGGGTGTGGGAGGTGCAGCAAGAGACTGGACAAAAATCATACACCTATGGGAGAGGACGGGGGGGGAGGTAAGGGCAGAGGGTGGGATGGGTACTGGGTGGAGGGGAGCTATAGGGAAAAAAAGGGGGAACAATATAATTAATAAACTGAATAATAAAGATTAAAAAATAAAAAAGTCTTTGAGTTCAACTGTGAACCATGTCCAGCATGGCCAGGGGTCAATCTGAGATGAGGCAGTGAAGGATTAAAGAAGACAGACAAGAGAATACAGTTGGGACCAGGTGGGATAACTGTGCCTGGATGAGGAAGCAGTGACACAGTGTATAAGCCAAAGCTTTATTTTATAGTTAGATCACACAAAGCAAAACATGGACAAGATGTTTACAATGTTCTTATGAATATCAAATCTGCTTCTTACCTGTTGTTGCCATTCTCTGAACTCTGTCAAGCCTTGATTTGGCAGCACTTGCTGCACCCCTCACAGCCCACAGCCCATAGCTACCTAGGACTGCAGAGTCAGACTAGAAAGTCAAGCTTATAACTATAGCCTTTTGACTATAATTGTGCTGTGAGGGCTTTGCCCTCCAAGCTGGGACTCGCATATGGCTTTGCCACAAGTCAGTCCGAGGCTTAATCCTGTGCAAACACTGTATCTGCTCTCCACAAATTGTAGTGACATAACAGGCATGACACTTCCACCAGGGTCCCAAGCAAAGAAGATCTTAGGCATCCTGTATAGCTAGAAATGGAAAATGTAATTTGTCAAAGACAGAAAGTAGGAAGTAGCTTGTGTCTACAAATAGTGCCATTGACTCACTCTACTTACAAACAGGTCATCCAACAGCATGGAACCAAGGTATGGTTTCAGAGCAAGAGAAAAATAAGAAATGTAAGTACACCTCTTCCTCTGCATCAAAGGAGGCCACAGACACTCAAGGAAGAGAATCTAATTTTTATCCTACATTGTATATTCTGAAGATATCACCACCTTGAAGAAGTTACTCAATGCAGCATCCAAAAATTGCACAGAGAGTAAACAGGAAAGCACAAGTAAGGAAATGGACTAAAGGAAATCCAAGTTATGATCTTCATTCTTAACAACTAAGTTTTTAAACAGAACATTAGAATCATTTAATTTAAAAGTCAGAAGAAATCTTAAAGGTCAAGCAGGAACTCCTCCACTCAAATTATATATTCAGTAGATACTGATTGAATAAATAATCATCCAGTCTCAAGTCAAATAAATTAACTTCTTATATCAAATCAAAGTCTGCTTCCTTATAACTTTATTAGAGGCCCAGTGCATGAAATTCATGCACAGGTAGGGTCTCTAGGATTGGCCGGCAATCAGGGTCAATCGGAGCCTTCCAGCTGCTGACCGGGGTCTCCTTTTCCCAGTTGTCAGCTGCCAGCCAGGGCCTTCCTTTATTCTCCTTTATTGACATGTGCCTCCCTGGTGGTCAGCACATGTCATAGCGAGCAATCGAACTCCCATCTTCTGGTTGAACTCCTGAGGGAACACTTTGCGTATTAGCTTTTTATAAATGTAGATATGTTGGTATTTGTTGCACATGCTGAAACAATACAGACTAAGTTCTACCTTCATTTTTTCAAATGTTTGAAGGCAGCTATTATATCCTTTCAAGCCCTATTTCTCTATATTCAATACCTTCAACCATTCTGTCTCATAAATTTTAAACTTCTCAAGAGGAGAATTCAAGTTTAATATATTGTTCCATTCATGCAATTCTCAATATTGTTATTAGCATGTAGTGGGTAGTCAATAAATATGAATTGAATACATGAATTAATGTCTATGTGTCCACCTGACTATTCAACATGTTCACTTAGATGTCTCAAAGATACTACAACTCAACTCCAAGACTTAAATCAAGATCTTCCTTCCAAAGATGGCCCTCTCTTAAACTTTCTTATCTCACTGAATAACATCATTATCTCAAATTTATGCATTTCTCTCCATCCTCCACTACCAACACATTGGTCTAAACTGCCATTTTTTTCCTTTGAATCATTTTAGTATCCTTTTGAGTAAACAAAATAAACTAGCTGGTCTGTGGGGCCTTCCAATATGTCCTCTCTACAGCAGCCACAAGATTTCTTGAAAATACAAATATGATTATGTTACATCCTGGACTTCCCATTATTTATGGGAAAAGACCAAATGATCAAACATCCTTAAAATGACCTCTAAGACCTGCACAGTCTGACCCCTTCTCACCTCCACTTACAATAATTCCTACCCCTCTCTTGGCCTCCTTCCAGTTGATTGAATGCATCCTCCCACTCCAGGGCCTTTGCACATATTATTACCTTCCTATAAAACACTTCTCCTATCTCCTCATCACTTATTTAATTCCTACTTATCTTTTGGATCAAAGTTTGCACATCAATTATTCAGAGACATCTTAAGATCATCCTACAAGTTCAGAGTTTAGCTTTTAGGATTTTTTTTTAATATGCTTTTATATATCACTTTGTAATAATATTTCATTAATTTCATTAATGTCTATTTTTTCACTAGTTTATAGGCTCTGAGAAGTCAAGGACTTTATCTACTTTTGCTTATCATTGAATATGACAAACTGAAATGCATTTGTGTGATTAAATGAATGACTCTCACAGATTCTAGGATTTATCAGAATTGGGTAAGCATCACTGACTCTCAGACACACCAGGTCCCCAAGCCTTGCCACTTTTAAGTAATCTAGGGGCCAAATGTTTTCAGAGGCCAATGCTTCTCACCCATTTTCTGTCTGACATATCCAAAAGGTCATTTGGGGGCATACAGGTCAACCGAAAGGGTCAAACTGTTCTATTGGGGGCGGCCCCAGGCCAAACACCTTGAGCATTCTCTAAATCTTTGTGCAGGCTGAATTCAAGGCGCCTGGAAAAAACAGGTCTTGAAAAACATATTCACCAACATTATCAGCTTGGCTTACTTTGCCTCAGGTGTCAGGAGAGGGCCTTGGCATGTAAATGCAGGCTTATCCCAGGAATGGGTGAACGAATAGGGCCTGGGCTCACTGAAACTCCTTTGATCCTAATGTTGGAGAAACCCCTTTGTATTGTGGGATATAAATAAAAGCAGCTTCCTGGGCTCAGCTAGCGTAGCTGTTTCTCCATGAGAAGGAGAACAGATGCCCACCTAGCCCCAGCTTTTTAATCCTACTTCTGTGTCTTCTCTTCTATATTTCATTTTTCTTCATCCTCAGCTCCTCCACTCAGAAACTGAACCCAGTCTCTCTCCACGCTGGACGTGGGAGAGAGAGAGAGGAAAAAACACCCCGATACTGTTCTTCATATTTCTAAGCCATTTTCTGCATAGGGACTCAGGTAAGCAAAACCCACCCAGAGAGAGAGGCTGACCAGCTATGAGAAAATCAGAGAAGTTATGATTATTATTTCTCAGTGACTCCTGGCTGGACATATGATGAGCCCTTTGGGTGTTTTGAATTTTGAGTGGATATTTTCAGTAGCTATATTATTAAAATACACAAACATATGATTATGGGGATGCATGTTCTCATCCCTCATGTGTGTACTGAATATATTCATTAATCCTGGTGTAGTACCACATCCTGAGTTACAAAAACAACCAAAGCTCAATTTCTGTCCTCAAGGTGCTCTTTCTAGTGGGTAAAACAGACATGAAAATAGAGACTTATTAACAAGGAAGGAGCAAACAACTGTGAGAACATAGAGAGAAAAGTAATGGCCTAGAACTGGGAAAGGGTTCTCAGAGGAGGTGATGAAACTAATAACAGTGAAAACACATGTTCCCCTGAGGTAACATATGCTTGAAAGATTATTAAGATGACTCAGGAAGAAAGATTAGCACCCCCTCCCCCCCTCCACACACACACACATTTAGGTCTGATGTTCTCAGTTTAGATAGATGATATATGATGATAAATGGTAGACAGATGATAGATAGATGATGATGATGATGATAGATAGATAGATAGATAGATAGATAGATAGATAGATAGACAGATAGATAAAAATAGATAAATATAGATAGACCAACAAACTAAAAACTGATGAAATAGTAATGAACCTAGACTAGATACAGTCTCTTCTTATGAGGAAGCTATTGTCTATCTGAGCTTTCATAGGGGCTTTCTATTGACCAATGTAGTAAATTCCCTATCAAGAAAAGCTTAGAGACGCCCAAAATTCTGCTACTATACATCTGCAAAAGAAATCAGCAAATTTATAATGGTATGGGTTGAGAAGATAAAGAATTAAGAAAAGCAGAGATGAAGGGGAAAGGGAAAGAACATTATTTTCTTGAATAACAGTCACTCCCATTAACTTTTGGTTCTTATTTAAGAGCCCTCCCAAACCTGCCATTTCCCTGAATTTGGTGTTGCACTGACCTCTTCCCCACCCTGCTAATGGGAAGTGTGAGGAAATCTGGAGAGACTAGTAAGAAAGTAATGTGCTCCACAGGGAGGCAATAATGCCACTGGGACTGGCCAGGAACTTACACTTCTGTGTGTTCTTTGATTTCATTTGGTTTGAAATATTGAGATTCCTTCTCAGATACGCCAGCACCTTATAGCCTACAATAACTCTATAAATCTTTATCTAGGCTGATCAAGTTGTTTCAATTCATGGAGTTGTTTCAGTCAGAGCAAAAGTGTATGTTTTCTCCTGTGAAGTATAAAAAATTCAGCTTTAAATGGAACCATTCTGTTTTTTGCTTCTCCGGAGTTGTTTCTCTTCTGGAAGTTTTGGAAAGAAACAGCTTTCATAGTTATATCAGCCTTCCACACTTTTCTCTTTGTATCAATCAGTTCTGGTGTGGTAACAAATAGCACCAATATCTCAGTAGCTTAGACAATGAAAATTTACTTTTGCTTCTGTTTTTACTACAACTTGGTGCCTACAAGGTGTCTGACAAGCTCTGCTCCCTGTGTCTTCCCATTCCAGAACCCAGGTTGAAAGATAACCGTATTTGGGACACACTGTTCTCATGGCAGAGGAAAAAAAAGAAGAGAGCTGCTGGCAGAAACTCTAGATACTCCTTAAAGCTTCTGCTCAGAATGACACTTACCATGTCCACTCATATTCATTGGCCAAAGCCCTCCTATGGCCAGTCTCCAAATCTACTGGGCAAGGACTCACACCCTTCTCACAGAAGGCACTGTAAGACAGACATGTAGCAATAGTCAGAAAATGATAATCCTCTCACATAGAAGGAAGACCAATTGCTTCAGAATAATAAATCAACCTACAATACCCTTTGACTCCACCCAACAAGGGGAGTTTCTCCCCATGTCAACTAAAAAGGAATTCTTTCTTCTTAGAATTGTTACAAAACTCTGGGGCAACATTTGCCACATTGTTCTTCAGAATATCCCAATCCCCTTATATGTTAACAGTTAAGCAATTTAAAAGAATTCCATGGTCCAGTAAGTTTGACAAATGCACTATATTAATATCTCTTTTAATATTCACAATTCTCCATTGTCATATTAAGTGCTCTGAGAATCACTGCTGTAAAGATACCTACTTAACCCAAGATTGGCATCAGAGAACTATTTCTATAATGGCACATCCATTCACATCCCATGAGATTCTAGTAGCTAACGCTGCCCTAAAGGATTGGGAGAATCACCCAGTTTCTTGCTATTTCCTTAATGCTGTGTGTCTAGATTGAAGGACACCTAATGATGTTGAGAAGAAGTATGCAGGGGGCCAACAGGTATGCACAGGCTTCCTTTTTTTTTTTTTTTTTTTTTTTTGCTAAGATCAAATTCTATGTTAGGAATCTGATACTACTCTTTGCCTACTGAATTAAGCATAAAGACTTCAGACTAGCTTTTATTTCTTGTACAACAAATATAAATTGAGTCCTGGGTCAAGCATTGAGTACATAGTGTGAACAAAATAAACATGGGCTTTGCCCTCATGGATGTACCAGTTTAAGATAAGAGGAAACAGACAGAAAGCAAACACTGGAATAAACAGCTAACCTCTCAGCAGTGGCCACCCATTTCTTCTTGAAATGCTCTCCACGCTTAGCTTCTGAGATGCCACATTTAGATGCTTTTTTTCTCCACCAGTGGCCTCTCCTTCTCAGTCTCCTTCACTGGCACTTCCTCTTCTATCTGCTTCTAACTATAGAGCACCCATAGCCCTTGCTGGGTCCCCCTTCCCTTCTGTTATCTCTCCCTAGGTGATCTCACTTATGCTCATGGTGTTAAATTCTGCATATGTGCTCATTATTCCCACTGGTTTGGCTCAGTGGATAGAGCATTGGCCTGTGGACTGATGTAATGAAAGAGAATATTTTATTTATACAAATAATGCCTCATCTTTCTGCATTTCCAAATAACCAACCTCAGATGAGAGAAAACAGCTACATTGGCATGAGGTGAATACTTAAGTTTAAAAATGCTAAGTCGAGTCAACATCTTCCCCTGTGGTCACAGAAGCTGCCACAAAGGTTTTATAAATTGCCTACATTCCCGCACCCCATCTGGTGATGCTGGTATGATGCAGCCCTGGATGACTTACCCTTCACAATAGCCCCACGTCAATCTAGTCCCTACTTTAAAATGAAAAAAAAAATATTTTAAGTGACATGGCTTGCCTAAAACTCTCCCACCCAACCAGAGCAGCAACTCAACGCTGATTTGTTGATATACTAGTAGCTGCAGAAAATTGTCAAAAGAGGAAGACTGCCTGGACTGCAGAAAGATGTTTAACCAGCAATTCTAATAACTGCATCTCTAGACCTTATGTGAATTTTGATCGTGTTGTTTTCCAAGCCTTTTCAAGGCCTCTTCTACCAGTCAAAGTGAGCTAGGTTTCACACACTGTTAGAAGAAAAGAGGACTGATGGAACCTGAGTTCTGTCTGGAGGGGAGCCGAGAACCTTTTTGTATGTGATGATCTGCCTGAGTTGGGGTCCCTGATAACCACACAGAGAGGAGGCTCTCGTTGTAATGTGGTCATGGTCTCCATGGCATAGCTGCTTTGTGTGTTTACACAGAGTCAGCTTTTCCTCATCTTGTTTGTCCTAAAAAAAAAAGTTTGTCCTTGGCCTCTCCATGCTTGAAGCTTAGGGTTTTGTCTATTGACATAAGGGGGAAATTGTCTGGATTACATCTCTTCCTCAAAAATAAACACTTTTCAATTGCCATAATTTTTTAAGCTATGTCTTCTTTTTCTGCTAGTTTCCCTTCCCTATCATACTTCCCTGGATAAATATATAGTTTGTGCTGTAACATTTATTAACAAGGGACCCTTTGGACCAACAGTAACTTTGGGAGTTCTGCTGGGAATTTGGTATGCTGTCCAGCTGAGTCCCACCTTCAGATGGTGAGTAGAGACAACAGTTCCCCTCCTAGTGTGCTGCCACTATGACCCTCAGCTCAGCCCCTGGGTCACCGATTCTGGGACTTGAGCTGGCACTTTTTAAAAGAAGGTATTCTGACAGAGAAATCATTGTCAGTTAAGTCTTGCAAAAATCCTTTTTCCATGTGCTCTACTAGTCCATCTTGGCATGAGCTGGTCCCTGTGCAGATTCTGTCATCCTACATCCCTGTTTTCTCACCATGGCCTGAACACTGCTCTCAGTTTAGATGGATACTGTGTGCTTTGTCATGTACCATTATTTCACTCATCGTGAATTTCCATTTGATAGATCCTGAGGTTGTTCATGATGCAGAGCTGACTTCCTGCACATAGTATTTCCTTTGCCCTCCTTTGGTAACTTCCCAAGTTCACAGTCAGTACTCAGTCATGCACATGTGCAAACCCTTAGACAACTTGGCAATTAAAGCCCTGTCAACTGAATAGCTTGTGTTTCCATTCAGTAATCTTTTCATTCACTCATACTAAGTGTTCATTACACAGCTCAGTGTTAACAGCCCTTTAACTTGTCACATCATGTTGTACATATCAGCACTCGCATTCTAAAGTAGGCTCTAACACAATAGTACCATGGAAATAATAAACAGCCATCTTAACTATGGTGTCTCTAGCCATGGTGAATATGACAGATGCAGTACAGGGTGGGGCAAAAGTAGGTTAACAGTTGTTTGTATGGAAAATAATATAAAGATCTATCTATATAAAAGCCCAGTGACCAGAACAGCACAACAACTGGAATGACTGGTGATTATGATGTGCTCTGCAGCAGCCAACCAGCCTGATCCGGGCCCCAATGAACCCCCAAACCCACCCCCCAGCCAGCCTGGTCCCTGATTGGCCCCCAACATCCCAATTGGGGGCGTTGGTCCCTCCCCCTGCCAGTACACCCCAATGGACTCCCATAGGAGCAGGGTGGCTGGACCCTACCTATGCATGAATTTGTGCACCCGGCCTCTAGTTAATAAATAATAATACAAGAATAAACTATGTCATAGACTGTAAACCTATTTTTGACCCACCTTTTATTTACCCAAGTCCTTGCCTTTATGCCTGTTTTCAGTTTCCAATAAAGACTCACCACAAGCCCTAGAAAGTCAGAGGTGCACAGGGTGTGTCAATGGGTATGGTAACCCAAGCTGCTATGGGAGATCTTCTTGAATACTAAATTTACCACTTAGTTAGTTTAGGAATTCTCTTCTGTTAGTTTCCCAAACTACCTCATGGTATCCTTTTCAATTTTTGTTGTTGTTATTATTAATCCTCACCCAAGGATATGTTTTCCATTGATTTTTAGAGACAGTGTAAGGAAGGGATAAAGAGAGAGAGTGAGAGAAACATCACTGTGAGAGAGAAACATCAAATGGTTGCTTCCCATAAGCAACTTGGGAGGCGGGGGGGGGGGGGGGGGGGGGGCCAGGGAATGATAGGGGTCCTTGACTGGGAATCAGGTATTTGTTGTGAAGGTCAATGCTCTACCACTGAACCACACTAGCCAGGGCATTTTTCTTTTTTAAATCTATACAACTGCCTTCCCCAAAGCACACTAGAGTAGGATCATGTTTTCTGCCATTGCCTCCTCAATTAGTCCTTTTTCTTTAGAGCTGACTCCATGTTTGGAGATTTGGCATGCCTTCAGCCTAAATCCTTTGTCTTCCCAACCTAATAAAACTCAGTGAAAGTAGTAAGTGTGTTAGCTCAGAACCCAAGAACTAGGGGGTGCCTATGGAATTGTGTCAGGGCAGGAAGGTCAACCAGAAAGAGCATGGATGATGCAAGGTTTTTTTTGGTGGCTATGGATGCTACTGGTGTGGAGGACCAGTCAGTCCTGGGCTGGGCCCACCACTCCCCTTTCACAAGGGAAACAGAGTGAGGCTTTTCCACCTCCTTAGCAGAATAGGCCCAACCCAGAAGATAGGATCATCTCACTCTCTTCCACTTGAGGTAGACTGAGGAGGGTCTCACTCCTAAGGAGGCCTTCTGCAACTCTCCCCTCCCCTTTGATGGAGAGATAAAGGTCTTTACTTCGCTGTGGAAGATGAGACAGAGAATTTCCCTATGACTCTGGGAGAGCCCAGTTATACCACCACATTCTGTCCTGGGAGACTAATGCCAAGTTGGAGATTAATATAAGTTGAATTCCATAGCTGTATAGTTCTAAAATACAGAATTTGAACTTCTTAGAAGCACTGAAGCATCTACATTCTACTTTTTTCTAAGTCCCCGTCACAAAAACACACACACACAAAATATTTATCTTCTCCCTAACTCTGACCTATATCCCAACCCTACTTCCAATCAGGAACCTTGAGTGAAATATTTTTCTCTATTTCAGAGAAGGATAATTAGAAGTGCTTTTTAATCAGCAGCTGTGCGTCGCTGCAGGTTACCCAAGACCAAACAAGAGAGGGTCGGACGTGCATTGCCAACATTTGTCCACCTCCAGATATCATCGCTGACATGCACACATAAGAAACAGTTTGACATTGAAACTGGGATTCAAACATTTCTTGTTCTCATATGTTTATTTCTAGTCTGCAGAGGCAAGATATTTTAAAGAAAAGAAACAGGGGAAATAAAAATAGATACAGAGGCAAAGAAGCATGGAACAGACTGTCAAACTACAGCAGGAAGGCAAGGGAGGGTAGGGGGAGGGATGCTGCAAGAGATGCATAACCAAAGGATACAAGACACTGGATGGGGGGCAGGTGAGGACATGTGCTGGGGGGTAAGGGAGGCCAGGAGGATGTCAAGGGCAGGGGTGGGGGAGGTGGGAAGGAAACATATTACTATTTGTAATACTTTAAACAATTTTAAAAATAAAAAAATAAATGCTTTTTATTTGTGTGCAGAAAAATAGAAAAAAAGGAAGAGAGGCTACTATTCAGATTCTTTTAAACTAATAACCAATCCAAGCTTTTTTTTTAGCATTTTCCTCTCTATTGGGATATTATTGGATGAAAGTAAAAATTACCATTGCTTTGTTTTTTATAAATAGACTTCTACCAGCAAAAGCATAAGATTAGTCTCTTCTCAGCATAAAAATTTCTGGTTTTGGCCTCTCCATGTTCTAATTGAAGCCCCAGAGCTATTCCAGCAAGCAAGGGAAATCAAAGATTTCCAGTGACAGCAATAATTGTACATTCTACCCACAGTGCACCCCCCCCTCTCTCTCTCTTCCCCCCCCTCTTCTGTGAAATGAGCAGTTCCAGGAGAGCAGAGGTAAGTCACCCCCTCTAAATATTGCTGCTCACTTCAGGGCACTGAAGACATTTTCACTCTCAGTGGTAGATCTCCTCAGATGACTGTGATCTTCTGTGAGCCTGGGATTTACTAGAGAAAAAATAGAGAGGAAGAAAGAAAAAGAGGAGGGAAGGACGGGAAAAGAAAATACATAGTTGAAATACAGCAATAACCCATTACTCTGTGGGTCTGGTATGCTATAAGCTGCATAACATCACACACACACACACACACACACACACACACACACACACACACAGGGATGTGTTTGTTGTCCAGTGTAAGGAATCACAGCTGGTTAGAAGCCCCTCTGGCTGAATTCTACCTCTGAGAAGGGAGTTAAATAGGAAAGAATTTGGATCTTGAAGGTCAGAATAGGATTAAGAGGAAGAACCAAGGACCACAGACTTAGCCCATTTCATTAGTATAGAAAGACCCAGAGGATAAGGACTATAGCAGTAGTAAATACTTATTAAGCACTCAATAACTGCTCTGGACTTGTAGGAGTTCAGAAGAGCAAAGAGATGGCTGATGTTGACCTTAGCAGGCCCTCACACCCTCTTATTCATAAGAGACCACTGTGATCAATCACCAAGGAGGAGAGCCATTGAAGGTCCATTCTGTTCTTGGAGAAAGGACAAGGAACAGAAGACTGACAGAGCCATTCAGTCACAGGTGACACCTGGCCACATGCTTTGTCTTGTCCCCTGAGGACAACACTGGAATAAGTATTTGCTGCACTGCATGGTTTATTCTTTGTTTGAATAATGACCTCTTACCTAGTAGTCTTCAACCCCAGCTGCACACAGAATTACCTAGGAAGCTTTTTAAAAAGTCTTATGTCCAGGCCCCACCCCAGATTGAATAAGTCAGACTCTCTGGGGATAGTACCAAGGCTTCAGTACTTTTGAAAATTCCCTAGGTGATCCTAATGTGGAGTCAAGATTGAGAATCAGAACCACTGCCTGAAAATAACTGTCCTAATTTTCTCTCTAATTTTTCTGTGCCTTCACATTCCTCTTACCTAAGTTGTTATAGTTCCCTTCTTTTTTAGTTTGGTCTATTCTGTTCTTTCAGCAGATAAGTCTATAATATTCTAGTAAATCTTTTTCCATGCTTTAACTTTGCTTTTTCTCATCTAATTTTCATTGCCCGCTCCACTTCCTTCATCTTCCCATTATGTTTATTTTGTGTTGTGCTTTTTTCAGTCCAGCATCAACATTTATAGGGTGTTCTATATGGGCAGAGTACAATAGTAGGCACTTAAATGCCACTAAGAATTACATCAATACAATAATGTTTTCTGTTAAATGCTGTGTGACAGTTATGGGCTCTTGTCCTGTGGAAGAGTGGCATTTTAGCAAAGTCTATCTCCTGTCCCAGGAAGCAACTCTCTTGATATATAAATAAAAGATCCAAAGTAAATATATTGCAATAAACAATAAAAAGAACTTCCACAAATAGAGTAAAGAACCATCAAAAGTTATGGCTTCTTTTACCTTGATTTTGTTTTTCAGGAATCAAGCCAGATGCCTGTTGGAGCAGTAGGAAATGTTGTTCCTTTTAGTAGAAGCAAAATTTTACAGTGCCAAATGACAAAATGGGAAATTAATGACCATACCATATACTGGCATTAAAGGAACCAAGATGGCTCCCTGAAATTATATATCAACAAGGAGACATCTATGGCTCTGGTTTCCAGAGCAACTTTACTCATAGATGCCAGTTCTCCTTGGAGAGTCTTGAAACCGCCATGAAAGAGGAGGGGATCTTATTACTGTGCTGCTCTATGGGTGGTGCTGTTCCTCTGCTTCCAGATAAGCCACAAACCAAATCCTGCCCCTAGCAGCTTCCACACTGTCAGTTGACCTCCTGTGCCAGCCTAACTGTAGATCAATCACAAAGTGTACTCACATCCATTATTTCATGACCACATGAAGTCATATTATCCCAATTTTATTGTTTAGAAAACTGAGGTCTTGAGAGGTTAAGTGATGGTATCAGGCACAAATCCAGATTTTCCATAGCTACCTCTTGAGAACTAGATAAGGCACTGAAAAATGAGGACACTCCCCACCAAGTTCCAGGACCCTATCTAGCTCAGTCTTATAGGTAGTGTACTGTCTAAGTCTTGTCTGAGTCTTGTCTGAGAAAAGGTAGAGTTACCCAGCTGCCTGCTCTTAACAGTCTGTGCAAATTCAAAGAAAATGGAGGATGAGCTCAAGAAATTCACTTGAAGAACAGAAAAGCAGCTCTCTGCTTGAGATTATGGGACGTGAGAGCTGAAACATAAATTCAAGGGCTTGCTAAGGTCCCTAACACCTCAAATCTTACATTTTTCTTTGTTTTCCATAAACACATCTTTCTCCATTGCTATATAATCCATTGGTTGATTTGCCTGGGACCCACAGGCAGCACTGTGGCCCTGAAAATGAAATATTAATTACCTCAGTCTTACAGCCATCTCTAGACATCTTACAGAAAAGCAGAAAGCACTTGTGGCAGTTTATGTATTAGGGTCTCTTTCTTAACCTTCCTCTGTCTGGTCAGGCTGAAGGAAACAGAAGTTTCTATAATGCTATAGTCTATCTTTAAAGCCACAACCCAAAGACCTGAGTTCCTTCCTGTGGTCATGATCTTGGGAATGAGCTCCTCACTGGTCTTTCTTTGCTCTCCTTGTATGTTGTAGACAGCAACTCACATTCAAGTCAGCCATCCTGTGGGCAGAAAAAATCATTTCATTTCAATCAGTACTTCTGAGGTACAGTATGAGTTCCACAAGGAGTTTGGAGGGATTACCCAAGAGATAAAGACAGACCGAGTAACAAGTGTGAGGCAGCCCTTATATATCATAATTCACTACACGCAAAGGCAACTTCAGAATTTCTATAAGCAAGGGGCTGAAGAGTAGTGATCTCACTGGAAGATGCCTCGGGAACTTGCCTGAGGCTGTATTTTCAAAATGGGAAGCTGATGGAGATGATGAGGAAGGATGGATAAATCCCTCCAAACCACTTTTGCCTCTGCTATTAACTGATCAAGTCTCAAGTATCCTTGTTTTTATAAAAATATATCAAGGGGGAATCTAACAAATAGCCAAGCAATGAGTCAAGTGTTTGCAAATATCATCTCATTTATTCCTCAGAGCCTGAAAATAAACATTAGTTCTCCTGGGAAATCACATGAAAGAACAGACTACCTCCAGGTCATGGGAAGATGTGGCTAATTGCTGGCCTTGACATACAAAGAGTCATCACAAGGAACAGCCTGCACAGAGCCTGAGAAAGGTAGAGTCCAAAGGCAAGGCGCTGGCACACTTTCATACCTTCCACCTGGGCAGCCCAAGATAGGCTACATTTGTGTTCAAATTCCATCTTGCTCCTGCCATGTGACCTGACCAAGCAGGCCAAGGTATGCTGCAGGTCCTGCATAGCTTCTAGACACCCACTGCCCTAAGCTTCTATCACATCATAACTGGTTCCCTCCCCACTACTGTCTTCTATCTCTGGCTTTATTATTAACATGGATTCACTCCTACTCAGACCTTAAAGAAGGTTGCTTTTGCCGATTAGCAATCAATTCTTAAAATTGCCTCTAACCTGTAGCAGATATAAGTAAAAGTCATAAAATAAGCACTTTTGGGGGGATTTTTCAGAATGACTGGCTGAATAATTTGGGAGAGCTCAACAGTAATTATCTAAGAAGACAGGATTCTTTGAGCCCAGTTAATTGTTCGTTTGCCCTTAGTACAATTTAAGACCACAGCACTTCCTACTGCTTCAGGGCTTTTTCTTACATGTCCTTGTTTTTTTTGTGTGTGTGCTTTGTTTTTGTTTTTTGTATAGAATAATCTTTCCCTATACATGCCCCCTGATATCTGGTGTATCAGGCATAGGATACTCTTGGAGTGGTGATTTGAGAGAATTTAATGAAATCAGCATTTACAAAGATGTGGGCAGGTGTTATGGATTAAATTATGTCTAAAAAAAAGAAAAGATATGTTGATTTCTCACCTCCAATAGCTTGGAAATTGACCTTATTTGCAAATAGGGTCATTGAAATTAATTTAATTGGTTAAGATGAGGTCAGGCTGGTGTAGGGTGGGCCCCAAACACAATATGACCAACATCTTTATGAGAATAAGTCATGTGAAGACAGAGATGGAGAGAGAACATAGTGTGACCAGGAAGGCAGGGGCTGAAGTAATACACCACAAACCAAGCCAAGAACACCAAAGATTGCAGCAAAGCACCAAAAGTTCAGAAGGGAAAAGAAAGAATCCCCTACAGGTTTCAGAGGAAGTACAGCCCTGTTGACACCTTGATTTTGGACTTCTAGCCTCCAGAACTGTGAGGCATTACATTTCTTTCTTTCTTTCTTTTTTTTTTAATCTTTATTGTTCAGTTTATTTACACTGTTCCCCCTTTTTTATCCCCCTATAGCTCCCCTCACCCTGTACCCTCTTAGGGGTTCAGTGCGCTTTTTGGACTCCTAAGTCAATTTCTTTCACCAGGTGTGGGAAGTTTTCGGTCACTATTTCTTCAAATAGGTTTTCATTG
Organism: Antrozous pallidus; assembly: GCA_027563665.1. NCBI lineage: Eukaryota > Metazoa > Chordata > Mammalia > Chiroptera > Vespertilionidae > Antrozous > Antrozous pallidus. Next base: position 34,141,852 of record CM050515.1, on the reverse strand, counting down.
TCTTGCTCTCTCTCTCTTTTTCTAGCACCCCTATAATTCGGATGTTGGTATGCTTGAGGTTGTCCCAGAGGCCCCTTACACTATCTTCAATTTTTTGGATTCTTTTGGTTTCCTGCTTTTTCAGCTGAGTGGATTTTACCTCTTTGTATTTCAAATCTTTAACTTGGTTCTTGGGGTGCTCTAGAGTACTTTTAGGTCTTTGTACAATATTTTTTTATTTCAGTCAGTGTATGTTTAATTTCTGGTTGGTCCTTTTTCATATCCTTGAGAGTCTCCTTCATATCTTTGAGGGTCTCATTCATTTCCTTATAGGACTCATTCATTTCCACATTGGTCTTGTTCATTTCCTTGCAGGTCTCATTCATATCCTTGAGGGTCTCGTTCATTTCCTTGTAGGTTCTTCTTATTTCCTTATAGGTCTCGACCTTTTCTAGGAGCCTCTTGAAAAGCCTTATAACCGTGCTTTTGAACTCTATGTCTAGTCGTCTTTTTTCCTCCATTTCTTTCACACCTGATTTCTTTCCATGTCTCTGCATGGTGGCTGCTTTTATGTGGTATATGTCTTCTAAGGGACAATGGCTCAGCCTCCCCAGTTACCAAATGACCCTATTTGCAAATCCTTTATGGGTTGTACAGTATTTTTTAATTTAAGTCCAGCTTGTTGTTGTTAGCCCTAAGGGGTTTGACCTCCAGGCCTATTGGCTGTGAAGGGAGACTGTGTTCAGGTTCGGTGGGCGGAGTCTCTGAGCTGAGCAGGCAGCCTCAGCATCAGCTATGTCCTATGCTGCACTCGCGCACAGGTCTCTGTTGGGCGGTAATTGTTGCAGGCACCTCCAAGAGAAAGCCACAGTCTCTACCCCTTGCCAGACAACTCTGCCTCTCCCCAAATGAGTCTGCACACCATAAGTCTCGCCCAGGGTTGTAAAACAAAGCAGTCCAGTGGTCTCGGAGATGAAGGGGCAAGTTGCTGGGGAGCAAGTTGCGCGTCTGTGCTGTCACACACTTTACGCACGCAAACTGCTTTTCCAAGCAACCTGGTTTCTCCTCAGACTAGGAGACCTCTGCCACGCCCAGCTTCTAGGGTTCGTACCTCGGACCTCAGACCTCGCCTGGCACTGGGAAATCCGTGCAGTGGGGCGTCTCTGCCCTCCCCATTGGCAAAATCCAGCTGGGATTGCTGCTGCCAGCCCTACAGCCCTCGCGGCGGCTCCTAACCTCTGTTTCCATGCGTATCTTCAAGGCTGCGCTCTGCCGCTCTTCTGAGTCTCAGTGTCCCACCTTTACTTTTATTTGTGGAGTTCTCACTCAGCTAGCTGTCCGTTGATTCTGGGTGATGTTTGTTTTGTTGTTTTGTTGTTTTGTTGTAGTTTTTTAATTGTTGCGCAGAGCAGAACAATAGGTGTTTACTTATGCCGCCATCTTGTTTGCTCCCCCTACATTTCTATCATTTATCATTTTAAGCCACCTAGTTTGTGGTTCTTTTAAGGCATTCAGAGGAAACTAATGCAGCTGGGTTGTAGGAAAGGAAAATATGGTGAAACATCCTGTGTCTGACAACAAAGAAGCCACTGCCACCCTAGTTCTGAAGCATGATGTAGAGGAGCCGTTACCGGGTGCTGCAGATGTAGGAGAGATGCTATAGTCAGCAGCTGAGGAAAGCAGCCTCTCCCAATATACATTCTTGCAGGAAGTAATGGGGGCGATAATAACATACCTCATTCTCCTCCTCTCCAGTCTTCTAACAGTACCTCCCACTGGTCACACTAAATGGCATACCAGGAAGTGAGGGAACCGGGTGGATGTTGTCCATTAAGGTCAGCCTTCTAAAGTAAGGAGGCTGACCTGAAGGGACAAGAAGACTCCATCTGGCATAGCTGGGTAACTTCTACTTTGAAATCTTATCTGCAAAGTCACTCCTTTAGGGAAGCCTTCCTTACCAGATCCTGGCCCCGGTAACGTGGTCTCATATTACTTCTGCTTCTACGCAGTACTTATAGCAGCTGCAGTGGAGGAATTCATTATGCAAATTATGCATTCAGTGATGACTAGGTCTTGTGCTGGAACATAAGTTTTATAAGAGGAGAGATAACATCTGTCATTTACCAGCGAATCTTTAGAATCTAGTGTGTAATAAAAATGACTAAATTATAGGATGTGCCAAGAGCTAAGAGCCTGATATAAAAAAATAAAGTATGTAAGTCCAGAGAAGCTGCCCTCAACAACTCTCAAAGAACCATAGAGAATGGGCATCATTGTGTAAATCAAATGAGTACTGATGATAAAATTTGTCATTTCGAAGAATGAGACATCTTGAGTACTTGCTAATGGTCCTCTAGGAATGGTGGCAGTGGGCAGTTGGGCAAATGAGATGACTCAAGGGTAAGCAGAGCAACTACCATAAGATCAAGCAAACTTGAACTTGCTTCTATCTGAATTTCTTCAGGCCAGTCTGGTCCCAGTCACATGGGGAAAAACAAGAAAGTTTAGGTGGGTCTCTTCTCCACTAGCATGGGAATTTAGGTCCTGCACCTGTCCTCAGATGTTGGATACTGCCTTTGTTCCTGCTTCTTTGCATATCAAAGGATCCTCCTCCCAGCTTCTGTTGTAGCCTCTAGTTTTCATTATTAATTTACCTGTTTATTTCAAAATTGCATAGATTACTGTTCTTGAAATTCAAAAGTGTAGTTCCCAAAAGTTCAAGCATGCCTATTTTGAAAACATAAATTTAGGCTGTCATAAACTGGGAGGTAGTGGTGATTTCTAAGTTTTTTAACAATATTTGGCTCTATGAAATTCAACTTAGGTTACCTATCTTCAGAAAAGACAGATGAGCTCAAAAAAGATCAGGAAATTGACTCAAATTTGGAGACAATATTTCACTGGCTTGCTCTTTTACACTTGGGTGAATCATCCTATACAGCTATCCAACTTTGCCTGGAGGGATTTGCAATAAACACAAAATTATTACAACACCCGTAGTCCATTGATCTCCTTATTTGGTGGTTCTTTTGATTGCAGCTGTAAATATCAATAATTCTTCTTGGCATTAAGTGTGACATCACTATAAAGCATATAACAAGTACATCTAACATGAAAATGGAGCATAATATCAAACGTAATTTCTAAGGCGAGAAGCAGAACCTTGTTATCAATCAACTAAGCTATCTTAACCTTTTTTCAAGTGTTCTTCCTTATCTGGACCACGTTATCAATCTTGAAGTGGTATTATCATCCCAGTAACAGGCTATAAGCTCTGTGACACTCCTGTGATTTTGAGAAGAAAAAAAAAAAAACCTCATGGGAACCAGAACAGCTGCCGACAAGGGCTGATTTCCTCAGTCACAAATGTGTCACAGAGAAGGTGTTGACTCAGAGGAGGGACCAAGCAGAGGGTGAGTTCAGAGGCAGAGCTATCCCTGAGTGGAACCATGCAGAGGAACTGCTCGCTCATCTATCTCACCCTCTTCTGGACAGGTAAGGTAGATCCTGGAAACTCAATCAAGTAAGACTAGCAACAATGAGACATCAAGAATGCCAGGGCCTGGAGCTCATGACAGTGCCCCTTACTTGATTGTAGCCCCAGTCCTCACTGAGTCCCTGCCATGTCTTTGCTTTCAGGAGTCATGTCAGCTATCGTGTTGGTATCTCAAGACCAAGTAGTGACTGTGTCCTTGGGGATGTCTACCACCCTCAGATGCTCCGTGGAGAGAGAAACAATCAGTAACTACTATATCAGCTGGTACAGGCAGACCCAGGGTAACGCAATGACTTACATACACCGAGAAGGGGGTATGTATGGCAGTGGTTTCTTCGGCAAGTTCCGGGCTAGCATTAATAGTTCAAGCAACGAGGCTGAGCTTGAAATCCTTAAAGCATCAAAAAGAGATGAAGGAATTTACTACTGTGCCAGCGACTACCACCCTGCTGCTGGCCCACTTCTGAGCAGCTCAAAAACCATAGAGATCTATGTAAAACAGCAATTCCAACAAGATCATGATTTCCTCTTTAATAAATAGTTTAAGAAATGGGGGAGCCAGAGAAGGCTGATTTTTCTTCACCCTTGGTCACTCATGAGTTCTCATGTTACTCAGAGAGGCAAACTCCACTGGGGTGTGGCCCAGTGTGGGACAGGAGGAGAGACACAGCCAAAGTCAGGAGTTGTAGCATTCATTGTGCACTTATAACCGTTTTCTTGAAGCTTCATAAAAGATTTGGCCACACACCCAAAGTGCTTAGGACATTAGATTAAAGGGGCACTTTCCAAAATATGACTACAGGTAATAGTTGTCCAGTTTCTCCCTAATCACACACACCATGAATATAGCTGTTCTGGAAGAGAGAGGTTGGGAAAGTGGAGAGACTCCTTTTCTCCGGAATCAACAGTATGCACTGCATGTCATCTTGCCCAACATGGAAAACAAGATTCAATCTCTGGCATGCTGTATTGTTTTGATTATTATTGATTGAATATAGCCTTTTGACCTCCCTTCCTTCTCCACCTCTTTACTTCTATGTATGCTAGAAATAAAGCCTGGAGAATTCCTTTCTTATCCTTCTGTGGACAGCTCAATTTAAACTCCACTTTTATCTTAAACAATGTATTTTCCCAGACTTAGATGACTGACAGCCTATTGTGGGCTGAACTTGTGGCTGTCCTTCTGGCCTCATCTAGAATTATCTATCACTAACCTTATCAAATATCTCATTGAAACTCTCAGGGGCAATTAATATGTTCAGTAACTTGATTATGGTGATGGTTTCATGGATGTACAGGTATATAAAATTTTATCAGACTGTGCACTGTGAATATGTGCATTTTATTGAACATCAATAAAATTGAAAAAAATATTTTTAATTTAAAATAAAAATAACTGTCAAAGCCTAACTATACTACTTCAAGCAATGTCTAGGGAATACCTTCTCCAACTAACCCTTCTTATCAAAGATTCTGCTTTCCACCGAAGTACAAAAAGGCTGACAAGTTTGCAGACACACACAGTCAGTTCCAGTCAGGGCTCCTTATTGTTTCACCAAGAGTATTCCCAAACCTCCCACTTCTCATGATTCTGCCTGGCCTTTCATTCACAGATAGATAGATAGATAGATAGATAGATAGATAGATAGATAGATAGACGGACACATATGTACACATATTACATAATGTATGTAGTTATAATGTGTAATTTTTCTGTGCACTTTAGCCATGACCTCATGAGCTCTTCTCATTTATCTCCCCAAACAGGTAGATTTCCAAGAACCTCCCTGTTCCACTCTCTGTCTCAAACCCACTCACTCTGTCCTGGTGTCCTAATTCCAACATAGGCCTCTACCTGGCCTCTACCTTACTGCCCCACTCTGTTGGATAGTTTCTCTGGTAAAACTGTCTCAAGGCTCTGAATATTGACTCTGCCCTTGGATAAAATCAGGTTCTCAGATCCCCATGCAGATTGGGCACCCTGAGCCCTACACTCTTGGAAGGGAATTTGGACCCAACTTTCCTAGGATATATCCAAGTTACCGCACAGGTCCTATTATACTCATCTAGCCCACTACCTGCTATTCATATGCTGCTGTTCTTCTTTAAATCTATGCTAGATTTAAAGGTGAAGAGCACTTCCAAGACAGAAAGGGTACAATTTTCTCCCTGTTTGAAATCATGACTTTGGAAAAGGAATGACATTTGGAAGCTGATTATGCAAATGCTGTCAAAGTTTTGGCACCATGCTGTTATAAGGTTTGCAAGATGGATCCTTAGGAGGAAACCCAATGGATCCTCTGACAAACTTGGAAAAATGTGTTTGAGGGGGAAGAGGAAAATATCTGGGCAAATCCATAAGACTGTATGTTAACTGTGATAACAATTAGCATCTATTGAATGTTTGCTATAGTCTAGCACTCTTCGGAGCACTTTACATGTGTTCTATTACTTAATCCGCCCAACAACCATATAATACACTTTTAATCTATTATCCCCATTTTAGAAATGAGGACATTAAGACATAGAAAAGCTAAAATACTTGCCCAAGTTTCCACAGCTAGCAAGGGAAGGAAACAGGTTTCAGACTCTGGAGCGTGTGCTAGAGGAACGGCATGATGGGGGAACTGTGGACAAGGCCATCTCCAGAATGTTAGAAACAGGGAGTAACAGGGCTGTGCCCTCACCACCATGTTCAAAATGATGCTCATGGCCATCTGTCAGGAAATTGGGGTAATGGAACAGTGATCCAGATGATCTGTCAAATGTTTTCTAACTCGGAGGTTTTGTGATCTTTACATAAACTTTACACTGTCTTCTAAAACCATCTAGGGTGAGGGCTAAGGCTAGGATTAAGCCAAGGGCTATGATTACAGTTAGATTTAAAGTTAATGTTAAAGCCTGAACTAAGGTTCTGCTTAGGGTAGATAAAAGAGTTCCAGCCTCACGGTGTTGTTGTAAAAAGCTAACGACAGAAAGTAAGTAAATTGGGTGGCACATATAGTGCTAGTCAATAAATGCTACATATAAAAAAGAGGAAACTAAACAATGAAATAATTGAGGAAAAAGTGAACTAAAATGCTGAGTGCTGACAAGATGCAACCACTTGTTTTTCATCTCCCCCCCCCCATTTTAGTGTGGTGACACTAGTTAATAAAATTATACAGGTTTCAGGTGCACAATTCCATAACACATCATCTGCATACTTTATTGTGTGTTCCCCATCCCAAGTCAAATCTCCTTCCACCACCATTCATCCCCCTCTTCTCCCCCTCCTTTCTCCCCACAATTACAACACTAAAGATGCAACCACTTTTCAGGTTTAAACTCACTCAGTCCTTATGACAACCCCATGAGGTTGTTATTCTCAGCTCCATCTTACAGATGGGAATACTGAGCCTCAGGGGGACTAGGTAGCTTTCTGAAGGTTACAGAAGCAAAGCCAAGAACTGGGTCTAAGTTAAAGGCTGTTTGTCCTGGCACTGGGCTATGGTTGTGGGCTATACTATAAAAATGCATCACCTGTAACAATATCAGAATGAAAGAACCGCTGAGAACAAATGTGTAAAGTCCAGTTATCTGTGTGATGCAGGGGGTGCCTTTGACTCCTTGGCCAGTCCTACAAGGGGGTTGGGAGGTGGAAATACTAACTCCTCCCACCTCCCAACTCTCCCTCCCCTGCTTTCAAACACCAGTTGCAATTTCAGCTTCCAGGCTGTTCCCCTGAGATGCCTCATTCCCTTGGCTGAAGGAGGTCAGAGGCTACCCATGGCATGGGAAATGACCCACATATCCCTCCTTCCTGGTGCTTGTGGAAGGCAATACCTTGCCAGACCCTCTAGAGTCTCTGGGTCACTAATGCATTGATTGCCTTCTCTCTTTCCTTCTCAGAGCCCTGCTTAGAATGGCAGTCCATGGGTTTGTGGTCAGTGGGATGAGAGCTAGAGAAATTCCATGAGTGCAGGTCCACAAAATTGCTAACTTTACTATCCACAGTACAGTGAGACAGAGTGTCTGAGTTGTTCTCTTCCATTCTCTCTGTTTTATTATTACTTACTGGTATACCAAGGCAGCAAAGGCCTCAAGATCGGTTGTCCACAGTTCTCTACATTCATAATGAGCAAACTGATGCCAGAAAACACGGCAGTGAGTTAAAGTGCAGGAGCCACCATGTGAAAGAGAGTTGAGTTCAAACCAAACTTTGTCTGCTTCAGGTGGAGTCTGAGCGTGGTGCCGTGTCTCAGACAGGAGTGCTGTCCGCACTGACAAGGTGAAGACTTTTCAGAATCCAGGCTTCTTTCCTCCTCTTCCTAATACAGTCTATTGCTCCCAAATGTTGCTTGAAATGACAGGAGTATGCGTCTCTGATTTTTTTTTTTTGCAAGGCACTTTATTCATCCCTCTAGCAAATACCATCCCTCCTCTCTGCTTAATTGTCCTCCATAGCATTTATCACTATTTAATATGTTATATATTTTACTTTCTTGTTTATCTGTTATCTAGCTCTCCACTGGGATACAGCTCCATGAGGCAGGATTTTGTCTGTTTTGTTTATTGCCTTACCTCTAGCACTGATAATAAGTCTGGCACAAAATGGGCAACCAACAAATGTGTGGAATGAGCAAGTGAGTGAAGTATTTAATGAGTGAGTGCTATATTCCCTGCTCTGTGCTGGATGCTGGGGATGCAGTAGTGCCCAACACTGATGCTAGCATCGCCCTCTGAGATGCTTTCTCTAAGCCTGGTCTAGCCAATAACAAAATGCTATTGACTTGTAATAAGAATGTCTGAAGGGTAATTAACAGAGTACCTACTTACCCTTGGCAAGCAGATATCAATGTGCCTGTGTTCCTTGCACACCCCCCAAGGCAGGAGTACCATGGGGAAGATAGCAGGCTTTCTCCTTTCACTATCTTTTCTATCCTTTTAATCCAAGACCCCAGGCTCTGAGGCTTGGACTATCAGAGAACATTTCTACTTTATTTTTTAAAAGATTTTGCAAACTTTTTTTCCAAACAGACCTGCTGGGTAAATTAAGCCACAATAACACCTTTCCTAAACAAAGAGTAATTCCTAACTCCCCCTCGTTCTTCCATTCACCACCATCAAGTGATTTTGGCATTCTTTAAGAATGCAGAATCTCTAGGTTCTTGTTTTTTTTTTTTGGGGGGGGGGGTTGGGGGGGGAGGTTAGGTGTTGCTTTTTTTAGCAGTTCACACATACACAAGTGCATTATGGATGGTAACAGCACACAGTAGTGTGTATCAAACACTGAAGGAATTGTCTGAACGCATATCCTGGATTCTCAAGGGCTCCCAAGGAGCAGCATGCCTGGTGACAGAACAAAAGAAACCAAACCAAAAAGCAATTGCTTTTTAAATAAGGCAGATTCTCAAACAGTGTTTAAATAAGAATTTTAATAGCCTTAAGTTTTTTGGTTTACTTGCACACATGTGGGAAAATAGGAAAGTTTAAATTATTATGTTCCGGTTTTAGGACAAAACCTCATGAATACTTATAACTTTAAGAAAAAGAAATGTCAGTACAAATATATTGCTATGGCAACAAATTATTAAGAAAGAAAACTAATGCAAAGTATGAAGCTTGGGAGGTTAAAATTGCTTTCTGAGACTATAATATTGATTTATTTATTCAATAACAGTTTATTAAGCACCTACTGTAAACACTTACCATGTGCCACATACCTTTCTAGATACACTGGGAATACAGTACTCAGAAGCCCATAGCTTTATTTTAGTGAAAATAAATACAAAGTAAAATATTTGTTAGATGGTGATAATTGCTATGTAAGACCCTACAGGGAGATAGGACATGTTATCAGGGGGCTACGGGGAATAACCATTTTAAATCAGGTGGGCAAGAAAGGCTACAGTGAGATCATATCCCGACAAACGCCTGAAGGTGGTCAGGATGGTGATATTTGGAGTCTGGGTGTTTGCCAGACTTTTCTTCTTGAAATATTTTCATGTCTCGCTTTATGACACATAATAGTGCCAGCTTTCTATAACTTGGGAGAATAAGCAATAGTTTTGTCTTCTTATTGTGCTGAGAGTTCTTTCCCAAAATAGTTCAGACTTTCATTTTTCAAAACTAAGTAAAAGAATTCCATTAATTAGCACGAAGTGGGGAGGAGCAGTCCTAAAAAGGTCAAAACTTAGAAGTTGAAATGAAAGATGGTAGAATTGGATTACTGAAAAATGGAATATATAACACTGAGCCTTTTGCCTTCTCTCCCCACTTATGTGACCACCTTCCATGAATTGATGAGTGTTGCTTCCTAAACATAAAACGAGAGTATACAAATTGAATGACTCCTTTCTCACACTGATTCTCAAGATCCAGCTGCTCTGGAAGCCCCAGGAGACAAATCTGCAGCCTCATCTACCTTTGCAGACCGATGTGTCTCCTGGAAATGGCCCCAATAGACTGGGACCCTGAAATAAAACATGTTCACCTCAGTGAGGTTCTTGCTTTTTCCTCAAACACAGGAAGCCAGTCACAGATAAACCTGGAGAGGTGTGGAGTGCCTGTGGAGAAAGCTGGAGTGTCTTCAAAATTCCTACCAAAGCTTTAGAGATTCATCCTCCAAGACTTCTGGGTGTGACTAGGGTGGGCCCCATAGGCAGTTTCATCTTCACCTGCCACCTGGCAGAAGTGAGCAGTATTACTCAGAGACAGTGAGAAGGAAAGTCGACATCCACAGGATAACACCAAGGAGAAATGGCCTGTGTTGTCAGAAGCTCTGCCATGTCAAAGGCCTTCTGTTTCATAAAGACCTAAACTGTGTTTGCAGAGCACATGTTATAATCATGAGTGACTGACAGACGATTAACTGCCCCAATCATCTAAAGAGGAGAATTTCACGCACCAAGTTTACAAATAAGGGAACAAAGAACCACAAAGGGGTCAATATAACGATACCAGATTAAATCGGAGATGTGGTCCAGCAGCAATAACCCTCCTCTGTCACAAAAATCAGCTTAAAAATGAGTTTACAGCTAATCTATTTGTCAGCATCCAAATTATTAGTATGTTTTCCATATGAAGGGCATCCTCCTCAGACCTATAGCCCTACCCCTTACACACATAAACACACACACACAGCGTCAGAACAGTGAGAAACTTTAATCACCCCCTGGTTCAACCTTTTCAATTAAAGATGTAAAAACTTTGGAATGGAGGTATTAAGTGACATCCCACCATCACACTACCAGCTAGTTGCAAAGCCAAAGAGCACAGGTTCCCAAACTCCTGGTCAAAAACTCTTTCCACTACACCCTGACATCTAGTTACCAAGGGAACCATTCTATTGCAGTGTATTTCCAGCCCACATTCCTGCTATGCAGTTATTCCCCTCCAATCAACTGGAAAATCTCCTCTCAGCCAAGCTGAGCCCCTTCTAGTAAGTGATTTTGCAGTTTGAAGAGTAAGAAGTCTCCTCTGTGTTGTGGGAGTACAAAGCCCTAAAGACCTCCAAAGAGTTTGTCTTTGTTCTCCACCTCTTTCTAAAGAAACTCCTTGAGCTTTGCATAGGTTGCTCAGTGGTTAGAACATTGGCCTGCAGAACGAAGGCTTGTGTGTATGTACCCAGTAAGGACACATGCAAGAGGAAACCAATTGATATGCCTCTCTCACATTGTTTCTCTCTCTTCCCCTCTCTCTCCCCTCCCTCCCTTCCACTCTCTCTAGAAATCAATGGAGAAAAAATATCCTCTATCCTTGGGTGAGGAAAAGAAAGGAAGAGAAAGAAAGAAAGAAAGAAAGAAAGAAAGAAAGAAAGAAAGAAAGAAAGAAAGAAAGAAAGAAAGAAAGAAAGAAAGAAAGAAAGAAAGAAAGAAAGAAAGAAAGAAGGAAAGAAAGAAAGAAAGAAAGAAAGAAAGAAAGAAAGAAAGAAAGAAAGGAAGGAAGGAAGGAAGGAAGGAAGGAAGGAAGGAAGGAAGGAAGGAAGGAAGGAAGGAAGGAAGGAGAAAGGAAGGAAGGAAGGAAGGAAGGAAGGAAGGAAGGAAGGAAGGAAGGGAGGGAGGAAGAAAGGGAGAGAGAACGAGAGAGAGAGAAAAGGAAGGAAGGAAGGAAGGAAGGAAGGAAGGAAGGAAGGAAGGAAGGAAGGAAGGAAGGGAGGGAGGGAGGGAGGGAGGGAGGGAGGGAGGGAGGGAGGGAGGGAAGGAGGAAGGTGGTCTTTTTGCATTCTAATGGGTGCCTAGCTTCACATTTAGAGTACATGCTGTGGAGTGAAAGAACAAAGATCAGTCCTCCCCTCTCATCTCAACTGAAACTAATTCCTCTCTTTAGGGACACTGCTCCTCACTCCCTGACCTTTATCCCCATGGCAGTACCTTTGATCCTCTCCCTGGAACAATAAATGATCAATGGCCAGAGCCTGCCTTCCATTCAGAGACAAAATCTCCTCTCCTTTCTTTTCCAAAATAAGTACAAGTCAACAATATGACAATGCTGTTAAGGAAAATAAAGTCAATCAGGTGCTATAAGGTCATAAGAATGGCAATATTATTATACTCAGCACCGGTCAGCCTCTCCCACAGGGTCACAGGCCCGATATGTTTCCAAGGTACCCTGAGTTAGCCAGGAGAAAGTAGACAATGTTGAGGTGTGGCATGTAAAGAGTTATTCCACAATAAAAAAGAAATTCAGTGGCACCGTGTTCAAAACCCAGTTCTGCACTTAGAGAAGAGCCCATCGCTTCACCTCCCCAGACTCACTCAGAAAGTGAAGAAGCTGGAACTGAGAAAGCCTGAGGGCCCTTCCAGTTCTCATCCTGGATAACTGTGATCAGTCGTCCCCATTACAGATGAGCAGAGAAAAAGATAAAACATTCTGAAATTTCAGCAAAAAGAAGTTAAAAATGAAGTATTGAAAATGAAAAATATCAACAACTATAAAGAGGTACTGCAAAAATAATAACTGAAGGACTACTACGGTCATGTGGTACTTTGCATGCAAGTCACTGTACAAATTAGTTTATATATTTTTATTTGTTTCATCTTCGTGATAACCCATTATGAAATTATCCCTGTTGTACAGATGAAGAAACCAAAGCAAGGAGAGGTTAAGGCATTAGCCAAGCTCTTGGTGCTGGTGAGTAGCTGAGCCTGGACACAAGCTCAGGCAGCCTACTCCAAAGGTGCTGTGCCACACAACTGAAGAGCTTCTTTTTGCTGGTGCTTATTGAAAGCTTTTAAAAAATCATGTCTGTGGGCATGAATGGATCCAGTACCTTCCCAGAATCCTTTCAGACTGCAGTAGCTCTATTCTGTAAAAGGAGCTGTGCAAGGAGGGCAGAACTATTTCCTATTGGGTGCCCATGGTACTACCCTCATAGCTGCATCCAAGTGTTTGTGGGCACTTTTCCACCCTCGGTCTCTGGCATGTACTGTCTGCTTGGGCTGACCTTCCTTGTGCTGTTTCTCTATGGTCATGCAGGAATCATCAGTTTGGAGGTACTATAATGTCTGTCTCTTACAAGTTTTATCAGTTCTTTCTCTTTTCCAGAGGTTAATTACTGAATCAGCTAGTGGATTTGGAGGAAGAGGGACTACAGACTCCCTGATGATTACCTGCAACACCTCTGGCTTGAACTTTGGATTTCTCTGAATGAACTGGTAACAGCCACCTCCAAAAAGACCATGTGAACAGGTTTCCAAAATTAGTCCTCTGGGGAATGTTAAGCATTACACATCTTCCCTGGAGAGGTTTTTTATCACCATGAATAATGTCAAAAATCAGTTGTGTTTACAAACCAACAGATTAAAACAGGAGGACTCAGCCCAGTATTATTGTGCTTTTACCACAGTGAACCGTAGAGAAAATAAAGTAAAAGCTCTCTGGTGGGCAGAACAAAAGGAGAACCTGCAGAAACAATCAGTGATTGTTCTCCAGCTGGGTCTCCCCATCCCAGGCCTTCCTCCCTGATCAGATTTGAGACTACCTTCTTAGTCACATGTGAAACACAACCTCTTCGTTTTGCTCCTTTGAACTTCTCAGTTTTTTTCAACTTCCAACTTACTGCATCCAGTTGGGCCAAAAGGTGAGGAGATAAAGAATCAGTCCTGAGAGATTTTTCCAGAAGTTCTGTTGGCCAAGGATTGTTCTGAATAATGATTGGGTGGTCAAAAAGTCTAACTCACACCTGCCCCTCAGGTGGGGCTGGCCGCCCATCATGGCTGTTTTTCTTAGCCCTTGACTTCTGGGACATCGGAAAAAAGTGAGAAAGAGGAAAATATGTAATCAAGAACTGAAAGAAAGCTGGGAGTGGACTTTTGTCTGGGTTCCAGATACCTACCTTCTCTAATCATTCCCACATTTGCAGATCCATGAAAACATATTTATTGTGCTGTTAACAATAAGTTTTATGGCACAATTTAAGTAGGTATATTTTCCTCTTTTAAATAGGTGGCAATATAGTGAGTATTTATAATAATCTAAATAATAAAAGCATAATATGCTAATTATACCAGATGTCCTTCCAGAAGAAGCCGGGGCTTTGAAGGAAGCCCAGGTCCTGGATGCCTGCCAGCAGCCAGAGAGAAACAAGGGTCCCAGGTGCCTGCCATCGGCCGGAGGGTGGCCCGGGTCCCTAGTGCCAGAGGGAAGCTGGTGCCAGCAGCTGGAGGAAGGAAGGCCTACTCATGCACAAATTTCGTGCATTGGGCCTCTAGTAGGTAAAATAACATACAAAAATAAATATGTTTAATTATTCACAAAAATATATTAGTATGTGTTGAACTTAAAAACAGTAATCTGGCCGAGACCGGTTTGGCTCAGTGGATAGAGCGTCAGACTATGGACTGAAGGGTCCTGGGTTCGATTCCGGTCAAGGGCATGTACCTTGGCTGCGGGCACATCCCCAGTAGGGGGCGTGCAAGAGGCAGCTGATCGATGTTTCTCTCTCATGGATGTTTCTGACTTTCTATCCCTCTCCCTTCCTCTCTGTAAAAAAATCAATAAAATATATTTTTTAAAAACAATAATCTGAAAATGGTCCCTAACTTTGGCAACGTCCTTTCACTGATCTTAAAATGAACAAGCTTAAAAATTTGTTCAAAAAATATATTTTGGTCTATAAACTAAATATGATTTTATATGTGAGTTCTTTTAGTAGTAAAAAGAGTATGAACTGTGGAATCCAACAAAAATGGGTAATTCCCCAGCTCCTCATTTACTCATGTGGGACCTGAACAAAGCTGCTTACCTTCTCTAAATCTCTATTTTCTCATTCATGAAATAGAATGTTACCTATTTCATGGAGTTATTATGCAAATTAAATGAAATCATTGCTAGAAGTCACCTAGTGCACCGGGGTGACAAGTACACCAATGAAGCTCAATAATGCTATACTTAATTCCCTTTAGTTATTGATGGTATAAAGGACAGTGGTTTTTGCTTCAAAAATAAATTTAAAAAAAGATATAGAATGAGAGGGAACACTGACAGTGACTACCACCACTTTTCCAAAACAAAAAAAATCCAAATTGCTGCCAGTATTATTTTCATAAAAATAATTCATCAGGAATGTTCTTTCCAGACAACCTCTCTAAATTACTTCCCTGCACTAATGACAGTGAAAGCCTCAAAGGCAAGTTCATTATTGTGATTGTCTCACTCCCCAGTAACATTCTGTGTCTTCATTGCCCTTTGTCTATTCCAGATGAAGGTGGCTCTGGCCAGTCCCAACTTTATCAGAAGTAACAAGGAGAATGGATTTTTATGCCCAATCTTTTTCCAATAGATTTGGTTCAGATGTCTAAAACAATAGCTGGACAAGGGGATCTCAGTTTTCAGAAGGTTGTCCTTATCCAGTTTTGAGGGTGCTCTCCTTTAAGACCTTACCAGTGCTCTTTTTTAATGTGTTTATTTTTATTGATTTTAGAGAGGAAATGAGAGAGAGAGATAGAAATATCAATGATGAGGAAGAATCATTGATCAGCTGCCCCCTGCAATTCTGGAGATGGAGATGGAGCCTGCAACCCAGGCATCTTCCCTTGATTGGAATCGAACCCAGAACACCTCAGTCTTTAGGCTGACACTCTATCCACTGAGCCAATCCAGCTAGGTCTCCTTAGTACTTTTAATTAATGTATCCTTTTATTAATAGAAATCTTTTCTCATCCTTAAAAAGGAAACTATAAAATTTAGTTACTAATCCATTAGGGGTGGCATTTATCCATCCTCATTCTGCCCATGCTGTCTACATGGGATTCTCCCTATGCTGCGTGACAAAGAAAATCAAATAAATGATTTCCTAAATGAATCCCCCGGATAAATAACCATGTTTCTGTCTTCTAGCTTCTTCCATTAAAGAACTATAGAGGCCTGGCTGGTGTGGCTCAGTAATTGAGTGCTGACCTATGAACCAGGACCTGGTCATAGTTCAATTACCAGTCAGGGTGCATACCTAGGTTGTGGGCTTGAGCCCCAGTAGGGGGCATACAAGAGACAGGCAATCAATGATTCTCTCTCATCATTGATGTTTCTATCTCTCTTTCCCCACACACACTCCTTTTCTCTCTCTGAAAACAATAAAATGATAAATAGATAAATGATAGATAGATAGATAGATAGATAGATAGATAGATAGATAGATAGATAGATACATAGATAGATGATAGATAAGAACTATAGGGACCTTATTCAGTGGAACTAGGAAGAAAAGCCAAGGAATCAGAGCTGTTCTATGTCAGAAATGCATGTTCTGATGAAAGAAGATTATGGGAATATCTATGGTAAACCACACGCTGGATGGAAAGAAGCAATTTGAGATCTGAGAAAACTTTCACCTGCTAACCAGAGCTAGCAGCCTATTGGGGGGGAAATTGTTTGGAAGTCAAACTCTTATTTCTTTTTTTATGATTTAGATAAATCAATTAACCTCTTTGAATCTCTGATTCTCATCTGTTTAATAGAGAGTTTATATTGGATGATATCTAAGGTTCTTTCAGCACTAATAAGCTATAGGTCTCTGCCCCTCCAAGAAAGAGAAGAAAGCAGTTGTGAAACAAAGGAAATCAAATTTGACAGATTCCCAAGCTTGGGAAGCACAGGTTCCTGCCTAGCTCTGACCCAAAAAGGATAAAATAAAGTAAAAAGAACTAAATGAAATACACTCATGATTAATCAAAGGGAATTGAAAGTCATTGCTAACCTCACACCTACCTTGCTTTGCCTCCAGCTCATCTCCCTTGGGACACTCCTCCTCTTTAATGCCTCATCGTGATTCTCAAAAACTGTGATCACTCAAGGTTGAAGCTTTTAATCTCCCATGTATAAAAGGATATGCAAATAGAGTTCAGTTTCCTGTTGAGTCTCTGCCAAGGTCTTAGCCTGGCAGTTCTGGGAAAGGAGCCAAAGACCTCATATTTCTTGGCTGTTAACATTCTCCCATCTGTGCTCAAGTCAGCAGTCTGGGCTTCAGGCTGTGGCTTGTCTTTAGTCTTACACTTTCCTAGGTTTTCTAAAATGTTCACAAAAGAAGTAACTTGGCTCCCAAGTACCAGACACAGGATTATCTGGTTACATCTGGGGACAGTAAGAAAAAGATGAGGAAGTCTATCCTATATAAGAGGGTAATATGCAAACTGACTGAACTGCCGAACAACTGGTCACTGTGACATGCACTGACCACCAGGGGGCAGATGCTCAATGCAGGAGCTGTCCCCTATTGGTCAGTGCACTCTTCCCGGGGGAGCACTGCTTAGCCACAAGCCACACAAACAGCTGGTAAGTGCAACAGCCAGGCTCAGAGGCAGCCCTAAGGATGTCTGACTGATGGCTTAGGCCTGCTCCCCCTCCAGTGGTCAGCAAATTCATTAGTCAATAGAGTGGCAAACCGAGGCTCAGAAGCCGCATGTGGCTCATGAGCCACGGTTTGCCAACCACTACCCTAGGGAGGGCAGGCCAGGCTGAGGGACACCAGTGCATTAATGTCATGCACTGGGCCTCTAGTAACCCTATATTGTGGCCTCAGAACCAGTGTTATAAGCTACCTGAAGTGCTGATATTAATTAGGCCTTAAGAAAGGCTTACAAATAAGTCATTGGTGTCACCAATATAGGGTGTGTCATATAAGCACATCAAACATACACAGTGTGAAAGGAAAGATCCTCAGGTATAAGAGTAGCTCTGTACAACATTCACAAAACAAAAGCAAAATATGAAAAACACAAGCCCTAACCGGTTGGCTCAGTGGATAGAGTGTCAGCCTGTGAACTGAAGGGTCCTGGGTTCAATTCTGATCAAGGTCATGTGCCTCCAGGGTGAGTGCAGGAGGCAACTAGTTGATGTTTCTCTCATATCCATGTTAATCTCTGTCTTTCTCTCTTTCTTCCACTCTCTCTAAAAATCAATGGAAAGTACCCTTGGGTGAGGATTTAAAAAATATATTGAAAAACTAACAGATAAATAATAAAAATAAATTTTTATAAAAGAAAAACATGAGACAACTCAAAGTGTTTTTGAGCCAAGGACTCTGATAAACAACAGTGTCAGGAATCAAACTAATTATTCCCTGTGTCTCCTAATTGAACTCACACAAAACAGCAGCTGCCATTGTTGCTCAACACAGACATCCAGACCCAAGTTCACTGGAATGTTATCAGTACTCTGATAGAAAATTATATGTTCCAAGCTATGTTAAATCTGACCATTCATTAAACAGGGATTTTCCTCTTTTTCTGTAAATGCTCTGGTTTATTTGTGTTTTCTATTATTTCCCTTTGAAGCTAACTCCCAACAGCCTTTGGGAATTCTTATTTCCATTACAAGATCAACATACAAATTAAATATTTTTTTTATTTCTTCAGATACCTTATGTAGAGATTTCCTCTTCCATTTCTCTGTTATCCCAGGCAGCTATGAGGAGCAAAGAGCTCAAGCTTGGGCTACATTGTCATAAGTACATCAGTAAAAATGCTTTCAATGTTATTGTTCTATACCCAATTGTTCACTTAGTGTCTCCTGCAGCATTTATTTCTAAATATCTTTCTCTAATCTTGCTCCTTCGACTCCCACTTTATAAAATTATAACATTTGCTCACAGAGTGTTGATACTCTATAACTTTTTAAATTTAGTTCTTTTCCCAGCATCCCTGTCCTGGGCCCTACATCTTCCAACAATGGTCATTCCCAAGCCATTTGAGTCTCAGCAGGGAAATGATGCAAAACAAGTCCCTTCCTACTTCTGTTTTTGCTTCTTACTCCTACCCCAACCCACGTGGGTCTGAAAGATAATACCACCTTATGCATTTGAGTCATTTTTCTCAGAGATCTATTCCCAGAGCAGCATTTTAGTACTGCACCTGAACTCCACTGATATTATGACTCTTGAAGGTGCCTGATTCAGAAAAATTTGGAAGTTTCTACCTAAGTCCAGCTCCAGCTACTTCATCACTATATTTGCCATTGGAAAAGGTTGGGCTATCTACATATCACTCCTGTAAAAGCTCAGGACTGAATCTTAGATTCTAGGGGATATATGACTCCTGGGCAAAGTTTTGAATGCACCTGGGCAAAGGTTTGAGTGTACTAGTTCTGTGGACTGTAATGGGAGGTGTCCAGATCATATCCCTTCCATGGAAGAAAGAAGCATTCTCACCTTAGACAACTCCAACTTTCTGGTCTACTTTTGTTCTAACACCTCGCCTCATTCTACCATGTATTTATGGCAGACGTGTTCTACTCAGAAATAACCTGGAACAAGTCAGCATAATCTTGGATTAGTCTGGAGGCTCAAGATAAAGTAAGTCTGACTCCAGAGGAAAATCTTTTTCTATTTCTCATGTAGACTCCAAGAGGTATAATTAAACACATATCTAATCACACTACATTTCCATTTGGATATATTTCTACCAGTTCCTGTACATTATTTCTACACATAGAGAGTTCAGTTGTGAAAACTGAGACTTCAACCTACATATACTCATCAAGTCAACTATCAGTACACACAGATCGCTTGCCAGAAATGATTAGGATGGTTTTGCCATAGCCTTTTGACTTCCACACTACAAGCCATCTGGTCTCTGACACATCTGAGGAAAGATCTCCTTGTTCAGCATTGTTTACGCCATCACACTGATCTCCATAGTCATACCGGACTATACAGATTGACTAATAACCCAGGAAAAGCCCATGTTCTAAAAGAGGTAAAAAGCAATAGGACGGATGGTCCTGAGTGCTGGGAAACTGCTCTTGTCCCCTGCTGACTCAGTTTTCTCACCAGTTGCCTAATCCAACAGATGTATCTTCCTTATGAGGCACCAGGGACCCAGAATATCCACATCCTGTGGTTCCCTGTACCCCTAACACCCCACATTTGAGTTCCTTTCCAATTCAGAGAACAAAAGCTGCTGGCTTTGGGCCAGTTCACAACAGATGTGGGTCTCAACTGCCAACTACCCAGGAAGCATCCTTCAGGGCAGGGGGGCATGAGAATCAGCTTCTTAGGCATTCCCATACTGCAATCCCATCAATCATATAACACCTGCTCAAAGACAGATACAGGGAGACTTTCTCCTGAGCATCTTCATGGTTTTAATGCTTCCCATTGAGAATTAAGAAGACTGAGTTTACTACTAAGACTGATAGTTAAGGAAATTATTGGAAAGTAGGTATTATAACTCAGCATGTACTTTAGGAAAATCTAAAAATCTATCCAGAACTTTGACATAATGCTTTCCTACATCACAGACTTGCCCATCTCCCACTCTGAATTTGACTTGTTCATCAGACACTGAATAGGCATTAAAAGGCATCAGCAGTAGGATTTTCCTCTCTTTGAATGTATGACATGCAACGGGGACTCTGCTAATCAGAAATCATTGCCAGTTTGTCAGACTTTACAAGGATGTCCTTGTACTGCAGCTGTCCTTAAGAGATTGTACCCTGGCTGTTCCTAAGTCTGTAGATTTATTTTAATTATTTTTCTCCAAGAAAATGTTCCCTACTGTACACTGCCTACTTAGTAAAGCTAAGAAAAATAGGAAGGAAGGGATAAAGTGCAAGGAGAGAAACAAAGACATTATTACCAGGAAAAATACTTCCAATCATGCAGAGCTGTGGCTGGAATAATCCAAAGTCTTGTCAAAAGCTAAGGGATGTTGCCAACTGCCAACCCTCTACAAACTGTAAAGTATTTCAACATTCTCATTTTTCTGTGCCCTTTCCTCAGACCCTCCTCCCCATCACATCCCTCTGATTTTCACTCTATTTCCATCAAAAACTGGTATCAGGAAATAACCTGAAACCAGTGAACCCATGAAGTTCAAATCTGTGTTGTGCAAGAGTCAACTATAATTTGTGAGGGATGAAAATAGTGGAGGCTTTAGCTTTTTAAGGTTGGAATGGAAGGAAGGGAGCATTGTATTCTAATAGAAATAATAGCCATAAGCTAAAGACTGAAGCAACCATAGCAGAATTTTCAAAGCTTGAGGAACACTGTCCAAATGAACCTTTGCTCTGCCTTGTTTGGAGGCTCAGTGTGATCATAGAAGGAGAGTCTGGAGTCTCCCAAAGCAGGCACCTATCTTCCCAGGAAAAGGCCCAGTGAAGTCTATAGCTAAAGAGCATCAACCCATCCATTGCAGCAGAGGGAAGAATTAGGGCTAATGGGGTGGAGGCTGAGAAGAGGAGGGAGAATACTTGGGAAAAGATTTCATTTCAATAACAGGAATACCTTTGTATCAGTTGAAAGCCATTCAGCAGTGAAACAAGCATCCTTGTCAGAAAGTGAGCTCAGGTGAATGGCTGCACTGAACAGGTTGCCTACATTGCTGAGAGCTAGAACTCAATCACCTGAGCTCTTTTCCTCCATAGAATCTATACTTATAAAAGCCTTTGGGGTGATCAGGCCAGCAGGGGAGAGTATTTGGGGGCAATCAGGCCAGCAGAGGAGCAGTTAGGTGTCAATCAGGCAGGCAGGTGAATGGTTAGGAGCCAGTGGTCCCAGATTGTGAAAGGGATGTCCGACTGCAGGTTTAGGCCCAATCCCTATGGGATCCCTGTGGGATTGGGCCTAAACCTGCAGTTGGACATCCCCCGAGGGGTCCCAGATTGGAGAGGGTGCAGGCTGGGCTGAGGGACACCCTCCCTAGTGCATGAATTTCATGCACCAGGCCTCTAGTTCATTATAAAAGTCTATGTTGAAAGATGAAACCTATACATTCCTAGTTTTTTTTACACACATTTACATCTCTTTCTTTTCTTATTCTTTTTTTTAAAGAAATTTCATATATTTTATTGATTTTTTTACAGAGCCGAAGGGAGAGGGATAGAAAGTCAGAAACATCGATGAGAGAGAGACATCGATCAGCTGCCTCTTGCACGCCCCCTTCTGGGGATGTGGCCTCAGCCAAGGTACATGCCCTTGCCGAAATCGAACCCGGGACCCTTCAGTCCCCAGTCCAATGCTCTATCCACTGAACCAAACTCGGCTCTTTTTTTTTTTCTTTATTGATTAAGTTATTACATATGCGTACTTATCGCCCCATTGCCTCCCTCAACCTCCCCACCGCCACCGCCCCACTCACCCCCTTGGTGTCTGCGTCCACTGGTTAGGCTTATATGCATGCACACAAGTCCTTGGTTGATCTCTCCCCCTTACCTCCAACCTCCCCTACCTTCTTTCTGAGGTTTGACAGTCTAATCGATGGTTCTCTGTCTCTGGACCTGTTTTTGCTCATCAGTTTATGTTGTTCATTATATTCCATAAATAAGTGAGATCATGTGATATTTATCTTTCTCTGACTGGCTTATTTCACTTAACCTACTTTCGCATCTTTTTTAACATTGTACAATTAGTTCTCTATGCTATTAGATACTTTTCCTAATCAAAATTTTTAAAATATATTTTTATTGATTTAAAAGAGGAAGGAGGAGAGAGAGAGAGAGAGAAAGAGAAACATCAATGATGAGAGAGAATCATTGATCAGCTGCTTCTTGCATGCCTCCACTGGGGATCAAGTCTGAAGCCTGGGCATCTGCCCTTACCAAAAATCAAACCATGACCTCCTGGTTTATAAGTTGATGCTGAGCCACCACAGTTGGACTAATCTGTATTTTTAATAACCCATATTAATACTGTATGTAGGAATATACTATAGTCTAATTAATCAGTACTCCTATGACTGAAAATTTAGGCAACTTAAATATTTTTTCTGTTATAAAAATTGCTGTAATGAACATATATGTACTTATAACATTTTTTATTTTTTAAATTATATGAAGAAACTATACATATAAACTTTATATATTAAAATATATGCATACAAAATCTAAAATAATCCTTAATTTCCACAAATAGCAGATTCAAAATTAGGTTTTTGGCCAACTTGAATATATAAACACTTAGGGTTGTAGATGAAATTGTCAAATTCTACTTCAAAAATTGTTCATCAGCTTAGTTACACATGCATATTTAAAATCACATATTATATAAATGGTATTAATTTTGAATTGCTGCTTTTTTTAATTCTCAGAGTTTAGAAATTTTATTCAAATGCTTCACATACATCTCAAATCAATGTTATTTTCATCACTAGAGCTGCTTTTTCAATCTTCAAATATTTTTCCAAAGCACATCAAACTCATTTGTGTCTCAAGTGTTTGAATCATAGCACATTATAAATTCATACATGAAGCTATCACTAAAAACATTTTGAACCACAATATATATTCATATAACATTAGAACAGTTGCTTTGCTGTTTATCCTGTGAAATTCTTGATCTCCACAGCAAAACATTTACTTTAAAAGATTTGTTTAAACAATATTGAACACTTGTAATTTCAAAGGCATACTCTCAAGAATATTTATTAATTTTTTGTTCAATCATGTAGTTATCTGTTTCACTAATCTCTCTTGGGAACTTCCAGAATCATCCATGGACTAGCATTGATTGAGATCATTCCAGGATAATGTGTCTTCATTAAGCTGTACTTAACTGTGCAAAATAAAATAATTGCATGAAAGCAGTATAATGTTGCTTTTTGTCATTTGTAGGAAATCAAATATAAAGGGACTCTCTCTTCTCTGAGGATAATAAACTTCAGTTTATATTCAAACATGTATAGTATTTTCTCACAGCAAATTCCTCAAAATGGAAATATTTGCTCTGACTAGAATGGATGTTTTCACCCTCTTTATATTCATTAATTGGCTTCCAATAAAAAAGTAACAATTTATATTGTTTTAAGATCATTGCAGCATGGGGAACTTCACCTTTTCTAACAAAAACATTGCTTAAATATCTGGAAAAAATGGTTTGTTAATGCTTTATTTACATTTTACACTTTTTTACTACTAGAAGGTCGAAACATTTTTTCCAAGTTTGTTAACCAATAAGTGACTGTCTTCATTTGTTCTTCACCCATTTATTTTTTAGATTCTTAGTGTTTTACTTATTGGTTTGTGTTATTATAGTAAGTTTGTGCCTCTGAATTTTATAGCATTTAACCACAATAACAACATCAGAGAGAGGAGATTTCTGAGGTCTGGATGGCAAGATGGTGGTAATGGCAAAATGCCAAGGAAAGAAAAAAAGGAAGAAGAGACTTTTTGTACTGCTGTGTTTCACTGTGACTACTTACCACAGAGACTGAAATGTATTAAGCCTTTGTTGAAAAACACCCAACTATGATCCGACCATGTATGTCTCACCTCAGGAGAAGTCCTCTGAGTGTTGTGGGAAAATAAAATGAGTTTTATTGTCCCTTGCCTCCTGACTCCTATCTTTAGGGGTTTACTCATTATCTACTGCAATGGTTTCAGAATGAACAAGTATTACCTAAGTCATCAACGATAAATAATTTCAACCACACATTTTAACATTTATTAACTATGCTCGGGACAATGTAAAAGAAAATATCAATGAACAAGTAAAAGGAATGGGACCTATAATGACTGTAAGCCTGTAATCTGGGTCACACACTTGCATATGATGAACCAAGAAGATGAACCCACATCTGCCCAATGTCCATAACTCCTCCCTTCAAAGAACTCAGTGCCTCATAAAAGCATTACTAAATGCCAAAACGTTTATTAAAAATGTACAAAAATGCTTAGACACTGGTTATTGTGAATTTAATTCCATCTCATTTCAATATGACATGCTGACACAGTTCAACTCAACTTATTTTTAAATAATGTATTTGTAAAGGCCATACTGAAAGCAGATTCACTGAATCTCTAACCCTGAATCCCCTAACCCTAGCAGTTCATGTGCCTTGTTCTCATTAGAAAGCTGTCAAATGGAATAGAGATGGCAAGAAGGTCATTATTAAATAGCACAGGACAAATGGCCCAGTGATAAAATGAGGAGTACATGTTCTTCATAAATAAAACCTGAGCTATCAGAAAATCACAGGTAAGTAAACAGATGGTGAGAAGGGAAATTTTTGTTGGGTACAGTTAGCTGGGAAGATCTTTAGGAGATCAATCTTGAGCTGGTCCTTGAAGATAGTGGAAGATCTAGCAGGACTGGGATTTTATTTCAGAATTAAGGTATCTCCCTCTCTGACCTAATAATGCCACCAAGCAGTCTCCTCATCCCAGAGCAGTGACACATTTATGCCTACAAACTTAAATGATGTGTTTTTGAAAGATGTTTCCTGGGAACTAAGCAATATTTCTGTTCACTTCAGAGGATCAGTCAATGGTTAATTCCATAGATTTGAGTGCTTATGAAGCCTGGGCTCTCCTTCACTCTTCTCTGAACTCTGCGTATATTTGATCCAAGAAAACAGGTATTAATCCCTCCATCCTGGGATGGCAACCACCTCTTAGCACAGCAAGTCCAATTGCTCTTTTAAGTCCAGAAAAGCAAAAGCACTGCATGGGGAAAGAAAACTATATGTAGGCCTCCTACAAGGTTGTTCAAAATAACTTTTAAAAAGATAGAATACATCAACGCAATCAAAATAACATCAGAAGAGCCCATTTTCATGGAATATAAACAACTGTGAAAGATGACACTTTTAATGAAATTCTCATTTTTAGCACAGAATTGAAACATATCTTTGGATTGTTTATTTTGCAAATGAGAATGCTCTTAAAGACTGATTTTTCAGCATTTAGTGGTTAGTTTGAAACTTTTTTCTGCTAGAGCAGAAATAGTAACAGAAAAAATATATATATGGCCAGCTTCCTGCTTCATGCAAGAAATTATGCAGGTTGGGGGGGGGGGGTTCCAAGTCAAAAATAAAAATTTAAAGTCTCATATTACTTTCTGGTTGCAATGGGAATATGTAACTTTGCACAAGATAGGTTTTTCTGTCACCATTTTACCCTAGTGATTGATCTTAGCCTCATCAAGCAAGTAATTTCTATCTTAATTTGATGCAGTGCACTGGACACATCACCCACACAGAATTCCTGCCAAAACTAAATAACTTAATAAAGCTAATCAAACCTTTAATTCCAACAGGAGACAAGGGAGCTAGAAGAACAAGTTAAAGGATTATACAAAGTGCCCACCCAGTGGCTCAGTGGTTGAAGGTCCACCCTTGAACCAGGAGGTCACGATTTGATTCCCGTCAGGGCACAGGCCCTGGTTACAGGCTCGATCCCCCTCTCATCATTGATGTTTCTGTCTCTCCCTCTCCCTTCCTCTCTCTGAAATTAATTTTTAAAAGGATTATACAAAGAACTAACTAGACAAATTCGAAGGTAAGATATTCTATAGGACAACAGGCCCAATCCCTTCAACCACCAATGTGATGAAAAGTAGGGGTGGGGATCAGGGATAATACAGTGGAGGGAAAGCAGTGGAAGGGAAACTATTACAGACTAAAGAAACTTAAAAGATTTCACAACCAAATTAAATGTGTAGTCTCTCATTAGATTCTTGTTTTTAAAAAAATCTGTAAAAAACATTTTGGGGACAATTAGGAAAATTTAATCATGAACTGTCTATTAAATGATTTTAAGGAATTGTTAACCTTGTTAAGTGGGAAACAGTAGTACCACGGTTATTCAGAAAACCATGTTTTGTTTTTAATTTATGAAACTTTTATTATTTTCAATTGAATAAGTGAGAGGTTATAAATCAATAGAGCTTTAATTTACACTTCTCTTATTATGAATAAATTTGAGCATCTTGCAAAAAATAAAGAACCATTTTTACTGCTTTTTTCAATGTCTTGGTTTTGGGTATATGGCTTAGTGATTATGTAACCAGACAACCAAGGGATCTGGGCTGCCTGTCACTACTTTTTTTTTTTATCTTTATTGTTCAGTTTATTAATTACATTGTTTTCCCTTTTTTAGCCCCCTATAGCTCCCCTCCACCCTGTACCTATCCCACCCTCCACCCTCACCTCCCCTTCCCCACTGTCCTCTCCCATTGTTGCAAGATTTTTGTCCAGTCTCTTGCTGTACTTCCCACAACCCTTTTCTCCCCAAGAATTGTCAGTCCATTCCCTCTCTATGTCCATGTTCCTGTTATATTCACCAGTTTATCCTGTTCATCGGCCTATCAATTCACTTGATTTTTATGTTCATTTGTTGATAGATGTGTATTTGTTGTTCATAATGTATATTTTTACCTTTTTCTTCTTCCTCTTCTTAAAGAATATCTTTCAGCATTTCAAATAATATTGGTTTGGTGGTGATGAACTCCTTTAGCTTTTTCTTATCTGCAAAGCACTTTATCTCATCTTCAATTCTGAATGATAGCTTTGCTGGATAGAGTAATCTTGGTTGTAGATTCTTGCTATTCATTTTTTTTTTTAATATTTCTTGCCACTCCTGTCTGGCCTGCATCGTTTCTGTTGAGAAATGCGCTGACAATAGTATGGGTGCTCCCCTGTAGGTAACCAACTGTTTTTCTCTTGCTGCTTTTAATATTCTCTCTTTATCTTTTGCTCTTGGCATTTTAATTATGATATGTCTTGGTGTGGTCCTCTTTAGATTCCTATATTTTGGGGTTCTGTGTACTTCTTGGGCTTTTAAGTCAGTTTCTTTCACCAGGTGGGGGAAGTTTTCAGTCACTATTTTTTCAAGTAGGTTTTCATTAACTTGCTCTCTCTCTTTTTCTGGCACCCCAATAATTCGGATGTTGGCATGCTTGAGGTTGTCCCAGAGGCCTCTTACACTATCTTCAATTATCTGAATTCTTTTTGTTTCTTGCTTTTCCAGCAGAGTGGATTTTGCTTCTTTGTATTTCAAATCTTTGACTTGGTTCTTGTGGCCCTCTGGACTGCTTTTAGGACTTTGTGTAATATTTTTTATTTCAGTCTGTGTATGCTTGATTTCTAGTTGGTCCTTTTTCATATCCGTGAGGGTCTGGTTCATATCCTCAGAGGTCTTGTTCATTTCCCTGAGGGTCTCATTCATTTGCTTGAGGTTCTCATTCATTTCCTTGTAAGTCTCATTCATTTCCTGGTTGGTCTTGTTTATTTGCTCGTAATTCTCATTAAGTTCATCGGCCTTTTCTAGGAGCCTCTTGAAAAGCCTTATAACTGTGGTTTTGAACTCTATGTCTTGTCGTCTTTTCTCCTCCATTTCTTTCACCCCTGATTTTTTTCCATATCTCTGCATAGTGGCTGCTTTATGTGGTAGATATCCTCTAAGGGTCAGTGGCACAGCCTCCCCAGTTATTTGAGATGGGTACTCTTACTGCAGTCCTTTATGGGTTGTACAGTATTTTTGAGTTTAAACCCAGCATGTTGTTGTTAGCCCTAGGAGGGTTTGACCTCCAGGCCAATTGGCTGTGAAGGGAGACTGTGTTCAGGTTGGATGGGCGGAGTCTCTGAGCTGCACAGGCAGCCTCAGTGTCAGCTACGTCCTATGCAGCGTTCGCGCGGGCGCTCGCGGGTCTCTGTTGGATGGGGATGGCTGCAGGCACCTCTAAGAGAAAGCCGCTAGTCTCTACCCCTTGCCAGACAACTCTGCCTCTCCCCAAATGTGTCTGCACCCCCAAAGTCTAGCCCAGGGCTATAAATAGATGGTTTCCAGAACCAGGAGACAAGTTTCCAGGGAGCAAGTCATGGGTTTGTGCGACCCTTGCGCCCAAACTTCTTTTTCCAGCCTCTGGGTTTCTCCTCAGACTAGGAGACCTCTGCCGCACCCCGCTTCCAGGGTGCGTCCCCCGGACCTCGGACCTCGCCTGGCACTGGGGAATCTGTGCAGTGGGACGTCTCCACGTACCCCAGATCTCGAACCTCGCCTGGCGCTGGGGAATCCGTGTAGTGGGACTTCTCCGCCCTCCCCGTTGGCGAAATCCAGCCGGGGTTGCTGCTCCAGCCCCAGCCCGCGCGCGCGACTAGGATGGCTCCTAACCTGTTTCCATCTTCAAGGCTGCACTCCCGCCACTCCTCTGAGTCTCAGTGTCCCACCTTTACTCTTATTTGTAGAGTTTTCACTCAGCCAGCTTTCTGGCGATTTTGGGTGATTTTTGTTGTGTTGTTATGTTGTAGTTCTTAAATCCTTGCGCGGGGCAGAACAATAGGTGTTTACCTATGCCGCCATCTTAATTCCTCCTGCCTGTCACTACTTGAGCCAATTAAACAGAGGCAGGGTTGAATCATATATGAGCATTTATTCCAATACTGCCAGAGTATGGGAGAGCAGCAGATCATCCACAAAAATATGCTTTGCACCCCACTATAAGCCAGCTGCTTATACTGGGTAGAAGGGAAAAGATTATGTGGAGAAGTAAGAATTACAGGCCTGGGAAAGTAGGCACAGAATACAAGTCATGCAGGCCAAAGGGGAGTTGCAGAGGGTGGGCACCTCTGGGTGCCCCAGGATCAGGTTACAGGTAATAGGAGCTGGATATACAAAGAGCAGGTGCTTCCTGTGCTAGATTGTTTCATCCATACGGTTGTAAACCTTTTCATAATGATAAGTAGTTCTCAGGACAGGAGAATGGACTGCATTTCAATGTTAGTTCCCATGTCCCAGGACATACAACTCTCAGTAAGATTAGAATGTGTTTTCTCTAATCAGAACAAAATCATGATGGTTAACAGAGCATGATTAATATTTCTTATAATTGTAGCTGGTCCCCAATATCTTATTTCTGCTCCTAACATTTAGACAATCATAACATTTTCATAGTGGTCCCCTCAATATTTCCAGTACCCCAAATGGCACTATGCATAGTTATCACAATACTAAAGGCCCAATGCATGAAATTCGTGCACAGCGGGGGGGACAGTGTCCTTCAGCCCAGTCTGCACCCTCTCCAATCTGGGACATCCCTCTCACAATCCAGGATTGCTGGCTCTCAACTGTTTGCTTGCCTGCCTTTCTGATTGCCCCTAAACACTTCTGCCTGCCAGCCTGATCACCCCCTAGTCATTTCCCCGACAGCCTGATTGATGCCTAACTGCTCCCCTGGCAGCCTGTTTGCCCCTAACTGCCCTCCCCTGCAGGCCTGGTCACCCTAACTGCCCTCCCCTGCAGGTCTGGTCACCCCTAACTGCCCTCCCCTGCAGGCTTTGTTGCCCCCAACTGCTCTGCCCTGCAGGCCTGGGTCCCCCCGCCAACTGCCCTTTCCCACAGACCCAGTCACCCCCAACTTCCCTCCTCTGCTGGCCTGGTTACCCTTAATTGCCCTCCCCTACAGGTTTGATTGCCCCCAACTTCCCTCCCTTGCAGGCCTGGTCCCTCCCAACTGCCCTCCCCTGTTGGCCTGATTACCCACAACTGCCCTCTCTTGCAGACTTGGTTCCTCCCAACTGCTGGCCATCTTGTGGCTGCCATCTTGTGTCCACATGGGGCAGGATCTTTTACCACAAGGGAGTAGCCATCTTGTGTATTGGAGTGATGGTCAATTTGCATATTGCTATTTTATTAGGTAGGATTATTGACTATATTTCCTATGCTCTACTTACTTCCTCATGACTATTTTGTAGTTACCAATTTGTGTTTTTTAGTCCCTTCACCTCTTTCACCCATCCACCCACTCACCCCCTTTCTGGCAACCACAAATTCTCTCTGTATCTGGAAGTCTGTTTCCATTTTGTTTATCTATTTTGTTCTTTAGATTCCACATGTAAGTGAAATCATATTGTATCTGTCTTTTTCTGACTGACTTATTTCACTGAGCATATTACCCTCTAGTTTCATCCATACTGTTGCAAATGTAAGATTTCATATTTTTTATGGCCAAGTAATAGTCTATTGTATACAGTGGAACTTCATTTCTCAAACTTAATCCATTTTCAGAAGGATGTTTGAGAGCAATTTGTTCAAAAACTGAAATAATGTAATTTGTATTAATCCATTCCAGACCCCCATATTGATTTCCTGTTTCAACCTTTCTTTTTTTTTTAATCTTTATTGTTGAAAATATTACATAGGTCCTCCTTCCCACCCACCTCCATTAACCTCTTCCAGCCTGCTCCCATCCTCCCACCCTCAACGTTTCTTATATACAGTACATGGCTAATGTAATGTTTAATTTATAAATAAACACTTCTTTTCTTAAATTTATTGAATCACCCCTTACTAACTTTAAAGGAATGTTTCATATATCACTGCCCCTGAAATGCTATCACCAACTAACTTCTTTTCCTTTATCTGATAAACAACAATTTTCTACCTATTCAATTGCCTGTTATTGCTGTTTTGTGAGCATTTTCACACCCTTAGCAACATTAGCACTCTTGATGTTTTAAAATTCTGCTAATCACCAGCAACAAAAGCATTCTCTTTGCCATCCAGAAGCTTTTTGTCATGCTGATACCTCAACATGAAAGGGCTGTCAGGTTGAAAACTGAAGTTTTGGTCAATTACCCAGACATTTTTATCTGTGAACGACTTGATTGAGAACCACATTGTTCAGAATGGGAGGTGTTTGAGAAATGAGGTTTGACTGTATATGCACCACAGCTTTTTCTATCTGCTTGTCTATTGATGGGAACTTGGGCTGCTTCTATAGCTTGGCTATTGTAAATAATGCTGCAATGAACCAAGGAATGCATATACTCTTTCAAATTAGTATTTTGGGATTTTTCGGATAAATCCCCAGAAGTGGAATCATTGGTTGTAAGCCAGATCCATTTTTAATCTTTTGAGGAAATTCCAGACTGTTTTCCATAGTGGCCGTACCAATTTGCATTTCCACCAACAGTGATTCCTTTTTCTCCACATCCAACATTTGTCATTTCTGGATTGACTGGTAATAGCCATTCTAACAGATGGGAGGTGACATCTCATTGTGGTTTTAACCTGCAATTCTCTGACAATTAGTGACGTTGAGCAAAATGTTAGCCGTGGGTCTGTCATACATGGCCTTCACTTTGTTGAGGTATATTCCCTCAATTCCCACTTTATTGAGAGTTTTTATCATAAATGGGAGCTGGATTTTATCAAAGGTTTTTTCTGCATCTATTGATATGATCATATGATTTTTAGCCTTCAAGTTTGTATATGGTATACCACATTAATTGATTTGTGAATATTGTACCAAGTTTGCATCCCAGGAATAAATCCTACTTGGTCATGGTATATGATCTTTTTAATGTATTGCTGGAGCTAGTTTGCTAATATTTTGTTGAGGATTTTAGCATCAATGTTCATCAGGATATTGGCCTATGATCTTTTTCTTTTTTTAGTGTCTTAATCTGGTTTTGGAATTAGATTAATGCTAACTTTGTAAAATAAGCTTGAAGAGTATTTCCTCCTTTTAAATTTTTGGACTAGTTTGAGAAGAATTGGTGTTAGTTCTTTGAAAGTTTGCTACAATTCACCTCTGAAGACATCCTGTCCAGGACTTTTGTTTGCTGGGAGTTTTTATTATTATTATTATTATTATTATTATTATTAACACTTCAATATCATTGATTTTAATGGTTCTGCTCAGATTTTCTGACTCTACCTGATTCAGTTTGGGGAGACTGTATGTTTGTATGAATTTATTCATTTATTTCAAATTGTTCCATTTTTGGCATATAGTTGTTCATAATATATTCTTATAATTCTTTATATTTTTGTATTGTCAGCTACTTCTCTTTCATTTTTTTATTTTATTTATTTGGCTCCTCTGTTTTTTCTTGATGAGTCTGGTTTAGATTTGTCGGTCTTGTGTTTACGTTTTCACTGATGATGAAAAACCATGGTGGATACAACTTCTAGTCCCTTAGCATGAATCAAGGCAGTGGCATCAGTTCTGTACTAGCAACCATTATATTCTTCAGTGCCATGTATATGTTGGTGGAGTTGAGTACATGTTGGGAAAGAGTCAGTTTTACTTTAAAATGTTATTGACCAACTTATGAGAGAAGGCTGGTGGTGGGGGGAGGGAGAGGGCGGCAGCGGAGTAAGAGATCAACCAAAGGATTTGTATGCGTGCATATGAGCATAGCCAATGACATAGTGGGGGGGGAGGGGCCAAGGGGTGAGGGCATGTGCTGGGGGATAGGGACAACCAGGGAAAGGTCAATGGGGGGAGAGGGGGAAGGAGACTTATGTAATACTTTAAACAGTAAAGAATTTAATTTTTTAAATGTTATTGACTAATTCAGTTTTGGTAGCTTAAACAGAAAAATTTATTTTCTTACAGTTCTGAGATTAGAAATCCAAGATCAAGATACCTAAAGAGTTGGTTTCTCCTGAAGTTTCTTTCCTAGGCTTGCTATGGGCCACCTTCTCACTGTGTCCTCACATGGTCTTTCCTCTGTGCCTGCATGTCTCATTTCTTTGTGAGTTCAAATTTTCTCCTTTTATGAGAACACCAGTCAATTTGGATTGTACTCGATCCTCAAGTGGCTCATTTTTAACTTAATTATTTCTTTAAAGGTCATATGTTCAAAAATATAGCCACATTCTGAGATATTGGGAGGGAGGGCTTCAACATAGGAATGTTGGGAGGACAAAATTCAGTCCATAAAATAGACAAAGTAGAAAAAACTTAATTTATTAAATCTCAACTTTTGAGTACATGTCTTCTTAAAACTCTTAGTGGTGAAAGAAGATGTACATTTCTGCTACTTATGATAGTTATCTCAAAAGAAGCTATTTGAGTTCCAAGCGAACGAGCGTTCTTTTCATGAAACACCATTTTTGTTTGAAAGAATAACTGACAGACAAACTATAGTTATTCAGACTTAGATATTTGGCAGGCATCTTCTTGAAAATGAACAAACTGAGCTTGTCACATCAAGAAAACAACTGATAATTATTACTAATGATAAAAATCTAAGCTTTAGGCAAAAATTAGAGTTTAAGAAAACTTGTGTGAGCTACCATGAGCTGGATAGGTGCCCAACATTTAAATACTTTTCTGATTTAAAGATATCAGTGGTGATATTAGCTACTGTAATATTTTGATATTATATAATGAAATGTGTCAACATGTGGAAGTTGTTTAACTCATGAGTCAATATTTTCCAATTGACCAAAGGATAATGTTACAAAACCATATATGGATGAAAGTTCCATCCAAAATGTAAGATAGACCAATGGATTTTAATCTAACAGAATATGGAAAGTTCATTAACATGGTTTCAGATTCAACACATTGCAATAGATAGAATGCATTAAAAGACATGATTTAATAAGCCAACTCTTTCCCTACAGATATCCAAAGAATATGATCAAATACTCTTAGAGATACCCTTTCCTTTGATCTACTTCCCCCATGTTTTTTAGCTGTTCTTCCTTGTACATGGTTTGAAATCTCTTCATAATGTACTAGCAACCATTATATCCTTCACTGCCATGTATGTTTTGGTGGAACTGAGTGCATGTTGGAGAAGAGTCAGTTTTACTTTAAAATGTTATTGGCCAACCTATGAGGGAAGGTGGGGGAGGGGGTTTAGAGGAAGGGGTAAGAAATCAAACAAAGGATTTGTATGCATGCATATGAGTATAACCAATGGACACAGTCGGGAAGCAAGGAGTGAAATTCTCTTTTGAATATGCTGTAGTTTGTCTATAACCCTCAAAGAGTACATGTCAATAATGGGAGCAGGAGGTGGAGATCAATAAAGCTAGTTCAAAGACAATATCCCTGGGGGACATCCCCCTCTAATATTTATTTTATTTCTTAGGTTGGTATCCCATAAATTTTCTCAAAGTGCTTTGAGTCTCTGAGCATAAGGCCTTATCTTAGCCAAGACTGGACAATTACCAAAAACCTAGTTCCCAAACACTGCCCCAGACCCACAAGGTTGCATAGTTTAAATTTTGATAAAACTTGAAATTTTAATTGCCTTTTTATTCTCGACTTTTTGTTACCTATAACTACTGCTATTCAAACCAAGTTCTGAAGGCTGCTTGGGGAAGTCTTTACAGGAGCACAAGGAGGTCAATGAGTCTCATAGGGGTTACTCAGAAGCTTAATCTATTATTCAACACAGAGACCACCAACTTCTTGTCAGATCAAAGACTAGCACCTT
The DNA here is from genome assembly GCA_027563665.1 of Antrozous pallidus. NCBI lineage: Eukaryota > Metazoa > Chordata > Mammalia > Chiroptera > Vespertilionidae > Antrozous > Antrozous pallidus. The sequence goes on along the minus strand of CM050515.1, from coordinate 34,107,007 downwards.
AAAACAGCTATACTCAAGAAATTACTATTCTTTATTCTCATCTAGCCCTCTCCATGACACTCACGTTTTCCTGCTCTCTGTCATAAGCCATCCCCCATTACTTTGTTACTGAGGCCATAACATTTCTTCATTTCCTCATTTTCTATTTGTTGTTGGTTTTTTTTTTGGGGGGGGGGGTCACACAGCAGAAAAGTATTTAGCTCTGTATATGGGGCACGCATGCAGTTATATGCAGTGCAAGAAGAAGCTGTCAGAAAGATTATAAGTAAAATTGTGATTAAGCCATCGATTTGGATAAGATCCTCCAGGGAAAGTCTGAAGATCAACCTTTCTTAACCCTGCTCCCTTTTGATAGCCACAACAAAATTCACACTCTCCTTTAATGGCTCACTTTTAATAAGGTCACTTTTGATATGCCTACTGTATCACTTTATTTCCATACACAAAGATCAAAGGTGAACCAAGACCAATGTCTTGAGAGCCCCAGAGAAGAGTTTTCAAATGGGGAGCAACTGTGTCAAAAAGCAAAGGTTAAACAAGAATATAAATTTAAAATATCAATTTAATGTGGACAGAGCCACTGCTAGTTACACAGTTATGCCTTGCACAAGGGCACTTGGCCAAGGGGACAACTGGGGTTAAAGGCCCTGGTTGTGGAGCTGCATGAACTGGAGAAAAGGAAACCTTTCATAAAGCACACAAAGGTGCCATCTGTTTCGCAAGCTGCTGTCTCTGCATGCGCCCAGTGGGGTTGCCTTTCCTAAATCGTACAAAGCACCATACGGGCTACTGGCCATGAATTTAGCAACCAGAGAGTTAATGAAAAGGATAAAATTTTAAATTTATGTGAAAACCCTTTGTAAACTATTTAACACTATTTAAGTGTGAAACAGGGGCAAGCAGAGGTAATCCAGAGCTTAGCAGGTGACAGGAGAAATTACATTGATCACAAACATTTTCTGCCTCACTCACAGCAGGTAGAACCACTTGAGACATTCAATAGGTGACAAGGTCTTCTGTGGGAAACCATTTGAAAGAAAACTGGCCAAAAAGCATAGATGGGAGTGGACATGATGTTTTCAGAAAGTCCATTCCAGTTGCAAACTCCAGGGCAGATGTAGTTAGTGGGGCAGAAGATCCTCAGACAGAAGAAGCACCTGGACAAGCCTGCCCTGAGCCAACTGCCAAACCCTTTGATCTTGCTGGAGCTTGATTTGGAAAAAACATCCGGCCCCAGGGTTCTCAGAGTTCACACAGGGGTGAAACCCAGGGAGGTTTTTGTAAAGCTCTGTAATATTGTGTGATTGGGGGGATACGCACAGTGCTACAAAACCCACAGCGACCTGTACAAAAACTGCAGGGGCAAAGGTGGCACTTCCCTGGGAAATCCTCAGCCTGGCCACCATGCCCCAGAGGATGAACACAGCAAGTAGCCATACCTCCTTGCTCAGTGACTCAGAGAGATGCCAGGAAGTTGACCAGGCCAAGAGAAGTGACCCCTAGCACCTGCCCTCTCACTGGCTGCTATTCTTGCTGAGATGAAACTGGCTTTTCAATATGTTCTTACAGCCATGTTTAGGAATACAAAAAGGTATTTCTTTAAAATATATCCTTGTCTTGGTTTTGTGTTGATTCTATTGCAAAAGACAATTACACGAGCCATCTTATGGGGATTTTCTGAATCCAAATCCCTAGAGAGATTTGCCCACTACTTTACTTTGCAGTTTGAGAAAATGAATTTCAGCAGAGATTGATTTGTTTTTAGGCAATCACCAGCCGTAGCTGCTCATGCTAAGAGTGACTACACTGTAAATCGCTGGTACCTGATCAGTGCTTCACACAGCCTGTCTCCTCTAGTGACGCCACGCGCTCTCTGCCCTTTCAGCAGCGCTGGTGGCTGTGGAGGCCTTGACTCTGGAATAGTCATGGATCCAAGACCCATCCACTTGGTGATGCTGGTTTTCCAAGACTGAGAGTTAGGCGAAGGTCTAGGAAATGAGAACAATTTTAAAAAATTGAAAGCAACATTCAGATAACTTCATGTACTGCCCTGGAAATCTTAGCCTAGGAATATGTGCTCCTACCTACTCCTCAGACAAAAAATTCCCAAAAGCAAACTCACCCCTATTGGCAATTGATTAAATCATCACGAATCAGTTGGATGATATACAAGTGCCATCTTTCTAAGGGCCAAGCCCTAAAGGTTCCCCCAGTCCTACAGTTAATAGGAAGAAGAGTGGTGGGAGCACTGCTGAGGTATTGGGAAAGCCCTCAAGTGCTGTGTCAGACAAACTCACCTTTGGAAAAGGAATCCGTGGAACCGTGGAACCAAGTAAGTAACTCATTTGTCTACTCTTTGAGGTTAAGGTATCCTCCATTTAAGGAGGCAAAAATATTAGAAAATGTGAAATGGGTAGCAATAGCTAGCAATATAAGGTAAAGGAGATTTGGTGGGGGGATGATTAATCCCCTGCATAGGAATTGAGATGGGGGTTGTCTGTTAAAAAACAAAACTTTGGAGCTGTGGAAGACCCCCACATAGCTCAGGGGAAACTGAGAAAATTCTGCTCAATCCATGGCTATAGAGACCACAAGTCATTGTTTCGAGTTCCTGAGTCTAGTACGAACTGATCAGAAACAAGGCTGATCTGAGTCTAGAAAATTTTATCAACGTGGCTGCAGATATAAACAATCCCATAGGTCAGTGTTCGGCAAACTCATTGGTCAACAGAGCCAAATATCAACAATACAATGATTGAAAATTTTTTTGAGCCAAATTTTTTAAACTTAAACATCTTCTAATGCCATTTCTTCCGAATAGACTTGCCCAGGCCATGGTATTTTGTGGAAGAGCCACACTCAAGGGGTCAAAGAGCCACATGTGGTTCACTAGCCATGGTTTGCCAACCACTGCCTTTGGCCAAACATGCTCTTGGGAGAGCTCAGAACTGAGTCATCTTCCTGAAAATAAAGGGCAAGTCCAGTAAGTGGCCACTGATGTTGCCATTTTTCTTCAGGAGAAAGGAACCAGACATCCGTTTCCAATTGTTAAGTCTGAAAATGGAAGCTAAGTTACTTCTGAGGAAGCTGGAACATTCTGGCTCCCAGTGAGACCAGATTCCGTGCAGAAAAAAAGTGAATGTGTAATGTTTCCAACTAAGAAATGCTTTAACCTCTATAGGACACAACCAGGAGTGGTTCCCTGAGGGCTCGTGGTGGCCATCTCCCTCACGAAGGTTCGGTTCCACTCAGTACTTACCTGCTATAAAGCCAGCAGTGCTAAACTCGCCAGAGGAATGTACTTGTCAGAGGATCGTATTCAAAATAGAAGGCCTCTTTTTGTGTCATTTAAGTAACATTTGAATTCAACTGCCACTTAAATGTCACTTTTAAAAAAAGACAGCAATATCCACTTGGCAGCAGCTTCCAGTAGATAGAAGACATTAGTATTAAGCTAGAAAATGTAATAAGCAAATTCAAAGATCCTTGGGAAGTCTAGCAATAGGGTCAGTGGTCCCAAATCTGCTCCACTGGCTAGGGGGAAAGTAACAGCATGTCCTGGCCTGATGCCTTGGCATTCAACTATGTTTTCAAAGGTAAGAGAAGGCTCTAGAGAGGTGGAAGAGTGTAATGGGCTCCTCTCAAACAGGACAATCCTGGGTGTATGAAGTGAAGAAGACATAGAATTGAGGGCAGAGGAAGGAAAAAGAGGGAGTTCAGGCTACATGTTCCCAGACATCACACACAATGGGACAGGAGCTTTGTATCCAAAAAGAGAAAGAAATCCAAAGCTGAGCTAGCAGAATCAGAGAGCAGAAATTCAGGTTTTTTAAAAATATTTTGAAAATTCAACTAATTCAAGCCCTTGCTTTTAGATCTCATTGACTTTAATAATGTAAAGTCACTGAAATAATAATGTAATCTACACTCTCAGCAAAGTTAATGACTAATTCCCTTCATCTCCCTTTTTCATCAAGACCTTCTGAATGAATTTACGTTCTTCTGTTTACTGACTTACTTGATCCAGTGTTTCCTAAGTGTGCATGTATGTCATATGGTTTCAGATGGCGCATAGATAGACTTTCTTTTCATTTTAATTGCACTGTCTTTTAATGGGTATCAAAATAGTGCAAGTAGATTATTTAACCCAAAGGATTTAGTTTCCTTTTAATTATACTTGATGTTAAAAGTGAGTAAGTTAAAACTATTAAATTATACAACAGATGGGTGTGACCAAAAAAAGGAGATGGGATTAATTGAAGTGTGGGAAACACTGAACCGGTGCATCTCACCATCCTTTGAAATGAAGATGAGGGGCACCCAGACAGGGCAGGATCCAGAATATATTTAAATGGTGACTTCTTTTTCAACCAACTAATTTTGGATTAAAGAGGCATCAGTGCAAACCCAGGGCCTTTATCTTCACAACAGTCTACTTCCTTTTGATGTTTCTTTCAAGTTTTTACTTGCAGGCTACCAGGGAACACAACACTAACAGAACAGGTCTACACAAACTCACAGCCCCAAATCCACCACACCCTTTTAGCCCTCTGGGTAGAGAAAACGTGAGGATACCATTTAACTTCATAAAACAGAACCAGAGAACAGGGCAAAACACCATGGAATAAATACCGCAATATAAATGTGCTAAGGACCATGACAATGACAGGAGTTTAGAAAAGGGTCTTAGTCCTCAGGAGCATCTTCATGAACTGGGCCATTAGATGGACTTAAATTAATATGTGTCATTATATGTTATCATCATATCAACTACCACTTTTGAGTGTCGACTATCTCTAACCACTGAATGAATGGCATTTTATTCAGTTGTCACAGTAATCATGGGGAATTAGATATTATTACCTGCACTTTTACTGATTAGGAGAGGTCCCCCAAGATCACATAGCTTTGCAAAGTCAAAGTTGGCATCATCCATCTGATTCCATTCAAAGATATTCTGGGTCCTCTCTGAATGGCCCTCAGCTTTTCCTTTAAAAGAATGGTGAGATGCACCAGCTCATTGTTTTCTTTGGTTCATCAATTCATTTCTAAAATTCCCGTTCCCATATTTGGCATTCCCTCTCACACACGATGGGTCTCCCAGGAGGGAGCCTCTGCCTAGAGCCATTTTCTCCCAGGGATTCACACAGCTTTCTCCTTCTCCAGGACTGTATTCAAATGTCACCTCGAGCAAGGTCTTTCTCAAGCATCCCCTATCATTCTGCAGTCCCCTTATCCTGCTCTACTTTTATAGTGCTCATCTCCACCTGAAAGTTTTTATGATCATTCATCTTCTGTTCCATGAGGGCAAGGACTGTGACTTGTTCCTTACTGTGTCCACGAACATATTGAAGGCACTAAATCAATGTTTGTTGAACGAATGAATGAATGAATGAATGAGAGGACAAGTCAGTTGTGGTGTAAGGCAAAGGAAATAGAAATGAAAGCAAGCTAAGAGCCTGCAGAGCCAAGCCTGAGCTTCCGCTCTACGACCTGTGACAAGTCACTGTCACTGTATGCTGAGCGCTCTTCTAGGTGCTGGGGGAATCGACTTGAACAGAATAGACAGAAACTCGTGCATGATAGGAGCTATTATTCTAATGGTAAAAGGCAGATGGTACACTAAATAAATGAATAAAATATATAGTATTTTAGGTGGTAATAAGCCCTGTAAAGGAAAATAAAGCAAGGAAGAGGAATAAAGAGTGGGCGGGAGCAGTGTGCAATTTTTAACAAAGGAATCACAGAGGCCTCTTTGGAAAGGTGACATTTGAGCAGAGACCTGAGTAGGCGACATAGTGAGCCATGCAGATTTCTTGAAGAAGAGCAACTCAAGACAGAGGGAATGCAAGTGCAGCCTGGAGTGTGTGAAGGATAGTAAGGAGGCCTGTGTGGCTAGAGAGTGAGTAACAGGGAGAGGATTTGAAAGGAGGTCAAGTCGGTAATGGAAGTAGGGAGAGGGTTGCTTGTAGACTACTGTAAGGAGTTTGGCTTTTGGATTAGAAAATGGAATAGAGGTCATACCTGACCTGGAGGAAGACCAAGGAGACAGAAACCTGGACTCCAGTCCTCACCTACAGCCCTAAGAAATGCTCACCATCATCTCAAACACCGAAAATGAGGATTCTGTCCTCTCTCAGGAACCTTGCCCTACATTGCTGCCCCTGAAGAGCTCTGAGCCTGTGAAATTACATCCTTCAAGTAAAACGTATTCTCTGGTACTAGAGACATAGGGAGGAACCAAGATGGCGGCATAGGTAAGCACCTATTTTGCTGCCCACGCAACAAGTTCGAAACTACAACTTAACAACAAAACAAACATCATCCAGAATCACCGGAAAGCTGGCACAGTGAAAATTCCAAAGATAAAAATAAAGGTGGGACGCTGTGACTCAGGAAGAGCAGTGGTGCGCAGCTTTGAAGATACTCGAGGAGTGAGGTTAGGAGCCTTTCGCGAGTGAGCAAGCAGTGAGGGACTGGCAGCAGCAAGCCCGGCTGGTTTTCTCCAACGGGGAGGGCAGAGGCCTCCCACAGCACCAAGCCAGGGTCCAGGCGAGGACCCAGGTCAGGAAAAGGAAGACCTGGGGCAAGGCTGAGGTCTGCGAGTTTGGGGAGAGTGCACATGTAAATTGGAACAGCAGTTCCTAGAATCCGAAACTGGGCAGAGGACGCGTGACTTGCTCACTGGCTCAGAGACCACTGAACTGCTTTGTTTTGCAACCCTGAATGAGACTGGCCATGCAGACTCATTTGGGGAGAGGCAGAGTTGTCTGGCAATGGGATGACCAGTGGTGGATTCCTCTTGGAGAGGCCCACCATTACCACCCAACACTGAGACCCGCGAGCCGCATAGCTGACGCCGTGTGCTGCATAAGGAAGCTGAGCCACTGTCCCTTAGAGGAAACCTACCACACACCACTAAGGGACCAATTCAAGAAAGCAACCACAATGCAGAGAAAAGGAAAGAACTCAGCTGTGAAAGAAATGGAGGAAAAAGGCAACTAGATATAGAGTTCAAAACCACAGTAATTAGGTTTATGAAGAGGCTACTAGAAAAGGCTGATGAACTTAATGAGAACTACAAGGAAATAAACAACACTTATGAGGAAATGAACAACACTTAAAAGGATATGAAAAAGGACCAACTAGAAATTAACCATACACTGATTGAAATAAAAAATACTATACAAAGTCCTAAAAGCAGTCCAGATGACTGCAAGAACCAAGTCAAAGATTTGAAATACAAAGAAGCAAAATCCACTCAGCCAGAAAAGCAAGTAACTGAAAGAGTCCAAAAAATTGTAGATAGTATAAGGGGCCTCTGGGACAACCTCAAGAATACCAACATCAGAATTTTCGGGGTGCCAGAAAAAGAGAGAGAGCAAGATAATGAAAACCTACTTGAAGAAATAGTGACTGAAAACTTCCCCCACCTGGTGAAAGAAATTGACTTAAAAACCCAAGCAGTGCACAGAACCACAAACTATAGGAATCCAAAGAGGACCACACCAAGACACATCATAATTGAAATGCCAAGAGCAAAAGATAAAGAGAGAATATTAAAAGCAGCAAGAGAAAAACAGTTACCTACCTACAAGGGAGCACTCATATGATTGTCAGCGGATTTCTCAACAGAAACGATGCAGGGCATACAGGAGTGGCAAGAAATATTCAAAGTGATGAATAGCAAGAACTCTACAACCAAGATTACTCTATCCAGCAAAGCTATCATTCAGAATTGAAGGTCAGATAAAGTGCTTCACAGACAAGAAAAAGCTAAAGGAGTTCATCACCACCAAACCAATACTATATGAAATGCTGAAAGGTATTGTTTAAGAAGAGGAAGAAGAAAAAGATAAAAATATACATTATGAACAACAAATACATATCTATCAACAAATGAATCTAAAAATCAACTGAATTAGTAAGCTGATGAACAGGATATACTGGTGAATGTAACAGAATCATGGACATAGAGAGGGAATAGACTGACAACTCTTGGTGAGAAAAGGGGTGTGGGAAGTGCAGCAAGAGACTGGACAAAAATCATGCAACTATGGGAGAGGACAGTGGGGGGAGGTGAGGGCAGAGGGTGGGATGGGTACCAGGTGGAGGGGAGATATAGGGGGAAAATGTAATTAATAAACTGAACAATAAAGATTAAAAATAATAAAAATAAAACATATTCTCTGCATCTAACCCCAATACATACTCTAATAATTACACCTAAGCTTTCTAGTTTAGCAAATGCTTTCTATACACCCTTTCATTTAATCTTACAACCTCCCAATATAGGAGATATCACCCTTGTTTTATAAAGAAGGCAAACGAAGCTCAGTGAACTTAAGGAACTTGGCTAAATTATACACTTAGTAAGGGACAGAGTCAAACTAGGTGTCAGGTTTTCTGACATCTTTCTTCTTCACCACAACTGAGAACCACTCTCCATTGTGGTGATTCTCGAAGTATGATCTGTAGTCCTTTATGGGCTGTAAACTGATCTCAAAATGCATATTCTTTCCCTGGTTTTAGAGGGACATACAAGCAATCTCATAGACTCATTTATATATGACAGAGGTCAATTTAACTGTCATCTTTAAGTGTATGTTATTAAAGCTTGCTGAAATTTTATATTCATGAATATGTTATTAAAATTTACTGAAAACTCTAATTCTACTTTATGCTAAGAAGTCTGGCTGCTGTACAATGCTTGGCAGTGATGCAAAGCTCTGGCTGAATACAAAATGGAATTCCCCTAAAACGTAGAAATGAATGGGGCGCATAACTCCCTAGATCTTGGCCCCACCTAAGGATAGCCCGGAGGTTGAGCACCACAACCCCATGGCCAATGTGCCACCTTTCTTTCCTCCTCATCAAACTAAAACACGCCTTTCTAGTCTTTCCCATCCAGAGCTCAGATTTGCAAGGAAACGTGGCAAAAGCTTAGGTTTCTATTTGACATAATAATCACCTCCTGTTTTGTCCTGAAGGACAGCTCCCAAGACTTAGGAGAAAAGAAGTTAAGCCAATTAGAATAATTTCAATAAGAATAATTTTTTTAAAAAAGTTAAGCCAGAAGAGATAGAAAATCTCACCCAGTTTTTATCACATGACTTGGCAAGGGGGGGCCAGGGTTGACATACAGGAAAGTGAGACCGTTTTTAGTTTAGGTTTATCAGCTGTGTGAACTGATCTTTGGCAAAGGAACCTATTTGGAAGTACAACCACGTAAGTGAATGACTTTTTTTTTTCCTTACTAGGACCACTATATTTGGTAATTATCTTTGTTAGATATTTTCCCATGTTACCAGCTTGGGAAATACTTTTAAGGATATTAGGAAATCCTTCCAGCATGTAATTTAGCAAGGGATGGGTTTCTGATAAAATCCAGGATGGGGGTGTGTGCTACAATGGATCTTCATCAGCTATCCTTCCTGGGAAGTCTTTGTCTTCCCTCTACTTAACTAACTTTAGAGAACCAGCTTACTTAGTACTCGAAACTTTGCCATTTACAGATCTAGAATACAACCAGACCTGTACTACAATACTTATAGTAAATATGAGGCGTAGTGATGAGCATGTTAGACTACGAATTCTAAGACCAACTGCTAATCCTTCTCTTTGGTTGACAAGCTCTGTGACTTAACTTCACTGAACTCTTGTTTCCCTCTAGCTAGAGCAAATGATTTCCAATGTGTCTTTCAGCTTTAGCACACTATGATCCTGATTATCATCCAGACCAATTCTTAGGGATAATTTAGAGAAAAAACAAGGAAGTCCAATGGTATAAATTCCAGTGGGAATTATGTGCTATAATTTTTTAAGGCACTGGAAAAGGAGTCAAAACTCTCCCTATGCATCCATCAATTAGCTCTTATGTGACCACAGAGGTTTTGACAAATGATCGCTGGGGCTCCTTTCAGTCCTGTTATTGATTACTCTGGTTCAGTGGCTGAAAACTGAGCTCTGGAGACCTGAAAGTGAGGACCAGCGCAGCCACTCACTATCTTAATCACTCTTAGCTTCAGTGACTTCACTCTAAGATGGGCCTAATAATATCACCTCATAGAGTTGATTACAATAATGTTTGTTGAGGTAGTGTAAGCACACAAGCTATTTATAAGTAATAAATACTTAAGATGAATGCTAATCAAATATTATTATTATGATCCTTTGAACAGACTCCAGGTCTTTTACATCAATGGCTTTTGCTCACACCAGCATGTCTTTCCACTTCTAACTGAGGCATAGTTTTTTGTGATTTACTTAAGTCTTAAAGTTATGTTTCAGCTGAAAATAGCCATTTGGCAATTCTCAGAAAAACTTAAATAATTACTTTCTCCCTGTGAAAAGGTGATCCTTTTTTTGTTTACTTTGCATCACTAACCAACTTCTAAGCAAGACGTGAAAATAAGAGATGACATGCTGAGAAGATAATATTAGAAAACTTAGAGATCTCCCTAAATGCTAACACTCAGAAGACTACTCACGTCAAACAAGCTGCCAAAATACAATGCTTAGGTCTCAGAAACCCTTGCAAAGTTCTGTGTCTCCAGCTACACTTGTTCTGCTCCACCCACCCCTTCCTAACAGATGGACTAGACAGGGGCAAATAGGTAGCAAGGTTTTTTGTAATGACACCTGAAGTGGTGCTGCCACAGCACAACTCATCTTTGGAAAGGGTACTCAACTCACCGTGGAAGCAAGTAAGTTACACATTTTATTTCAGTCTATATGTTCCTTGGAGTTGTGGCATAGTCACAAATGAATGGTGCTTTTGGGGATGTTAGGAGGTTCTAAATTGAGGTTTGTTGTTGTTGTTGCAAACAGTTGGGGTAAAATTTGAAGACAAATTCACTAGGTTTTTCTCATGAAAATATTTTACATTGCTTAGGAGCTGTTCTAAGGATTAGTGTTAATAGTCTATAGCTGCCTACCAAAAGCCCTTAGTCTGGCCCCTGATTAAGGACTGGGACCATAGAAAAGGCAAGCCCTAGATGAGGAGAGGCTCTTCAATATTTATGAGGAAAGGGGCCATGGTGTAAGAAAAGGGGAATTAGAAAAAGATTATCAAAGAAGTTAAATCAGGAAAGTTTTCTCTCCCTCAAAGGATAAAAGCCAATCTTGCCTTTGTCTCTTTTTGCTGAGAATCTACATTTAATCAACACGGCTGTTTCAAACTAAATGATCTACAAGGTCCTAAATGAGCCTCGGTCTGTTGAGACCATTAATGCGCTCACTTCCCTGTTAGCCCTGAGTCTGAGGACTCTGCACGGAGTTCAGGAGCCTATATCCAATATAGAAACACAGCCAACAACTTCAAGACAATAGAGGTTGTGGGGGCAGCTGCCCAATAGTCAGACACTGGCAACAGTCCAGAAAACAATGGTCTTTCCAAAGTTTCACAAAATGCCAAGTCCAATAGGGAAGATATTACCCCTTACATGGTTAGATATTGTTAGGTTTTATTTTTCATTTCAGAGGAAGTAAAGAAGTGGAAAAAGGTACATGAATGTGGTGAGGCTGACAGTCCAGAAAGCAACTGGTAGTGTTGACAACATCTGTGCCTTTCAGAGGGTAATATAAATTCCAGGGGTTCTTGATTGCCTGTTGCTTCCAGGGAAATAGTAAAATTTGCTGGAGTGTCTTACCTTTGAGGGGAGAGAGTCTAGAGGAATCAAAAGGACAGAAACAGAATTATGTTGTAGCTGATTACAGTCTGATTAATGTTGGTCAATTGCATCTGAGTGAAAAGTATTAGGTTTAATTTTCCCTTTAAATCATTTCCACTTGAACCCTGGCAGGTTTGGGACTGAAGGGTCCCAGTTTCTATTCTAGTCAAGGGCACATGCCTCAATTGTAGGCTTGATCCCCGGCTCTGGTCAGGGCTTATATGGGAGACAAGTAATCAATGTCTCTCACCTCTCTCTCTCTCTCTCTCTCTCTCTCTCTCTCTCTCTCTCTCTCCCTCTCTCTCTCTTTCTCTCTCTTTCTCTCTCTCTCTCTCTCTCTCTCTCTCTCTCTCTCTTTCTCTTTCTTTCTTTCTCTCTCTCTCTCTCTCTCTCTCTCTCTCTCTCTCTCTCTGTGTGTGTGTGTGTGTGTGTGTGTGTGTGTGTGTATCCCCCTCTCCCTTCCACTCTCTCTAAAAATCAATGGAAAAACATACTTGGGTGAAGATTGGGGGGGAGGGAATTATTTCCATTTGAAATTCAGAATTACCTGCACTGTTCAAATCAAATATCTGAGGCTGCACCTTTGGGAGTTTTAGAAAATAAGAGATGAAACTGATAATTAACCTCTCTGCCAAGATGCTGACCATGCTCTCTAATGATACTCCATTTACTTCTCTGGTTTTTCCTTCTAGCAGTGATGGAGTGCAACGTGAGAAGTGAAGCTCAGGTGGGGAGAGTAGAAATTTCAAATCAAATCACCAACCCTTAAAGTTTTGACAGCAAATAATGGACCTATACCACTGCCAGCCCCTTTGGCTCTAGCCCTAGACGCTTGATTTTTGGTGATGAGATGGAGAAATCCATAAGGTGTTTAAGTTCATTTTCACATGATTACTATATCCTCCTGAAGCTTGTATCTGGACCCAGAGTCAGGAGAAATTATAAAACAAAAACAAGCAATCCAGAGCAAGCACAGGTTTCTTTGACCTGCATTCATAGCAGGCAGTACCACTGGGCTCCTCTGGCAGCTGCCAATTTCTTGTTCAACCCTCAGGTCCTTCGAAAGCCTTTCCCTGGGTTCAGGGAATTAGAAAGCAAATTTGTTCTTATTGTGAGTCTCAGTGTGAGTGATAGGGAAGAAATTAGGTTTCTAATAAAAAAGCAGCATTTGTGACCCAAGAGAAGGAAGCCAGACTATGAGGACAAGACTTGTGTCCAACATTCCACTTTCCAACATTCATTATTAGAAATGTCAACATTCAATGTCCCATCCATACTCCCAAGCTATTGTGTTTTTCTTAGACAGGTCTCCCCATGAACCAGGAGTACATTTCCATCTTGAAGGCAGCTACCAGTCACCTGTCACCCTTTTATCTTGCTCTCTTGCAGCATTTTCCTATCCCAGTGTTTCTCAGGTGTGCGATTTCATACTCACATCGTTATCCAGCAGTTCAACTAGTATTAGCCTCAAAGAAAACTGAGACTCTGTGCACATGGCCCCCTGGGCTCATCTAGGGCAGCTTTGTAGTTCTCTGAGCTGTGGGGGTCTCTTGGCTGGGTGCAGGCTGGGAAGGCAGGATGCAGATGTTCTAACGTAGGCCTCAGGGCCAGCTCCGGGCTGGTTACCTGTGAGGCAGCATCTCAATGTGCTCCTGGGACACCCGACAGATATTTTTTGGAGCTGGCACCCAACTCTTCGTGGAACCCCGTGAGTTGATTTTCCCCTTGTATTTCTGAGGATAGATTGAGGGACTGGGGCTGCCAACCAATTTACATTACTTGAGAAAGTAGACCTAGGAAATGTGAAATGGGCCAGAATGGAGACATTAGTCTGAGTCACTGAAGTAGCTCTAGAATTGCTTTTATTTTTTTTAGAAACATATGTTAAAACCATAGCTCCCACTTATTTCTAAAATCTTCAGAGCAGCCCAGAAAGCACAAAGAACTCTAGAAGAATTATACTAATAGTTGGAGCAGCTGGGTGTAGGAGAGGCAGAAGGTGGGCCCAAATTCTCCAGGAAGTTTTATCCTCACACACATCCCTTTGGTTAATCTGACTCATGTGCCTGCCTCGTTACAACCTGAAAAAAAATGTCCTGCATCTTGGAAGATGTAGGACAAATGTGTTTAACTGGTGAGAATACTCAATTAGAGCAAACTGATATTCTAGTGCTCACGTTCACGCTCATGTTGGCAGAGAGCCTTGAAATTGTGAGTGACATTGTTATAGATGTTGCAATTTTTAGGGAGCCAGTAGGACTCTCTATGTGAATATAAATCCTAAATGATTTCTAAGTATAAATTTAGAAAGACTTTTTAGGAATGGTATACACTTCTTTTCATATTATTTACTAGCACATAACCTTAGCATTGGTATGGAGCTCATAAAAAGAAAAAGTCTGAAAATAAGATAGCAATTACTCAAACAAATAACACTTTGAAACACATGTTGAAATGTAATTGTATGTGGGAGCCAAGAGGAAAAACTGGAAATTCTCAAAAAATAAAACAATTAATTAAATCATTAAGTTTTAAACTACAGTAGTGCAAATTTTAAACAATTTCAAGTTTTTTATTTAAATATAAGAATAGACTAGGTCACATGTGGCAACTATATTTAATGTGTCCCATTTTTTTAAAAAGTTCAACCCAATCAAATAGCCTTTTTTTTTTTTTTTTTTTTTTTTTTTTTGGTTACCGTGATGCCAAAGAATGGGTTAGATGAAACACTTTCAAACAATTGTTTTGAATAGACACTGAATGAGAACGAGTCTGAGAAAACTGTTTTACCAAATCAGTACACTGTGCTCTATCTGAAATGCTAACAGATTCAGAGCTTCAATATTAAAAGTGGATTAACTTCTTTAGACACCTGTATTGCCAGCTATATTACATTGTTCAAATTATTCATACCAGTTCTCTCCAACCCAAAGTGATCATTGACCACTGCCTTTCAACATAGATTTTTAAATCCCTAGCAAGCTTTAATTAGCCAACTAAATCAGACTAGAATCAGATGATAAGATTAAGTAGCCAAGGAGATAGAGTTTTTTGTTTCTGTTTTTTAATAGGCAGGTTTTCTTTTTCTGTAACTCATAACTCCCTTAAAAATCAACTAGAATATATCTGAAACCAAAGTCAGTATAAGTAGGAGGAATGTCACAGTTCTGCAGGGAGGAGAACGAGCAGAGCATGTGGTTTCTAAGCCGTTACTGCTAGGGTTATCAGTGTCTGTTATCAGTGGCTTGGGTTCTCACGTAAGTTGAAAGCATTTTCCAGGAGAACCCTTTGAAAAATCCCCAATCCCTCTCTTGTCTAGAGTTAATGCCAAAAAAAAAAATAATAATAAGAAACTAAATTCTTAGGGGTGAGTTTCCTGCCCTGAGTGTGACTGTAATAGAATCCAGTCTTTTATTTTTTTAATATATTTTATTGATTTTTTACAGAGCAGAAGGGAGAGGAATAGAAAGTCAGAAACATCGATGAGAGAGACATCGATCAGCTGCCTCTTGCATGCCCCCTCCTGGGGATGTGCCCGCAGCTAAGGTACATGCCCTTGCCGGAATTGAACCCGGGACCCTTCAGTCTACAGTCCGACGCTCTATCCACTGAGCCAAACCAATCTCAGCTAGAATCCAGTCTTTTAGACTTAGCTTCACAGCAGAAGAGGCAGGGGGAGGGAGAATTCTCTGAATAGCTGATTCTCTAGTCTAGGAAAACCCTTATCAGCCATGATCCATTCATAAAATGGTGATCAGCAGGAACTTCCTGACAAGCAACCACTTCATCTCAACCAGATATAACTGATTGATTTGGTTATAGCTCTGCTACCATGAGCTTCACAGCTGAAACCCAAATCCAGAGTCAGGATAGATAAGAACACTAGAAAAATTATTCCATATACATACTTATTACCAAGATTTTTGTTTAGCAATACCTGGTCTTGATTATAGACTATAGAAAATAAAAGTACACTGGAATTCAACATTATTTAATTTGATACTAAGAAGCCAAACTCAATTAAGTTTTGAATACTAAGGTCCATATTCACATAAGCTAGTAACATTGAAAATCAGCAGTTAAGCTTAGGTGTGCCAGTTAATAATGTGGATTTTGTAATCAAAGAAAACACGATAAATTCAAGAGAAACATCAAAAGTGTTTTATTCAAAATAATGTCCATCGCTAGTTATACATTTCCCCCATCTTTCAAGTAATTTGTGGATACCGTCTCAATAGAACTTTTCTTATTTTGAGACAAGCCATTAAGAGACCCAATTTTCCACTTCTTCATACATTTTGAAATGCTGCTCAGAAAGTGCATGTGTCATCAATCGAACAAGTGGTAATCTGAAGGAGCAAGGTCTTGAGAATACAGACAGTGGGTGTTAATACTTCCCAGGCAAGATCTTTTAATGTGTCTTTAAGTGGTTTTGAAGTGTGTGATGGTGCGTTATCATTAAGCAAAATTACTTTGCCATGTCTTCTGGCACATTCTGATCGTTTCATGATCAAAGCGTGGTTCAGATTGATTTGTTTTCAGTAGCAATCAATATTAACAGTTTCACCTAGTTTTAGAAGCTCATAATACACCTTCCTGATCCCACCAAATGCAGAACATTTTGTCTTCTTTCCGGAGTGGTTTGGCCTTGCAGTCGATGTTGATGGTTGACCTGGATCAACCCATGATTTTGTGCATTTGGGATCTTCAAAATAAATCCACTTTCCATTGCCAGTCACAATTCAATGCAAAAAATACTTTCTTTCATGCCGTCAAAGCAACATTTTACTGAAGACTTTTCAGTTTTCCATTTGTCTTTTGTTTAGTTGATGTGGCACCCATTTTCCTTCCTTTAAGATCTTTCCTATTGCTTGTAAATGGTCAGAAATTGTTGCTGAGCAACGTTTAATCTTTCTGCAAGTTGTTTTTGAGTTTGACATGCATCTTCATCCAATAATGCTTGTAACTGTTGGTCTTCAAATTTTTTTGGTTGACCTGAACGTTCTTTGTCTTTCACATCGAAATCATCACTTTTAAAGCATTTAAACCAATGTTCACAAGTATCTTGAGGTGGAGCATGCTCACCATAAGCTTCCCAAAGTATCCGATAACTTTCAGCAGCACTTTTCTTCAAAATAAAGTAATGAATTAAAACTTCCTGCAAATGCTCTTTTTTGGCACAAAATTTGACATTTTTAAGCATAAAAATATCTACGATGTTAACACATTCAGAAAATTTGTAACTTCATCAATTGAAAAAAAATCTGCATTATTAACCGGTACACCTATCCAGGTGACCATTCAGAGGTTGGATGTCTTTTGTTATTTCAAGTGTTTGCAGAGCTCTTTCTTTAGCATTTATTTTAAGAGAGCCTAAGAGCTTAAGTCTCCATGGACACAAAATGTAACACAATTCAGAAACTTCAGTAAGGCACAATGCAAAAGAATCTTTACTACCACCCTCAAAGCTTCAAGACTTTTGGTTTTAAGGGGGATAAAAGATGCAAATACAAAGTATCGGACAGATGGTAAGTCAAGGTGAGGCATGACAGGAGAAAAATTATTGGGACCAACGTTCCAGAGCTCTGCTTAGGATAAAACAAGAACAATGGACTTCAGCTGATTTTATATCTATGAGAACCTCCTGACAATGATAGTTGTTATTCTTTTATTAAAGGCTAAATAGGGGAGACTATAGGGTAGACTCTTACAAAAGAATAAGTATTCACCTAAAGAGAGCGAGATGTATCACTTAACTTCAGCAGATTCCTTCCAGTCCATAAAATGGAGGTGATACCCTGAAGTGATCTGAACACTACCATCCTCCAAGTGTTTGAACCAGTTATGTAATCCTTCTCAGACCCTTGATTCTTTAATTGACATAATGCAAAGCATAAACACCTGCCCTGATTTACCTACAAAGGCCCATGGATTTAAAATAAACCAATTGATGTGGACAGGTAGTCAACCTGACCTTGATTGTCCAGAGGATTGATTAACTGAGGATAAATAACTGAAACTCAGAAAATCCAGAAATTTTTTATAGTTGCTATTTTCCATCTCTGCTCCATATCTGTGAGGGAGATTATGTTCACCATTAAGCTGCCACCTTCACTCTTATTCAACCATGATGTCCCTCACAATGCTTTATTTCATAGTTAGCCATATCTTTTAAAAGCTCCTAACCTGAATTTAAACTGACTGACTTTCATTTCTACTCCCCTTGCCCATTCTTTCATGGAGGTGTTAACAAGTCCAAGTTACTAACAGGATGAAGGGAAGTGTGGGTTGTAGTGTTTGGCACCAGGGAGATTGAGGCAAACTCTAACACATTGTGGATAATCATTCCCATGAAATAAATTGATTATATTTGCAGAAGTTCAGCCTCCTGCCAAACCATCTGTTTTCATCATGAAAAATGGGACCAATGTTGCTTGTCTGGTGAAGGATTTCTACCCGAAGGATGTAATTATAAGTCTCCAGTCAACCAAGAAAATAATAGAATTTGACCCTGCTATCGTCGTCTCTCCCAGTGGGAAGTACAGTGCTGTCAAGCTTGGTCAGTATGAAGATTCTAATTCAGTGACATGTTCAGTTCGACACAACAATGAAATCTGGCACTCCACTGTATTTGAAAAGATGGCAAATTCTTCAGGTATGTCATATCTGGCCTTGGGGCCTGGGATTGTGGAGAAGAAAAGTTGGGGGAAGGGAAGTTGGAAATATAAACTCTTGATAGATGGCTCTCAACATGTTGTCATGTTAGAAACAAGACAGAGGCCTAACTATACCTTTTCATGGCTGGAAAATTGAACTTTCTCCATTTCTGAGTTGGAATCTAAGATAAAATTCATCTGTTTCATCCCCAGCTCTCTTCTTCACCAACAACTGTCTCCCTTATACTAATGATTATCCTACTACTAGACTCTAGAGTTAAAAAATTCAAGTGAAGTCTAATCTAGTGTGAAGGCCAAGACAAAAGGCAGCCCAGCCTCTCATGGGTTAAGAATCCTAGTTCTTCCTACAGATTAGAGGCATCCTTGGATATTGGCTTCATGGTGTAATGATAGCAAACCCTAACTGGTAGGTATGTTGGCTGTGCAAATAGCTGTATGACCTTAACCAAGACTCACCTCTGGTCCTCAGTTAACTTCCTTAAAATCTTCTCCAGTTTTAAAACCTAAAATCCTTTGAGCCTCTTGGTTGCTAATGCAAGGCTAACCACTTCTGTTTGTTCCAGATAAACTAAAACCAATGAAACCTGAAAACAAACAGCAAACTTCAGAGATCTGCCATAAACCCAAAGGTTAGTTGAAATCAAAGGACCAGCTTCACAACTAAGGGGTAAAGCAAACTCTGGGGCCAAAAATCACCAAATTTCAAAAGAATAAAAAAAACCATACTTGAGCCCAGTTGGTTCTCTCTGACTCTCCCTGCAGAGATTGGGCTGCAAGCATGGGTTTCCAAAGCTTGTGGAGCTGGGTGTAAGCAGCAGCCTGTGGTCACTGGGGCAGCAAACTGAGCTTGTAGACCAGGAAGAATAATGGTGATTTGGAGCAGGCTGGTGTCAGTGTTGTGGGCCCAATTCCTGGAAGGGAATTTATTCTCTCGAGGAAGCCGCCATCTTCACTCTTATTCACCCACAGTTTATGCCGAGAAGGTGAACATGATGTCCCTCACAGTGCTGGGGCTCCGAATGCTGTTTGCCAAGACGGTTGCTGTCAATTTTCTCTTGACTGCCAAGTTATTTTCCTGTTAAGGTAAGAAATAGCTTCTTCTTATTCCTACTTCCACCCGAACTATGCTGCACATGGAGAGAAGAGCAGTTTAGAAATTAAGAGACCAAGAAGCATTGGAGAGGGAAAAATACATAGACACATATTTCAAAGTAATGAGAGGAGTTACCTCAGATGCTCAGCATAACAATACCCTACTTCCTGTTATCCTTTATTTCAAGCCAGACTCAAACCCATTGTGTAGTATAATGTAATACCAGTCAATAACCCACACCTCCAATGCAGGAGCTAAAAAAAACTGGAGCTGAATAAGGAGAATTAGTCTTCTTCACTTGACTATTTTTGTTATCTGGCCATGGGATCATTGGTGACTTACAAAACCATCAGTAAAGCCTTGCCTAAAGAATATTCAGGGGAAGCAGACTCTGTCTTTGCCCAGGCAAAGGGTATGCCAGCTCCCAAATCTTAATCATAGGACTCAGATGTGTAGATCAGTATATCATTGAGGTGAGCCTATACCCCCATTAATCATGAACAGCCCACTACTAGCTACTCAGGATGCATACTACAAAGTCGAGGCTGAGACAGTAATTATTTATCAAACATCACTTGAATTCCCTCTTCAGGTAAACTTAGATATGAAATTCAAACCAGAGCCTAGGTTTTCCTATGAAGCCCCTTCTCCAATACCCTCAAATACTCCTCAGTCCCGATCTAGGAACAACCCTAGGCTTAGAGTGTTTGACTGATCCTACTCAGCCTGCAAGCATACCTAGTCATTCCTGAACAGGTGACTGTTTTACTAACAGCCGCAAGGACACAGACCATATGACTGTATGAAAAGAGTAGTACAGGATTCAGAGATATGAGTTTTAGTCCTGACTTTGTCACTAGCTCACTATATTACCTTAGCCAGATTGCTTCACTTCTCTCAGCTGGGTTTTTGCATCGAAAAAACTAAGAGAGTTAAGAATGACTAAGAGCAAATGGGGTTTCATGATTTGTGCCAACACTGATAGTGACAGATGAACTATTGCCATGTGTAGAAGGGAAATAGCCATGATTGATTAGTGATGACTGCGGTGGTACAGTCACAACCAATACTGACCATCCCCTGACTATTTATGGCTATGATTCCTTTCAGCACTGACAGTCTATGACTCTACATCAACTCTGACAATCTTCCTTCACTTGCAGGCTGATGGGCAGGAGACAGCTATACTTCCTGAAAGAACCCAAAGCCTACAAAAGTGCTTCTAAGGCTTCTGACTTCTCAGTGATTGAAGTTAACCCGCCCCAGCCTTGCTTAAATGGCTGCTGCCCAAACGAGTTTCTCTTTGAAGGCAACAAACCCAGCTCATCCTCCAGCCTGGTGGAAAGACAAAGTCCTGGGGAGTAGGATTATGGTCCTGAGTGCTTTGTATGCTGCTTTATAAATGGATATAGAGATAAAAAGGGACAGATGGCTCATTTTTTATTTCTACAATTGGTACACTTTGAAAATGGCGTCTTGTTCCTTTTACTTTCTTTGCCTTCAGGACTAGAAAGTAGAAGCCAACAGGTTCCCAGCTCTGTTCTTCAAGAGGAAAGCAGATTCAGGGCGGAAGGAGGCAGGTGTCCTTTACCTTAACATGAAAGGCTCTGCTCAACCCAGTACTAGATCAGCCCCAAACTGGCATCTGGTCCACAAAAGCACTTTCTGCTCTTTCTACTACTTTGTAAACAAAATTACACTTGACTCCCTAACACTCTCCATGTAGGCAATGGGAGTATTTTAATATTATCTAAATTCTCTCCAAGCCATTCACAGAGATCAGAGTAAGACAGAGAAAGTGCACTTCTTTCTATTCATTGATTTAACAAACATGAATTGACTCCTTCTAAAATTCCAGGCACTGTGCTGAGGGTGCAAAGATGAATAAGACAGGGGCTTGCCTTCAAGCAGCTCACTATGTAGGTATTTTTTGGAGGGAGACATAGGAATGAGAGCCCTGGATTTTCCCTGTAGAAACCGTATATCTACTATCTTTTCCCTGCCAATCTCTGCATGGAGAGTTGGAGGTCACTGGACACTGACTCTGGCCTGGGCCCTTGGAATGAATGACTTTCTGTCATTCTTCTCTGATCTGTCTCTTGTATTTATTAAAACACATTATGTGTGCCTCAACTCTTGCTTTACCCTATTGTGACACCACAGACAGAAATTTACCACAAGGCGTTATGAATTCACTGTTGATCAGGCTCAGCTTATAGATCAAACCCTAGCTTCCTGAGCCCCCAACCTTCAGGCTTTCTGCCTCAGGGGCCCAGCCCTGGGTTTCCTGTTGTTGATGCTTCTGCTACAAGAATTCACAATAGCAGTGTCCCCAGGATAGCCCATGAGCTCTGCTACTCCTGCCTCAGCAAGGCCACAGCTGTTTCCAGGTGCAGCACTTAAGTAGCACCAAGTATTGTGGTTTCCTCAGCACCCACGTGGGTGTCAAGTGGTGGCTTATGAGGTTACAAGTGAAAAAGCACCCCTCACCAGCAACTCCCTTGCCATCACCATCAGCAAATTTTCACATCATGTCCTCATAGTCCAAATCAAAGAAAAGAGGCAGTAGCGTTCTGAGTCAATGGGGTGAGGACAATCTAAATGGATAAACCAGGTCCATCCAGGTAAAAATCATGAAAAGATTCCGCACAACTTCATCTTGTATATGTAAAGAACGCTTGTTTCCAAAACCTTCACATCTGTTACCTTGAGTCACATTAAAATTTTTCTCTGAAGTTACTAAAAACAAAATATTACATTTCATTTTTCAAATTAACATATATACAAATATATTTATATTTATATTCATATTCATATTCATATTCATATTTATATGCCCCTCCAAAAGTCTGTACCTTGTTCAAAGTCAACCAGTGAGGCAGGGTTATTATTGGGAGCAGAACCAAGTTATCAAGAGTGCTACCCAAGTTCCTCTATAGTAGCACACTGCATCCCCCAAACAAGAGCTAGATATTGATTTGAAGTTTCAGCTAGACCAGATTGTCTAAATATAGGATTATCCGTTATTTAGCATATGAATGAGCCACCCTCCGGCCCACTTTGATCACCAGAAAAAGACATCCTAGCACATCACAGCACCATGAATTTCTTCCACCAACAGGAGCCTTCAGAAAAGATTGAAGGCAGGAGCCAGATGGGGCTGTGGCTGCCTTCAGATCTGGGGCCATCACACTGTGAATTATAGTTTCACGGGCAGCATCACTAGAGCCCTGGGGGAGACTGTTATGCACTCAGTAGGCAGCAGAACAGATGCCCTAGAGCCGTGATGGCGAACCTATGACACGCGTGTCAGCACTGACAATCGTAGCCATTTTCAATGACACGCGGCCGTATTCAGTCGCATACAGAGAAGTATGGGGCCGCATGCTTAGATGGACATTTCATCCTCAGCTACTGCACAGCCAGGTGCAGTAACCAAAGATGAAACATTTGCTATAGTATAGTATAGACACTGTGCCGGAAGTCTGTAAGCCAAAACAACAGAACTCTGGCACAGAGTGTCTAGGTCTGAGATTTCCTGTTAGGCCGTTAGGGGATCTTTGACCTCACTTCCGGCCGGCAGAGCAGAGAGCAGCGGAATGCCGTGGGGGGTGCATCTCTGGGGACCCTGTGATCGCCACTATCAGCAACCACATAATTACAGCAATCATCATCCAATCTACTGTTCTGGGGTGTCGTGGATTTCTAATTGACCATCATTACTGAGATAAGTGAGGGGGAGGCTGGGAGAGGCGAGGGCCTGTGCTATGGATGCTGTTTCCCGCTATTAGAAATAGTGGCAGCCATCTTAATTTATATAAGGAACGTCATTTTGCAGCATAGTGCAGACTCCATTTCACCACTATTACTGTTGTGCATCCTTATTAACCCCTATTTCTGCTTATTAACCCTGCCCTTTCCTAAAAGACAGTAATATGTTCCATCTTGTGGTCAGTTAGGTTAGTTAACCCCTAATTGCCTGCAGGGCTAACAGGCTATCTATAATTCTATCTTCTGTCATTGCCCCCCTGATGGAGAACCCAAAAAATAAAAAAACAAAGTTAAGTAAAGGAAGTGGTAGTAGCCGTAGCTGACCCTTTCAAGAGACATAGACCGAGATGTATGGCATTATAGAAAAAAAATGGCAGATCATTTTGCATTCTATGTACTGAAATGGTAGTAAGCAGAACATGGAATATAAATAGACATTTTGAAACTAATCATTCCCAGCTCTTGAAAAAAAAAGTGAGGATGAAAAGAAGGAATACATTTCCAGGCAGCTACACCTTTATAAGAGCCAATCTAATTCCATCCTTAAATTTATAAAAAGGCTCTACAAATTTAACATCTGCAAGTGTGAGCATTGCTCACTCCATAGCTCAGCATGGAAAAGCACTCGGTGAGGGAGAATTTATTAAACTCTCCTAAGATGTGCACCAGTTCTATTTCACGATATGCAGAATAAAGATGCAATTATTAAGAGAATATCTGAGTTACCACTCAGTAGAAATATCATAAAAGACCGAATAATGAGACTAAATACAAAGGAACAACATCAGTTAAAGAGAGACATAAGTAATTATAAATATTTTTCAATCTCTCTTGATGAAACTACTGATGTCGCATCACATGCTCAGTTGGCCATTATTGGTCGATAATCTGATGGTCTCACCATGAGAGAAGAGTTTATAAAGTTAGTATCAGTGACAACAAATACATCAGGAAGCGAAATATGTAAGGTTGTTATACAAACATTCCGTGACCTAAACATTGATATCTCTAAAGTTGTGTCAGTGACGGCAGATGGGGCACCAAACATGGTGGGAAAAAAGTCAGATTTGTCTAGTTGTTTATGGAAGCTATTGGACATTCGATTGTGCCTTTTCATTGTATTATCCATCAGGAGGTTTTATGTGCCAAGGCAGGATTCACCAACTTAAACAACTTAATGTCAGTTGTTACAAAAATAGTTAATTTAATAGCTGCTCACCCCCTTCACAAGCGAGAAGTTTCTGCACTTTTACTGGAGGTTGATTCCACCTACAGTGGACTGCTGATGTACAATAATGTTTTTTATCTTTATTGTTCAGTTTATTAATTACATTGTTTCCCCTTTTCTCTTACATTTCTTTCACACCTGATTTCTTTCCATATCTCTGTATAGTGGCTGCTTTATATGGTAGATGTCCTCTAAGGGTCAGTGGCACAGCCTCCCCCGTTATTTGAGATGGGTACTCTTACTGCAGTCCTTTATGGGTTGTACAGTATTTTTTAATTTAAACCCAGCTTTTTGTTGTTAGCCCTAGGAGAGTTTGACCTCCAGGCCAATTGACTGTGAAGGGAGACTGTGTTCAGGTTGGATGGGTGGAGTCTCTGAGCTGCGCAGGCAGCCTCAGTGTCAGCTACGTCCTATGCAGTGCTCACGTGCGCATTTCTGTTGGATGGGGATGGCTGCAGACACCTCCAAGAGAAAGCCACTAGTTTCTTCCCCTTGCCAGACAACTCTGCCTCTCCCCAAATGAGTGTGCACACCCAAAGTCTCGCCCAGGGTTGTAAAACAGGTGGTTTTCAGGACCAGGAGACAAGTTTCCAGGGAACAAGTCGCACGTTTGTGCGACACTTGAGCGCAAACTTCTTTTCCCAGCTGCCCGGTTTCTCAGCAGACTAGGAGACCTCTGCCGCTCCCGGCTTCCAGGGTGCGTCCCCCCAACCTCGGACCTCGCCTGGTGCCGGGGAATCTGTGTAGTGGGACGTCTCCACATACCCCGGATCTCGGACCTCGCCTGGAGCTGGGGAATCCGTGTAGTGGGACGTCTCCGCCCTCCCTGTTGGCAAAATCCAGCCGGGGTTGCTGCTCCAGCCCTATAGCCCGTGCGTGCAACCAGGACGGCTCCTAACCTGTTTCCGTCTTCAAGGCTGTGCTCCCGCCACTCTTCTGAGTCTCAGTGTCCCACCTTTACTTTTATTTGTGGAGTTTTCACTCAGCCAGCTTTCTGGTGATTCTGGGTGATGTTTGTTTTGTTGTTATGTTGTAGTTTTTGAATCGTTGCACGGGGCAGAACAATAGGTGTTTACCTATGCCGCCATCTTGGTTCTCCTGATGATGTACAATAATGTAAGATAGCTGAGCTGAGGCAAAGTTCTTGAGCGCTTTGTGGAGTGCTTTGAAGATATTAAGGTATTTCTTGAGGATAAGGATCTGGGAAACTTTTCTCAGCTCAATGATGATAAGTGGGTCAACACCCTGATATTTTTTACAGATCTCTCTGTTCATATTAATGAACTGAACTTAAAGTCACAAGGTTTTGACAAAAGTATTGATGTTACGTTTGGATACATAAAAGCTTTTGAAAATAAACTTAAAATTTTCAAGCGAGATGTAGAAACTAAAACTTAGAAGTATTTTCCTCAAGTAATAAGGTATTTGGGGAAGGTCAGTGCAGCTGTACAAAATGAAATGGAACCCTTGCATATAAAGTATCAGCATGTTTTAGAGTCGTTACTTGACGAGTTCAGTGATACATTTAATTAATTTAGGAGCTTAGAACAGACTATAAAAACAATTAAGTATCCTGATGTAGTAGTCTACAATAGTTTGGAATTAAATGGTTTCGAATGGATGGAAATGATGATTTGGAGATGCAACTTGCAGAATTTCAAGACAACATCTGGGCTCAGATATTTGTCGACTTGAAGTCAAAGCTTGAGAATCTGGAAAGGTGCCACTTGGATAATCAATAAGAGTGCCACTAGGAACAGGAAATTTGGAGTGCCTGGAACTGATTACCAGACACTTTTAACACCCTGAAAAATATAGCAATGGCTTTACTCACAATTTTTCCCTCTATGTACTTTTGTGAGATCTTATTCTCAGCATTAAATAATATCAAAACCAACAAAAGAAACATTGACAGATGAAGTTAGTAGCGCTTGCTTGGGCTTGAAGTGTACAAAATACCAACCTTCAATTGAAGTTTTAGCCAATGAAATTCAGCAACAAAAAACTCACTAATAGGCAGGTTAGTTAAAGAATCTCGCCCCCTCACTTACCTTAGTTCATGGCACCCCACACAAGTTAAATAATATCAAGACCAACAAAAGAAACCAACTGACAGATGAACAAAGAAGTCACTAAGCAGGTAAGTTAAATAATTAGTTTTTGGTTTATTAAATACAGTTATATATTACAATTATACATTTTTGTTATTTAAACTATAAATATCGAGAATTATGGTTTTTTTTTTCTCAAAGTGCCACACCACTCGAGTTATGCTCAGATTTTTGGCGAATTTTGACACACCATGCTCAAAAGGTTGCCCATCACTGCCCTAGAGGCTATCATTAGCCCGAAGCCTTTGGCTCCCTCACTCTGTTTTTTCTTCCTCTCTGCAGGGACTTCTCTTCACTTGTCTGTTTTAAAGCCTAGCTAACCTGCTGCCCGACCCATCAGCTAGCTATAAAGCCTCCTAGGCTGCAGCTGCAAGAGAGAGCCCAAGAGAGGCAGCACAGCACCCTGGTTCTGTCGTTAACTAGCGATCCAACCTTGGGAACACTCTTCATCTCTCTTGGCTTCGGTGTATTTTTTATAAAACAATGTCTAAGACTTCCACTATTTCTAAGATTACACATAGTAATTCTAATAGTTGTCATGGCAGAGAATTCAGTGGAGGTAGAGGAAGGTGACACTGACTCCCAGGCTGAGGGTGCATCTATTTTGACATCACAGAGTTGGTTTCCCCGAAGGTCATTCTCTTCCCTGGAGACACAGCTCCAAACTCGGGGACTTTCAAACTAGAGTTCTGGGCTTCTCAGACATGTTTCTGGGAATATCTCAATGCTCTTCGGTGAAAGAAAAAATGTTCCCCAAATGAAGTAAGTAAACCGAAGGTGTCAACAAGCGTCCAGGAGAAATAAAGTGGCTCCACTAGAAGACACAGAATGAATGGTAAATTGGGGGAAATGTGTTTAAGTAGATAACTTTGAGTCCAATTTTATTCTTAAAAAGGAAATAGAAAAGTTCACAAGAATCAATAAGCGATGGAGACTAAAATAAGGACACTTCTGATGGGCCCTCCTTAGACTGGCCCTTTGCCTGCATCATGCTGATAACCTCACAGCACATACTTGTCATGCCCACTCTTTATCAGGCATGACCTGGGTGCTGGGGAACACAAAGATGACAATCCCTCAGACATTCAGTTCACCTTTCCCTACAGAAGGTGCTCAGGTAGCAAGGGGACACCGAGTCAGAAATGGGAGATTCTTTTTTAATATATTTTATTATTTTTTACAGAGCGGAAGGGAGAGGGGCAGAAAGTCAGAAACATTGATGAGAGAGAAACATCGATCAGCCGCCTCCTGCACGCCCCCTACCGGGGACGTGCCCACAGCCAAGGTACATGCCCTTGACCGGAATCCAACCCGGGACCCTTCTGTCCGCAGTCCGACGCTCTATCCACTGAGCCAAACCGGTCCCGGCAGAAATGGGAGATTCTTGCTCCATCTGAAGCCAGCGTGCTCCCCTGATGGGACAGGCATCTTATTATTCAGCAGGGAATAATGGGTAGGACACTTACAAGGCCAAGTTGGGACACACGTGACTATGAAGAAGTGCCATGTCCAAGGATGTGAAAGGCAGGCTGTGCTGGGTTTGTGCACAGACTTCCTGGGCACCTGCGTCACTGTGGGGGGTTCATGGCACAGTAGTAAGTGGCTCTGTCTTCGGTCTCCACTGAGGAGATCACCAAGTGGAAGGTTCGGTGGCTGTGACTGTGCTGCACGGAAAACCGACCCTGAGTAAAATCCGCATTATAGCCCAAACTGCTAACCTTGTAAAGGATCAACTGAAAGGAATGATCTGGCCTGCTTCGGTACCAGTATAAATATGAATTTAAGAACCGGGTGTCATAAGTACAGAGCAGTGTCACCTCACTGCCACTTGCCACTGTCTGGTCCTGGGAATTCTGGGTCACTTTGTTACACAGCATGCCCTTGTCTGTGAAGAGAAGAACCAAGGAACAGTGAAGTCCTGCACCCCCAGACACTGGGTCCAACACAAGCCCACCCAGAGGGAACTCAATGGGCAGAGGCAGGAGAAGGACACAGAGATTAAGGTCAAAGGCAGAGAATAACTGAAAAACTAGTATAAGAAAGAAAGATGCCAAGCCTTTGAAAGTCAAAGAAAGGGAAATGGGATGGCAGAACAAGAGGAACATCAACAAACAAATGTACTTACAGAAAAGCAAAAGGCTAAAGGCCACAAAGCAGATCATCTTTTTTCATGTCAGAACAGAGGGTATAGAATGAAACAGGGTCCTAAAACCTCTGAGACCATCTTAGGGCTTCTGGCGGGAAGGAGATCAGAAGGAAATGAGAGGAGACAGGCAGCCCTGGCGGGCATGTGACTGAATTACTCCCTGACGCAAGTGCGTCCAGCCAAGGAACCGTTGCTGTTATTTTGGTCCTCGATCCATCTTGAGCTAATACTTTGGTTAAAAAAAAATTTTTTTTTTCTTTTTTCAAAAGGACAGAAATAGAAACTGCAAGCCCAACAATCACATGCTTAGATATCAAATTGGTATAAAAGTGGCCTACCCTCTGTTTTTTTCTTTTCTTTTCAATCCTCATCTCAGGATTTTTTTTTTTCATTGAATTTTAGAGAGAGTGAAAGGAAGAGAGGACGGAAAGAGAGAGAGAGAGAGATATCAACCATCAATGGAAGAGACACATGGACTGGTTGCCTCCCACACACACCCCTAGCAACCAGGGTACTTGCAACCAATGTATTTGCCCTTGCCCAGTGGGAATTAAACACTCTAACCACTGAACAAAACCCACCAGGGCTACCCTCTGTTCCCATGTGCTCGAATCACAGACTGGGGTTGACAGCATGTAGAGGGGCACCTCACACTTGTACTTGGTAAATGGAATAAATGAACGAATACCTTAGACAAGTCTCTTATGGGTTGAAAGGGATGGACAAAGTCAATTCTACTAGTAAATCTGTCTCAGCCCTGAATTCTAGAAATCTTTTACTTCTGTTTCTTAAGAACTGCCCTGACCCAGGAGGGCTTGCTGCAGTTCTCTCTTTGGGCCCTTTGCAGCACCCATTTGACTCCAGCTGAAAAATTCTCCCCCAAAGCAGAGCTTCCCAATGGCCACACTGCTGTGGTGGGTACAAGCTTGCTGAGACAAAGCTCTGTGTGGCCCATGGGGTAGGGGGGCTGAATTCCCTTCAGCCAGCTCTCCTAGCCACATCCTGTATGAATGCTGCTTTCTGCAAAAGCCAGGACATAGCAACAGCTGGGAAACACTGCCCTGAAAAATAGAAGACTGACTAATTCATTCCTACAAACCTAAGAGTGTACTGGGAGTGGTTCTAGGAATTCCTTTGACACCCTTTCCCCCAATTCTATAAGTTCTGTCCTCTCTGCCCAGGGTGTCCTCAAAAATTGTAAACATACTTTAACAGCTGATAGTTCAATTTTGAAAATGAAATGTACTTTAGTAAACACTGCCTTTATAATTATTTAGAGTGTGTATGCATTTTGGGGGAACACCTTATATATCTCCGGTCCATCCATTTTTCTCATCTCCTGGACACCATCATTCCTTGTCAGGACCACTGACTGGTCCCCTTGCTTCTGCTTCTGTCTCAGGGCAACCTCTTTTCCAGGTATTTATGGAATAAATCATGATGCCAGCTGGACCTCCTTTACTGGGCCTGTAACTCCCTGCAAATGGTCTGATCCTCGCCTCCTGCTCAGCCTCCCGGCTTGTCCTCTCCTTCCTCTTACTCCCTCAGCTGCTTGGGCCTTCCTTTCTGTCTCTGTCTGCCTGGCTCTTCTAGCTGCCTGACACTCTGGTCTGGGTTCTTCACAAACCTCAGCTCAAAGAGGCTTTCCCACCCCGAGAAAATTAGTCACCCCCACCAACCCACAGTCACCCGCAATTACACCTCCTTCTTATTTTCTCTCACATTTGTTATTTGCTTTGCCCATCTCACACCAGCCCCCAACATGCACACACCATAACGTGAGCTCCATGAGGACAAAAACCTTGTTTGTCTTTTCACAGCTATATCCTCAGCCCCTAGCATTGTGTCTACCACATAATTGATAATCAATAAGTATATACTTCTGCAACAACAGAATGCAACTTTGTCCACTTAAAAACTCACCATTGGCATGGAGAAGGTTTCAGATTTAGCAATAAGAATGCAAGACACCCAGTTAAGTTTGCATTTCAAATGAACAACAAAAATTAGTCATATTTGGACATATTTGTACTTTTATAAAGTAGTCATTGTTTATCTGAAGTCCACATTTATTGGGCATGTTGTATTTTACCCAGCAACTCTAGGCATGGAGAATACCAAAAGTGAACACCAGGCAGTCCAAAGTCCCAGTATGAATGCTTCCTACAGGAACTGTCCCACTGGAGCAACTGCTGCCCAGGCCTGCACTGCCGCCTACAGGCAGGGGTCTCCTCCACAGGGACCCAGCCTTCTGCTGGCAAAGGCCTTTAGAACTTCCAGGTCTCTGACATCCATGGGCTCTGCCAGTCCCCACCCAGGCTCCTGGAGATTATCCCTGTTCTAAAGGTGTTGCCCAGCCTTCATATTTATAAGAAAACCAAGGAGGACACCAAGATGGCGGCATAAGCAAACACCTATTGTTCTGCCCCGCGCAACGATTTAAGAACTACAACATAACAGCAGAACAGACAGCACCCAGAATCGCCAGAAAGCTGGCTGAATGAAAACTCCACTAATAGGAGCAAAGGTGGGACGCAGACTCAGGACCAGCGGGAGCGCAGATTGAAACAGGTTAGGAGCCGCCCTGGTCGCGCGCGCGGGCTGGGGCTGGAGCAGGGACCGGCTGGATTTCTCCGACGGGGCCCAGATTTCCCGAGCCGGGCGAGGACCGAGATCCGGGGTACGAGAAGTCTCCCTACACAGATTCCCCAGAACCTGCGAGGTCCGAGGTCCGGGGGGCGCGGCAGAAGCTCCTAGTCCCAAGGGACAGCAAACCCGCGACTTGTCCCCTGGAAACTTGTCTCCTGGTTCCAGAAACCATCTATTTTACAGCCCTGGGCTAGACTTTTGGTGTGCAGGCACATTTGGGGAAAGGCAGAGTTGTCTGGCAAGGGGAAGAGACTAGCGGCTTTCTCTTGGAAGAGTCTGCAGCCATCCCCACCCAGCACAGACCCGAGCCCGCGAGCGTTGCATAGGACCCAGCAGCCGCCGCCCCGCCGCCGCGGAAGCGGCGCCGCCGCCGCCGCCGCCGAGGCGTAGCCCAGAGACTCCGCCCATCCAACCTGAGCACAGCTGAGCTTCACAGCCAATTGGCCTGGAGGTCAAACCCTCCTAGGGCTAACAACAAAAAGCGGGGTTTAAATTCAAAAACACTGAATACAACCCATAAAGGATTGCAGTAAGAGTACCCACCTCAAGTAACTGGGGAGACTGAGCCACTGTCCCTTTGAGGATAGCCGCCACATAAAGCAGCCACCATGCAGAGACATGGAAAGAAATCAGGTGTGAAAGAAATGGAGGAGAAAAGACGACAAGACATAGAGTTCAAAACCACGGTTATAAGGCTTTTCAAGAGGCTCCTACAAAAGGCCGATCAACTTAATGAGAATTACCAGGAAATAATCAAGACCAACCAGCAAATGAATGAGAATTACAAGGAGATGAATGAGACCCTCAGGGAAATTAACAAGACCTCTGAGGATACGAACCAGACCCTCACAGATAAAAAAAAGGACCAACTAGAAATCAAGCATACACAGACTGAAATAAAAAATATTACACAAAGTCCTAAAAGCAGTTCAGAGGGCCACAAGAACCAAGTCAAAGATTTGAAATACAAAGAAGCAAAATCCACTCAGCTGGAAAAGCAAGAAACAAAAAGAATTCAGATAATTGAAGATAGTGTAAGGGGCCTCTGGGACAACCTCAAGCAAGCCAACATCCGAATTATTGGGGTCCCAGAAAAAGAGAGAGAGCAAGTTAATGAAAACTTACTTGAAGAAATAGTGACTGAAAACTTTCCCCACCTGGTGAAAGAAACTGACTTAAAAGCCCAAGAAGTACACAGAACTCCAAAATATAGGAATCTAAAGAGGACCACACCAAGACATATCATAATTAAAATGCCAAGAGCAAAAGATAAAGAGAGAATATTAAAAGCAGCAAGAGAAAAACAGTTGGTTACCTACAGGGGAGCACCCATACGATTGTCAGCGGATTTCTCAACAGAAACGATGCAGGCCAGACGCGAGTGGCAAGAAATATTCAAAATAATGAAGAGCAAGAATCTACAACCAAGATTACTCTATCCAGCAAAGCTATCATTCAGAATTGAGGATCAGATAAAGTGCTTCGCAGATAAGAAAAAACTAAAGCAGTTCATCACCACCAAACCAGTATTATATGAAATGCTGAAAGATATTCTTTAAGATGAGGAAGAAGAAAAAGGTAAAAATATAAATTATGAACAACAAATACACATCTATCAACAAATGAACATAAAAATCAAGTGAACTGATAGGCTGATGAACAAGATAAACTGGTGAATATAACAGAAACATGGACATAGAGAGGGAATGGACTGACAATTCTTGGGGAGAAAAGGGTTGTTGGAAGTACAGCAAGAGATTGGACAAAAATCTTGCAACAATGGGAGAGGACATTGGGGAGGGGGAGGTGAGGGTGGGATAGGTACAGGGTGGAGGGAAGATATAGGGGGATAAAAAAGGGGAAACAATGTAATTAATAAACTGAACAATAAAAAAGAAAATTAAAAAAATAAAATAAATAAATAAATAAATAAATAAATAAAAAAAAATAAAAAAAAAAAAAAAAAAAAGAAAACCAAGTATTCCTGCCTAATCTGGGTGATAACAGTTTTCAAATTAAACTTCCATTCCTCTTCTGACTGTCCCACCTCAATTACACCTGACTACATCTTTGAACGGAGAAGAGGGCTCCAGATACACTTACAAAGAGTGACACACCATCCTCTAATGTCTGGAAGGTTCAGATACTGAGACCTCCTTCAAATGGCAGAAGCATGACTCTCCCCACACGGTGTCCTCCCAACACCTTGAAAGGCATCCCTTTAGGAAGGGCACCTCTCAAAACAGCAGCTCAGAATCATGGCTAAGAGTGAGGCTCTGTCATAGAAACAGAGAGTAGATTGGTGGTTGCCAGGACTGTGATTGGGGGATGTGAGGAGGATGGGGATATTTTAGTCAAATGAGTACAAAGTTCCCATTACATGATTAACAAGTTCTGGGGATCTAATGTATAGTCTGATAATTATAGTTAATAATACTGCATATATACTGAAAAGTTGCTAAGAGGGGGAGATCTTTTGTTCACACCACAAAAAAGAAATGGTGATTATCTGACATGATAGAGGTGCCAGCTAATGTCACGGTAGTAATCACTTTTCAACATATAAATGCATCAGATCAATGCATGGTGCACATTAAAATTACACATTGCAATATGTCAATTACATCTCAGTAAAGCTGGAAGATTAAAAATGTAATTTTTAATTGAAAAAAAGCTGAGTTCTAAAGCTAGATCAGCCTTAGCATTTACTTTCTGTGCAACAACATACATACAACAACATACTAATTCTTCCAAGTGTCAATTTCTTCATCTGTAAAATGGAGGTAGTAATTATAGCTTTCTAACAGGACTATTGGAAAATTAAATGAAATAACACATGCAATGAAACAGCAAATAATCTAGAAATGTTAGGTGTTGCCGTTACTATTGTTTTTTATTAAATAGGTTGATGAATATAGTTCCTGAGAGCTTTACTCTTATCAAAGATGTTCAAAGAAAAGATGCTGAGTGGATCTGAAAAGTAAAGTTGAAAGATCTGACAAAAGACATGCTGATCAATGGGGAAAAAAGGGTGAACTACATCTTTAATTTTCTGTCAGTGCTGCAAGCATGTCATAGTGCTCTGTGCTCCCCAAAGACCTGAAACAGCTGTGCTCTTCCCAAATCCTTAGGAGCACTGGGAGCAAGAGAAACACTTCTTGTAGCCCCTGTCCTATGTCTTCCAAAAGTTGCACAGGCTTGTTCATGAGAGACCACAGTGTATAAACGAGTAGTCCCCAAAGTTTCAGGGTAAGAAGGACTCTCAATGCTAAGGGGAGGGAGGGTGGAGAGAGGTGGCGAAGGGTATAAGGAGGGATAAATGGTTCATCACATGGGGTGATGAACACACAATACAGTGTACAAATGATGTGCTGTAGAATTGTGCACCTGAAATCTGTATACTCTTGTTAACCAGTGTCACCCCAGTAAATTCAATAAAAGGGGAGAAAGAAAAAAAAGACTCTCAAGATTGAATGATCTATTACAGACTTACTGCCCTTAATTTCTCTATCACATCTCCTTTAAACCTACTGACATCTGAAGTCTGAGAAGCTCCCCGAAGCAGTGAGTGCCCTGGACTGCCTCTCAGTAGCCACAAGCCACCACTCAAGAACGGGCCCTTGAACCTGGCAGGGTCCAAGGGGCTTAGTAAACAAAGCTACTTTTGTCCCACTGCTTGAATCTTGATTGCTATTCTCACTGATAAAAGGGACTTTTCTCCCAATTTCCTCTGAGGTGGGTAGCTTTGTTTTTGACCTTGTAGCGCCCTCTACTGCTCTAATTAGCCCATCTCCTTAAGTAAGTCATACTGGATGTCGACAGAAAATAGGTCAGGAGATGAAAATATTCTTTGTTCACAGCTTAAGTCAAACAAAACTGCTGCTTCTGTTACCATTCCCCTTTCAACCTTGAGATTGGCAGCTGCTTCTCGGTTGGCCCAAAGGGCTCATTCTCCCCAGTCACTCAAAAAAAGACTGTCTTTGAGAATATAAGGCAACACCCTAAAAGGATAGATTAACATTTGTCTGGCAAAAAAATACTTAATGCAATAGCAAAGGGCACAGGGAAATCCCTTTGGCTGGATATGGACAAGTGCATCTCTTTTTCATGAGAGACTAGGAACGTGACTGAGAAGGAAAAGCTTTAATACGTCTGAATATATGGGAGTGAGTGGTCTAGAAAAGAGTTTCTGCATCACTTTCTTCCTGCACCACATTCCATTCCAAGACCCCAGGAGGCCTGGGCTGGTGGATAAAGGAAGCATGCCTGCGAGGGATTGACATCCAGCAGTTATATTTCATCCCCAGGACCTCTGTTTGGGGGAAAGGTCTTGCTGAAGACCCTTTGGGCAAGAACAAGAATGAGGAAGCCTACCATGGTTTGTGGCCCAATGCCCTCTACAAAACTGATGTTTAAAGGAAAGTTGTGAAGAAGACAGGATACTCCATGGTGTTGCTGTTGCCGCCTCTGCAAAGCCTGTGGAAAGAAGTCTTGGTCCAACCAGGTCAGTGATACTTTTCACTGTGGGGTTGTGAGGAACCCGGCCTGCCTTTTGCCAACAAGATTTATCAAGCCTTCTATGGGGCTTTCTTTCCAATTATTCCTCAGAGCAGGGAGGACAAACAGATTATATCTCAATTACCAAGAGTTAGCAGTTGGTTGTGGCTCTCTAGAGCACATTGTTAAGAAGGATTGTGAGGCCATTTTTAGACTCAGAAGAAAAGAATGATGTGTTTATTAGCACTATCTGCCATGTGAGCAGAAGCAGCAGGTAGCACCATACTGTTTTGCACTTGCCATCCCTGCCCTGGATGTCATTTCTGTATTGAGCCCCACAGAGAAAGAATAATCAGAGCCAACTTTCTGTTGGATTATCCTGTTCGTAAAGGACAAATTTTTAAATCTCTATATTTCCATTGTCTTTCTGGAATCTAATGAGCTATTTCTCCCACTATCTATTGTTGCTGCCTGCAGCCTTAGAATTAAATGTTTAAAATTAATTAAGATGCTCTATATCTCTCTCTAAAATCAAAATATGCATCAATACCAATCACCTCCCTCGAGTGGTATATCCACTGTTTAACAGGGGTAATCATACTTGGGTTGGTCAGGAGACCCTCTAAGGATGGAGACTACTCAAGTAAGGTCCTTATTTTCCGAGTCACATGAAGGAAGTGGCAGAAAACAGTACTGAGACTCAGGTCTACCCACCTACCTGACCTTGAGCAAATTTTTCCCTCAGGACTTCAGCTGCCTGGTATTGGCCCAGGCAGTTAGTTGCAAAGTACCCTTCTAGATCCTGATTCTAGGATGATAAATTTAAAGCTACAGATATGATCTAAGAGAATTATTAATTTACATCTCCCTGTGCGTGTTGCTCCAACTCCTCCTTGCCTAGCAGGGAGGTGTGGGGGAGAGAAGCATGCTTCTTCATTCGGGGATAGCATAATTTCTTAATTCAATATGTGTGACTCATCAGAGATTGGAGGTCCATACCCAGATGCCAACTTGGAATCGGTTATTATTGCATCTGGGAAAGAGAAAGTGCTGAAAACAGCCTTTGGTGAAAACATCAATTTGGTACCACCCTCACCCTCCTCCTCACAAAAAAGAAGGCTCTGCATAGTGTGATAACATTTGATATCTTATTTGTCATCTTTATCCTGAGATGATCTTTGCCCCTGTACTATTTTTGCTCTGAAGAGAGAAGAAGGACAGAACTTCCCAAGGAAGGTGGGCTCCTGTGGGGGACAATGAGGTGTCTCAGCCTATGGAGGAAAGAGAACAGAGTTGGTGCCACATCCCTTTCAACCATGCTGACGCTTCTGGTTTTTGTAAAGGTGCTCACTCCTGTGGGGGCACAATTAATACAAAACTGGCATTTGGAGCCTAGACTAGAAGAATCATGAAATTCAGCAAGCAATATCTGGCAGAATTAATTTTTTTCATCTGAAAATTGTCAGAGATATTCAAGTGTTTTTTTAGGAATAGGACAAAAGGTGAATGTTTAATACATTCAGTTTAATAAATATTTATGAAGTGCCTGCAGTTTTCCCCAGGGATCATCTGACCAGTTTCTGAGGAGACATGGTCAATGCTCTAAGAGAGGGGTTGTCAGTCGGCCAGAGACTGGATGCACAAGAAGAGACTTATCTTTGGGACTCAGACACAGTTAATTGTGGCCCTGAGTAAGAAGCACCGCTTCAGGGGGAAAAGTGTGCACAACACGTGGATAATTTAAAACACCAGGTAATAATCAAAAATGTTATTTTGTGACTGGCTTTAACATGTATTTGATTATTTTGCAGGGCAGGCTTATCTTCCTAATTTTAAATTTTCTTGAGCTGCTCTGTAAAGCTGGGGGGACAGCTTTTCAAGAATCATACGTTTCTGAAGTTAGGCTCCCAGCTCTCAACATAGGAGAAGTGGCACTTTTTTGTCTTTCCAATAAATGAAAAAGAGAGGGCCTGAAATCCTTTGCATACTTGATGTCCACAGGGGTCTCCTTCCCTGCCATAGGCCAGGCCAGTGGAGAACCACCAGACATTATGGTTCTTACAGGGTCGGCAGCAAGAAACGGCCTACAGGTGTTCAGGGTCTGGGGGTCTCAGCTGCCTGTGAGGCCAGAGAAGAGATTTGGGCCACCCTGACATGGTCAGTCTTCCCTACTCAAAGCTACCCTAAACGGCCTTGCTCACAAAGCTGGCCCCCTGTTGTGCCCTTAACCACACTAGAGATAGGCCTGTTCTGAGAAGAGGAAGAGGCAGCTCAGCCGTAAGAGGGACTTTTAGTAAAGGGCCTCAGCACTGTGTGAAGAACAAGGAGAAACTCATCTTTGGGAAGGGGACTCGGTTAGTTGTAAGCCTGGGTAAGTATCTCCATTCAGACGTCAAATTAGCAGAACCCCCTTCACATCTAACACCTGACCACCAGGGAGCTAAAATTCTTGCCAAATGTTGAATTCCCTTATTTAATGGGGAAAGGCTGTAAAGATCAAACCACCTTTCCTGTGGGTGAGCAAGAGTCTAGTTTATGTAAAGGCATCAACTCCTGTGGGAAGGAAGGAAATAGGAAACTTGCATTTGGAACTGGGACTCAAGTGAGAGTGAAATTTAGTAAGTACTAACTTTAAACCAAAGATGTCGGTTTATTCACTTAGTATGGTATTTTTAATTAATTAATTAATTAATTATCTGGAAGCTCCAAAGAAAGGCCACTTCTCTTGAGGATTTGGTTCCAATATTCTGACTTGAAATTTCTAAACAGATCAAGTATGAAGGCAGGGGGTTGGCTTGGAAAACTCTAATTCCCTATGTAATATGTAGAGATCTACTTTTCTTTTGTGTGCTTATTTGTTTTATTCTATTTAGGAAATGGGAAGGAAGACTAGGCACCCTGGAGGGGAAAAACATTCCAACAGCATTTTTAGATAAATAAGATCCAGAGAATCAAATCAAAGACTATCAGCTCCTGAAGTCTTTAAAGATGACCTAACTCACTTTTAAGTTTGCAAATGAGAGCAGTGGAATTCAGAGAGATTTGTGAACTTGCTCAAGACCACACAGCTGAGCTTGGTCCTGGGCAAAGCCAAGACCACTCATGGCTTTGACTAGGCCATACCCAAAGGAGAGAAAAGATCATGGTCCTTGGCCATGGCAGCTTCACTTGTACCCCAAATATTCTCTATCCAAAACTTAGTAAGCTCAAAACAGAACCCCAGAATTCTGAAGGGAGATAAAAATTACTGGATGCCATGTAATTATTGGGGACAACAATCTAGCTGACATAGAGACAAGAGCAGAACTTGATGTTAGAGAAGAAGGGCAACCATCTGCAGACTGAGGCAGGGAGTGAAAAAGCCAAAATGAAAATGCTGATCTTGTCTTCAGACACTGACTATGACCATCAAACACTACCTATAAATTCTGCAGAACTAATTTCTTTCCCAGCGGGAGTTCATATTCTATGATAGATTGCATCAGCTGTGCAATTTGCTTTGGACCACAGAATATGTATACAGAATTGGCTTGCTGAGCCTGCTGGTGTCTTAAAGTGGCAATCACATCTCTGGACATGCCTCTCTCCCTGAAGGTCTGGGCTACCAGAAAGAAAGACACCATCACTTAACTTCAGGGTTTGGAGGTTAAAGAAAAACATTAGTTATTGGGAAGCTCTGGAAAGATGGGTTCATTAAGTTGACACCACAGGATTTTGCAAAACCCCTCAGCACAGTGTTCAGCAAACCGGTAGTTCTAAGATCACATTTGGGAAGGGAACTCAGCTTACAGTGAATCTTGGTAAGTAGAGGAGAGCAAAGAACCCTCTCTTGAAAGTGATTTGAGATCCTTTCTATTCCCATTAATAGGAATGTGGCTTCTTGGCCTATCTCTGCTAATATTCAAGGCCTGTCTGGCTGAAAAGTTCCCTCTCCACTGAAATGGCCCAATTTTGGGGTACACCCATGCATGCAGTTTTCACTAAATGCTCACAAAATAACTTACTCCCCTCATCAGACTGCTTGCTAGCTCTTCTCTTACCCTCAAACCCCTCCTGGTTTATCAGTTAAAGGAAGAGAAGTGCCCAGGGACTTAGAGATTTTTAGGTAATCATGAAAAGAGGATGTGGACAATGTGTTTGGATTCTTGGGAAAAAAATAATGATTTATAAATTGCTTACTCTAAGCTAGGCAATGCACTGCCTGTTTTCTACCCATTATCACATTCAACCCTATACCAGCTTTGTGAATTAGGTGTTGTTATCCTCATTTTATAGAAGAGAACTTTTTAACATTTGTATAGAAACACAAGGAAGCTGAGTAGCTTTCTCAAGTAAATGCAGAAAAAATAGAGGACCTGGAATTTAGTTCTTGGCACTCAGATTCCAGTGTTGAATGTTTATTAGTGGAGGATTTATGTTATGAGGGAAGTCATTGGTGGTTTAGTCTCTAACGTTGCTAAAATAATTCCTACGGAAGTGCGATGTCATCCTAATCCTTACAACAGCAGTTATCACTCTTACCACGTGGCAAAGAGGGAAACTGATGTCCAAAAAGTTAAGGAACTTGCCCTGACCCCAAAGTCTGAGCTATTTCAAATTAATTGCAACTGCCAAACAGCTAGGTTGGTTAATTAATTAACTAATTAATTTAAGGCAACAACCTAAGTGGATGTTAGGTAAAGATTGATTACATTTTTCCATAGTTCCTCTCACTTTTCAAGAATAATCACGCAATTGCATCACCACACAGCATTGTGTTTCTGGCTTTGTGCTCCCTCCTGGAAGGGCAGAAGCTGTGGCTCCCAGGGTCTCCTGGGTGGGTGTTGGCAGTATTTGTAAAGCAGCGTGTGGGGGTGTAACTCAGAGTGGATCTGAAAAAATCTCCTTTGGAAAGGGAACGAAACTGACAGTAAACCCACGTAAGTTTGGGTAACTAATGCTTCCAGATTTCTCTCTGGAACCCTGATTCCTAAATTTTCCATTCTGTTTTATAA
This sequence comes from Antrozous pallidus, assembly GCA_027563665.1. Classification (NCBI taxonomy): domain Eukaryota; kingdom Metazoa; phylum Chordata; class Mammalia; order Chiroptera; family Vespertilionidae; genus Antrozous; species Antrozous pallidus. The sequence continues at coordinate 34,066,169 of CM050515.1, read as the reverse complement.
CCCAAGTCCAAACCACAGCAGTCCATTGATGGACCCCAATTCAAACAACCCCTGAGTGTGTACCTACCTCTTACAGGACACTGCTGTTTGCCCTCAAATGCTCTTTCATCTAACAGATGAGAATGACAGTGCTAGAGAAAATTTCTCTGAGCCTCTATTTTTTTTTCCTCTGTAAAAAGAGGAGGCAATTCCAACTCCTGCTTCACCAAAACAGGTGTGTGGTGAGGGTGTGACGGCACGTTTTTCCAGTGAAGTGATAACAGTGCAAGGGAAAAGGAGGGGCTGCATGGTCCATAAACTCTACCATCAGACCCTCATTATGAAGAACTGGTTTTATACAAACATTTGGATAGCAAGGGAGGTTTAGGCAACTGGGTTTTTGTAGAGTCTCATATCAATGTGTGATTCAGGAACCAATAATAAGTTGACATTTGGAAAAGGAGCAACTTTGAGTGTAATACCAGGTATGTTTTAAAGATCAGTTGTTTCTAAACATAAGCTACTGCTCTTAGAAATTCAGTGTAAGATCACTGGGTTACTCATCCAGTTATTAGCATTTTGGGGGCTTGGTGTCATGTGTCTTTCTGGTGAAAATGATTATGAGGACAGCTTCTGACTAGAGCCTCTCTACAACTGTCTCTTCAACTCCTTTAAGCCCTTGGAAAAGTTAAGCTTGTTTTTGTTATTGTTAGAAATGCACGTCTGACAAATGGAACCTGAATTGAAGTTTCAGTGCCTAGGGGAAGAAAGCATTTAAAAGAAAAAGGAGGAAGAGATGGAACAGATGGGAATAAAACACACCGCAATGGCAGGGGATGTGCCATGCAACCTGATCCAAAAGGAGACAGTGAGACTTAGCTTCCAGATGTAAACAACTGAACTACGCTCCAGTTATCTACCTTGTCTTCTCAAGGTCTCCATGTTGGTTCAATTGGGGGAGGAGGGGGAAGAAGAATTGCTTAATCCCGCAATACTCAAAATCTTGGAGCCAAGCTAGCTGGGTAAAGCCATGTAAGATTTTCTGGTGCTGACATTGATAACAAGCTGATATTTAAGGAAAGGGTAAGATTAAAAGCAAATATTCAAAATAGAAAGATCGTTGCCCTACCCAGTTTGACTCAGTGGATAGAACATTGGCCTGCAGATTGAAGGGTCCCAGATTATATATAAATCAATATATATAAATATATAAATATATATATGAAGATATATATATATAATTTTTTTAAAGAACATGAACTTTTGAAAACAGGCCCATGGCACTGTTACACGCTGTTTCTAATTGAGACATTTTTATCTCTTCCCTAGCTAAACTCTACATCAGAGAAGCCCCTTTGATACTCATTTCTGTTCTCCTCAGTGAAAAAGTAGTAACCAAGCTTAGAACTGTAAGAAGATTCCATAATCCAACTGCAAGAACAATCCTTCTCTCTATCTTGCAAAACCCAAGAGGGATATTTTGGGCACTGCCCACCATTCTCAAAACAAACCTAATTTCCATTAACTTAAATGCAGCTGAAATTTTGCTCCATGATGGAGTCTATTTACTATAATGGAAGCTCATCCCAGAAAATTGTTTGGGGTGTACCTTTTGCTTACAAATCCCAAGAGATGCCAACTACCTAAGAGATATCAAAGTAAACCTACTTTCATGGTCAAATTATTATTCATATTCAAAAGGTTAGGGTCAGATGAGTATTATATTAGCTCCAAGTGACCACCCATAAGTCCTTTTGCCTAAACAACATAAGATTTTAAAAACCATGTTCATGCTGACCTGTGTGTCCAGTTGCTAGAACAGGTGGGTCAGCTGCTATCTTTCCAGGTTGGGGTGGATATTTAGAGTCATCCAGATATTAGAAATGATAATCAGGAAAAGCACATGCCATTCCATTTTTATTTATAAATCTCATCTCTCCCAGAGAACTGTTATAAACTTTCTCCCAAAGGTGTTATATTCATCCTTCTTTTGGTTTCTTTATTTGTGATGTGTAGAGATAAAATACTGGTGGAGATTCAAAATACATCGATGAGATTTACTTTGAGCTTTGCCTGTCATAAAAAGTCTAAGAATGAAAAAGATGGGAAGCTGACATTTTGGAACTAGGTTAAAAAGGAAATCCAAATTAATCCCAAGGAGCAATACTCAGTAGTTATTTGGACGTAAGCACGTCAATCCTGTAAACCTGGTTGCTTGTTGGCTGGACTGCCCCTATCTTGGACTTGCCTGGAACAGTAATAATAACTTGTTCACTCACCCCTGTCTAGGGGAAACAGAAATGTCAACCTCTAGCCCTAAAAATGCCTTGTGATTTGGTTTATTTCAATAGAGTTTATCATTACACACAGTGTTCTAGAAGTAATAGAAAAGTCCATTAGTACCTCCTACAAATGGAAATGAAATGTAAATGTAGATTGTAAGCATACAACTGCAGTAAATAGCAAGGGGGAAAAAAGATGAAAAGATTAGACCACATTTTTCTAAGCCTAAAGGGAATGTTTCTATAAATAGTTTAAAACTATTGGAGAGGAGGGGGAGGAAGAAGAAGAGAACAAAGGCAAACAGATTTTCTCCTAATCTTCTTCACTTTGCAAAATTGAAAATTGTTTTTTAATCAAATTCCCCTGAGCAGAGGAAAGAAACCACGTCTGTTTTCATGCCAAAGGGCACTAGGGTGGGTTTCTCCCAGAAGTGATCTTGAAGAGGTCTCCCTATTGGTGAAAAGTGCTGGCAATGTCCTGGGGGGGGGGGGGGGGGGGGGGACGACCAGGAAGTGGGGAGAGGAATTAGCACAAAAATGAGTTCAATTAAGTGTGCAGGGACAAGAAGGTCTCACAGGGCAGGATTTCCCCTGGATTTTCTGTCTTGACACCTAACCTTGCCTGTGTTAGCCTGGTGGATTAGGTTGCAGACCAGCAGGTCCTAAGATTCAACCCAGAAACTATAAGAATGAAGCCAACTCAGCTTTATTCAGGAGACCTGGCATATTCTGATTTTAAACATTCTTTTAATTCAGCTGTTTTTAGGGGGAGCTCTGAAAAGACTGAAAGAATGGTTTTTTTAAAAAGTTAGAATTGTATTAAGTGGAATAAAGATGTTAAATATTTGGCTGGCAAAGAGATTCAATGCCTGGTACATGTATACAAAGGAGACTTTGTCAAAGGAGAACAGAGGGAGCTCCAAAGGGACTGTCCTGAACCTATCTGGCTTGTGAGATTCAGGCCATTGTCTCTAGCAGCTGGGGCAGTAGGAGAGCAGATCCTATCTCCTCCTCAAGGGGAGAGGGAAAGGGGCCTTGTGTAAGGTTTGTGTAAAGCTGTTTGCTGTGGTGTACTTCGTGGAGTGCCAGCCAAAAGCTGGTATTTGGACAAGGAACCAGGCTGACCGTCAACCCCAGTGAGTATGAAAGGGGGAAACTATGTGGGCTCCCTCCAGCCCTTTCCTTCTAAACCTTGTCTTGCAAGTTCCCCTGGAGAGGCAGGACTCGGTTTGCCCAGTCCCGCAGTCGGCAAACTGTGGCTCAGGAGCCACATGCAGCTCTTTGGCTCTTCCACAAAATACCACGGCCTGGGCGAGTCTATTTTGAAGAAGTGGCATTAGAAGAAGTTTAAGTTTTTAAAAATTGGCTTTCAATATTTGGTTCTGTTGACTTTACTGACCACTTAGTCCATCATAGCGAAGCAGACCAGGAAAGTCAAAAAGCCCTCCAACTTCTCCCTTTGAACCTGTCCCTTTAAAAGCTCACTCACTCTGCTCCCTGTCTGCATCTGCAATCAGTTTCCAGTCAATCAGAATTTAGTGAGTTGATGTGAGCAATTTCAAGAAATAGCCCTGAAGTGCAATAAAGTAGAAACTATGAGTGCCAGCCAGGGGTAGACAATGAGGGGGAAAAAATAGGTGGATTACTGAAACTAAGGTGGCAGCTTAGACATAAAGAAAAGAAAAACAATTCAAATTAAAAAAATAAATAATGTGTATGTTTATCAGGGCTCCATTGCCTTCTGGAAGCCCAGCTCCTGCCTGCAGGGGCCACTTTGTGGACTTGCATGTTAGTGCTGGCTTGCAGATCAAGATCACATTGACCCCCCAGGGCCCTTCTGCAAAGAGCAGCTCCTGTGTGTTTTTGTAAAGTGCCCCCTCACTGTGAGAATAGTGGAGGTGGCAACTATAAACTGACATTTGGAAAAGGAACTCTCTTAACTGTGAATCCAAGTAAGTTTGAAGGGTCTAACCAGGGTGGGGGTAAAGGGAATTCAAAGCACTTCTTTCTTCTCATTTAAATTATTATCCCTCCCCCAAACAACCCAGCTTATTTACTAAATCTAAGACTTGGGAAGACATGGTCCGCATCAGAGAGATTAGAACTCCATTGTACAAAGACTAAATTATCTTCAGCTAAAAACATTCCTATCATTCATCTTAAACAAGATTATAGGTTCAGGGAGAAAAATTGAATACAGGATCCTGAGAGATTCAGCTAAAGCCAGGGAATGTTTGCCAAAAGGAGAGAGAGGAAATTGGCATATTGTGACTATGCAAATTCAGAAGACCAAATATAAATCTTCCTGAGGCAGATTCTAAAACTCCCCCTAAATTTATCTCCAAAAGAATGGGACCCTGCAATTTTATTAATGAATGCTGGAAACTCTACAGACAGATTTTTTTCCTTCTTTTCCCTTCATGTTTTCTCTCTTAAAGGAACTGTTCTCAATCCCCAGTCCAGTAACTGAGGTCTCTGTGGGTGGAACTGTCTGGTTAATTCAGGCTGAGCATTAAACCTCTTTTTCCCTCAGTTACCAAAATAATTGACTGGGCCTTCATTTTACTTAGTTCAACTGCAGAGAATAGGGAGAAATTCATTTGTCCTCTGGGTTGTAAGAATAGAGTAATACACTCTCAAATATATACCCACCTCTCCATAATGATAATAATGTATGTAAGTACTTGGAAAAGCTTAAATGCTATAAAATTGCTATTGGTACTTCTTGAAAATCTGTGTTTCTGACGGGTTTCTCAGAGTGGTGCTTATAAACGAATGCTGGGAAGACTGGCTTGATACACAATTTGGGTAAAGTGGAGATGAGGAAAACCTGTTGAAGCACCCCAGTCTCCTTTGATATGAGCTGAGTGCCCTGGTTGCAGTGTTTTTAGATCTACTTTCTGTGATTAGGAGAGCACGCAGCAATGGGAAAAGCGTGTTGCAAAACCCAGTCCAATCAGAGCTCTTGAAGGGGGTGATGAAGTGCAGGTGGCACTGAAGGAGTTAATGCAGCCTGGTAGCAGCCGACTTGGAATGTTCTGGGATAGGCCCTGAAGAACACATAGTTTGTGTCCTATGGTTGTGACAAGTCATGCGAAGAAGTGCATTGCTCAGCAGGGGGCAAAACCAGCACAACAAAAACAATGAATAATACATGACATGGTTAAATCCCATGCATTCAGCAATCTCTGAAGGGCTATCTAATTAACCCTTCAAGGGAATTCTTATGAACATCCTGGAGACTCAAGGACCTCCCTTCTCAGAGGGTGGACAGTCGAGGCTGGGCACTTATACAAGAGGTTTTATCTTTGGGGTCTTGGTAGAAACACACCAGAATGCATATAGAAGCTGGCAGGCCTTCTCAGCACTTGATTGACCTCCACGCTTTAAAATGTGGACAAGAGGCCAGGGAGTTTGACGGCCTAACCATGCAAAGGAAATATCTACGCAGGGCAAGCATCTTTCCAGAGCTCTGAACAGTAATTGCGCGCCAGATTTCCCATGCAATGGACTCTATATGCAGGGCTACAGGGCAAGGCCAAGGCACCCATGCTTAAATTCTGTTTTCCCACAGTCAGCAGAACACAGAGGTTATTGCCACAGCAATACATTGGCGTCGTCTGTTTGAGGGCTTCTGCTGAAGGCAGGCATCTGAATTTGCTTATGTCCTGATATTATGGCAGCTGGAATAGGGTGTGGAGTAGGGAAGAGTCGCTTGAAACCTTGACTGCTATGCTTAAAGCAGATAGACATGTCTTTCTTGCTAAATAATAGCCTTTTTATCTCACCCTTTTCATGTTGATAAGCAAGCTAAAACTTGGGCCCTTTGCTGATTAAGTGGTTGCTTAAAGAGGTGACTAGAGAGACTAGCACACATTTAGCCCAGACTACTGAGTTTAAAAGTTGAATGCAATTAAAGAGCTAAGGATTTGTTTTTCACATTCTTTGGGGATAGAGTTTGATCACCATTGTGCCAATAATGAGACTGCCTCAATTTTGTTTCTTCCACTTTTGGGGGCATCCACCAGGCACAGCCTAGGAGACAGACCTCCCAAGCCTCCTATGGTTGTGACAAGTCAACAATGGAAACTGTTAAGTAAAAGGATGACATTTACAGCAACCTCAAGTAAAGATGCAGAAGCCTTCCTCTAACAGGGGCCTCACTTAACTCTACCATTATGGCTGCACTGTGAGGTCAGGACACTTCTCATAGGGTGACCAGATGTCCCAGCTTGCCTGAGATTGAGAGGCTACCCAAGATAAAAGTATTTCTTTGCTAAACCCAGAACAGCCCAGAATAGCTAATCACCATAACAAAGGTCAGGTATAAACTTTCTGTGAAATGCCACTAACATTTCACCAAGTTCAAAACTGACAGAAAAGCCACTCTGTGAAAATAAGCTGAGCCAAATGTGCCCATCCTTTTCGTTTCTTATGCTGGGGCATGAAGGGAGGCTCTAGAGAGAGTGTTTCAAGAGGCTGGAGCCTCAACCTCATCTAATTCTAGTCAGCCTCCAGATAGGTGAACACTCTCCTCTTGTCTTCTTCTAATCAATTCGCTGTCATCAGAAATGTGTGATGCCTCGAAGGAAGGGGAGGACATGTCTTGAAAACTGATCAGAGAAATTGTCCTGAAATTGATGCTGTAAAATGGAAATGAGACCTTTAGAAACAGAGGTGCTAAACATGAGACATCAGTAAGCCTCAGGATGCAAACCAGAAGAAAAGGAGGGAGATGTTAGGCCGGGGGGAGAGGGGAAGGGGGACATAGCTAGTGAGTGGCCCAGGACCAGGTATGGAAATGGTCCTCTGACCTTTAGCAGGAAGAAACTGGCCTCACAAATCCAGGTCCCTTTGGGTGAGTTTCTTCTCCCCAAAATTAAAGAGAGAGGTGGCTGTGAGCTCTGTGGTCCCCTGGGTTATTGTAAAGGTCTCTGCTACAGTGTTAACACTGGTGGTACTGGCTATGGCAAGCTGACGTTTGGACGGGGGACCATCTTGACTGTCCATCCAAGTAAGTGTAAAAGGACACAACAGCATTCTGGAAATTCTGGGATTTTGCCCCTGATTCGAAAGAAATGTATGTTGCCTTGGAACCAGATCTTGCTTGAGGTTAACTAGTGGCTTCCAAGGTCCTGTCCCTCTTTTCATCTCAATATTAATAATTCCCTTTTGGACCCTGAGCCATTAGGTTTACCCTCCTGCTGTGAAGTAGACCTGACCTTAACCCTGGAAAGATAGAAAAGAGTCTTTGCTGCTTTCTGAGTCTGGAGATGATGCCCAACTTTGGGGTTGGAGGGTCACCCTTTCCAACCAATTCCCCTGAGTAACCCCTTCTAACATTTAGTATCATTCTATCAGAACGTTTTTCCTTATACCAATCTTAACGTCTTGGCTCAGCTGAGGCTGTGTGCACCTGTATCCACGGTGGACAGGGAGAACTGGGAGCAGAGTTGGAATAAGTAGGGGGCATTCCATTCAGGGTTTTAAATGCAAGTGGAGAGGGAGAGCACAAAAACTGGATGGGAATCTGAGGTTTTATTTCAAATCCCTCTATGTTCCCTGCCTGTCTCCTATTGTGTATATAGATGCAAAACTACAAAAGAGGGGAGGGGGAAATATGCATCCACTGCATACATTTCCAGCTCTGAAGCCACCAGGCAAGAGGTTACAATTCATTCCAAAGAGTTTCAGATACAAAGCTGTATCCTTGCTGATAATTAGAGCAGACAGAAAGATTTGGCTTTAGTGTGTTTGTGGCTGCACCCTGCCGGGAAGAGAGGGGAAGGAAGTCTGGCTGGTTTTTTTTAAGATTCATAAAGTTCCTCCTGTCAGTCGCTGTAACATGCCCCACTGCAGGGAGAAGCGTGACAGCTCTGAGAAGCTGATATTTGGAAAGGGGACGCAGTTAACCGTGAAGCCCAGCAAGCCAGAAAGACTCAAACTCACAGTGTCCCCCATGTCTTTTTGCATTTTAGGCCTTTGGGCTCTTTCTTGCAGGGATTCTGCTGGAATCTGATGGAAATAGATCAAGGAGAGTCTGGAGGCCCGTGGGCACTCAGAAATGATAAATGAAAGAGATGAGAGGCAGGAAGGAGGTAGGGAATTAAAAGGCAGTAATATATTTTTCACTGCAGCTTGATTAGACAGAGGTGCAGAGGGGGTGTCCAGAGAAGAACATCACCGCTCGGACTGTGACTTAGGCACTGTTTTCCTAGGCTCTTCTTCTAGGCCAGTATTTTCCCCCTACCAAAGCGGGAGAGTCCAGCCCCTGGGCTGTTTGTTGTACAGGCCCAGTGGATCAGGCAGGCAGCATAGTCCTAGTTTGTATGTGTGGAGGGGGTGGTCTGGCATCGCTGTCTACCTGCTCCACTGAGAGGCAGCACCGGGTGGGTGTGGAGCTAGAATGTGCGGTGCTGCTGTCAGGCTGCACGTTAGGTTGTTACCATCATTTTGAACGTGCGAGATGCCACCAAGGAAGGCCTGGTTCTAATGAGCAGGGGGCAGGTTGGACCAACATTGCCCAGATTTCGTTGAGTTTCTCCAAGCCCAGTAACGTGGGAGCCAAAGTTGAGAGGTTGACTTTTGAGCCTGGGTGGGATCCCTTTGACTAAATCCACCGAAAGGGTCAGAAAGGCCAAAACTGCCTTGAGAACTCTGCTTTTGTTTGAGCTGTCTGGCAGTTGTCATTCAGCAAAACACATCCACTAAGAAAGGCCAGCTCTTCATTAGCCAGACAAATGAGAACAACATATTGCCCGGTGATAAGGAGCAGGGAGCACAGATCTCAGCTCTGAGAGCCTGGCAGTCCCAGTTCTGTAATCACAGCGTGCCTGCGAACAGACGCTGGCTCAGAGAAAGGGGATCAATGTGCCTGAGGACCTGCTGAAACCAGGCAAGGGCTTGGAGATGGAAATGAGATGCAGATTTGGATGGCCTGTGGATGAAGGGATAATAGAGAAGGGAGGAGGAGACAAGCGAGCTCACTGAGGCTTTTAAAACCTGTCCATGTCAGAAATTGTAATGACACCAGGGCAGAAAAGTTCACACTCCCAGCAAGGTTCGTATCATCCCGAGAGAATCTGGCCTACCTGTGGCTCCATACTCACAGATTCCATCCCATAACTCTCTGAGGTGCTTTTGAAGTGACATCAAGAAAGACTGGGGTCTAAGCTCCCAACGAGTCATCTGTCAATTATTGCAAAGGATTGGATGGCTGGGTGACAGCCTTCTCCAACAAGTTGACATTTGGGCAAGGGATAAGCTTATCAATCATTCCAAGTAAGTGTCCCTGTGACTTTGCCTGTGAAATGTGGGGGCCTAATAGTTATATGCATGGGACTCCTGTGGCTGTGCAGGTGGCATGTGGTTTAGGACATAAAGCTGAAGGACCAAGATATATTAACTCTGATCAGAGAAGAAGGTCAAAGAATGTATGTTTAATCCTTAAAAGGTAGCATAGAGAGCTTGGGACTTGAAAGTGGCAATTTGAAAAACAAAGTCGCCAACTTGTGCTCTCCCCACCAATTCTCACTGCACATGGGGCACAATGCGTGAGGCAGGGTGGACAATGGGCACTGCATTCTGGGGGTGTTAGGAAAATGAGGCAGGTTGGAGAGGAGCAAGGTGATCAGAGCCGCATACTGAATTTTCACAAAGAAATAAAATCCTTCCCAGAGTGAAAAGAGGTGATAAAAAGATCTAATTAAAATGCACTTTAGAATCATATGATCATCGGGAGAGAAATTAAGTCTTAAAAGAATTTTTAAGTGCCCAGGAATAAAACAAATGGGCCAACACCTTTCATTAGACAGCAAGCTGCACAAGATGCACATTAGTCCTCCCTTGAATCCCCTCTCAGGGGGACTCAGTACCTCCAGCCACACATGGTCACAGCTGCTCTAGCCCTCAAGTTCCTTTCTATTCCCACCCTTGCTCCTGTGCCTGCAGGGGGAAAGAGACAGTCCGTCTGCCTGGCAGTTGGTTGGGTGGGGCCCCAGGTGTACACCTGGCTCTCTCTTCTGCCTGGTTTTTGTTGAGCTTTCTATCACAGTGTAATGCTGGTATCCAGAACCTCTACTTTGGGAAAGGAACAAGGTTGACAGTCATTCCAAGTAAGTCGAAGAAAATTTTCCATCACCATTGTATTGAGCAAACCCTTTTAAACATCAGAAAGAATTGTCAAAAGTCTGCTACTCTATTTCTCTGCTTCTCAGTATAAATTTATCCGGAATATAGCAAATAGCCCTTCCCATCCACCACTAGAATGATTGACATCATGACAGGTCTTTATTTCCTTGCCTGAAAATCCCTGGGAGGAGGGGGACAAACAATGTCTGCAGTCATGGCTGTCCCCTACCTCACCCCTCACACCTGCACTCACCAGAGACATCTGGCTCTTTGTGGCACTGGCCATGGGAGCAGAGAATAGAGAGACAACTGAGAGAAAATGGACCAGAAGGCAAAAAAGCACTTCAGAGAGAACTGAAATGTGGGATTGTATAAAAAGATGTGAAAAATGGCAGAGGATTCCAGAATCACACCTGTGTTTAGACCCAAGGGAATTCTGATAACACCTGCAGAGAGAAAGAAAATGTTTGTTCTCTCTGAAGGAAAATTTGGCAGAAAAATTAAAACAGATCTCACATGTCAAGTCTCTTCTGATTATAGCCTTTCATCTCCACTTCTCTCAGTTGTTCCAACAGGAAGTGACATGCAGGGGTCACTGGGGGCTTTGACATTGTAGGAGCATTGTGAGGAGAGGGTCACAAGAAATGACGGGTGGGAGGGTTTGCAGTAGAATTTGGAGACCTTGGAGCAATGGTTTTTGCAATGACTTAGAACACTGTGTGTCTAACTATGGGAACAATAAATTAACCTTCGGGACTGGAACCAGACTTATCATTACACCCAGTAAGTACTTCATTCTTGGTCAAGAAATCAGTTCTTCTTGAATTTCCAGGTTGCCTGGATAAGATTCTGGGGGTCATACTAGACCATGCTGGCTTATCAAGAAGAGTTTCCACCTGTCCTTTCTCATAAATAGTAGAGATGAGTATTAACCAAATATCTGAATTTTCTGGGCAAACTGCAGTCTTGAATATTTAATTTAAAACTAAAAAAATATGATTCACAATTCTGTTTTTACTGCTACCATTATGTTAATGTGACATGTGAAGAGAATTCAAATAGAATGACTGTATCTTCATTTTTATCATGTGTGATCTTTTTAACTTTGAATACTGCTGATGTTTGAAAGAAATGATAGAAACACAAGCTCTCAAGGAGAAAAGCAAACCAGAAAATCCAAAGAGGCAGGCAGACAGCATGCCAGGCAGTATAATTTTACAAAACTAGTCCATATGTGTCTCTTTTTGCAGATGGCAAAGGTATTTGAAAAGGTGCTAAGAGCTAATATTCTGGGTGGGGCTGGCTTACTCAACAGGAAGCTAAGCTCTGATCCCAGGGGAAGGTTTAAACTTGGGAAACCAGGGGGAGGGTTCAGTGGAGTTTATCAGTGCAGCAGCACATCTGCATTTAGTAAATTACAGTTTGGACAAGGCACAGAGTTAACTGTAAAAAACAACTGTGTCTGAGACTAGATAGATGATGATAGATAGATAGATGATAAACAGAATGGATATATATACACAGAGTAAAGTAATGTGAAAAAAATGGGACAAATAAACTTCTTGTGCCTAAAATTAAAAGCTGTGGAAAATTTGAATATGTTCCCTTTATAACCAAAGACAACCTCCCCAAATGGAAAGAAAAGCACACTGAGAGAGCAAGAGCTAAGGGAATGGAGCATTTCCAAGTCTGGATTTCTCAGCTGTCTTACCCACTCAGTTACCTAGAGGAATTCTTTCCTCTCTCTCTCTCTCTCTCTCTCTCTCTCTCTCTCTCTCTCTCTCTCTCTCTCTTCTGCATTAGAAATTAAAGGCATGACTATTGAGGCTTTGGATGGCTCACGCTCTTAATAGTGAAAAGTACACGATAAAGTGCCTCCCAGCTAGGCTAGCTAAAGCACCCTTAGACATCAAAGATTTTTTCTTCTCCTCTCTCTGGATAAAATAGGAAAGTAGTGCTCTTCTCACTCTATGTCTAGAGACAGGGAACTCAGAGAGGCCTGAAGTTACAAAGGAAGATGGTAGCAAACCAGGGATGGTCAGTCTGCTGCCTGCCACGGATGCCACAGTAGCCAGAAGTGTATAGGAAACTGTCCAGGTGAAAACAGAATGCACCCTGGGAAAATGTCACACTCCTGTGCCACTAACAGCATCTCAGTGTATGAATGCTTTGCCCAGAGTGACTCTAAACCAACTCAGAGCCCCAAATATTTGAAAATCTATGGGAGCCAGCTACAATGAGCTCACTTCTAAGCAGCACTTTCAGAAATTTGTAGTGGTTGGTAGTTGCTATGGGATTTGAAATTAGAGGACATCACAGCAGAGTAAAATTGTTTGGACAGGATGGAGTATATTTAGGATTAATGAGATGAAAGAAAATTTGGCCAAATGGTTAGAAAAGCTCTGAAAGAATAATACACTAAACCTTTGGAGTATTCCTTTGAGAGAAAAGTTGTAGCATTTATCCTAGAAGCAAAGAGCAAACATGAGCCAGATTCCATGCCCAAACCAGCCTTTTCATTTTTAAGAAGTTTTTACAATTGTTGCAATATCCTTGGCCTTCTTGGCCAAATACCAGCAGGTTCTTAATGCAAAATGGACCAGTCTTTGTTTCCAGGGCCATGTCATTCGCCCCACTCCACCCCGCACACAAAAACTGCGGCCCACTGTTTTTGTAGAGGAGCTTGATGCTGTGTGAATGACAGAAACAAGTTGATCTTTGGTTCAGGAACCATTTTGAGAGTCCAACCTTGTGAGTATAAAACGCATTCTGACCTACCCTAATCGCAACCCAAGTTTTGTTGCATATTGAATAGACTCTTTCTGGTTTAGAAGTCCAGTATTTGATTCTGGAGAAAGAAAAAGTAAATTTCAGGTGCACCACAAACATTTTCTTAGTGTGATTCACTTATGAATTTCCGTGTAATGCCTTTGAGAGAGTCCGTCACACCAATTAACTGGTGTGACCCGCAGCTTCAAACAGAATTTTTTTAAAAAATGTATGTCAGTATCTCTGTGGAACATATTGCTTACTGTTTGGGTGTCTCATTTGGTAAAAGGGAAACCTTGGTCTATACTCTTAAAGCTTAGAGATTGTGGCTTAGAAAGCTTGTGGCTTATAGCGAGAGATATGAGAAAAGATCCACACCGCTAGGCTTGGGGCATTTCTGGATCAGTGTCAGGAGAAAACCAGGGCAGACGGGTTGGTGAGGTGCCGCTCGTGACAGGTGTCTGCCCTGTTTCTGTAAAGCTGCTGACAGCAGTGGGAACACTGGCACTGGAAACAAGCTGGCTTTTGGGACCGGGACTCGTTTAGCAGTAAGGCCCAGTAAGTCTGAAAGGAAAGGGAGATCTCTGTGTGTTTTTCTACTATGCATTCTAGTCTGATGTTTGGCCTCTCTTTATGCCCCTTTAAATGTTTGTGACTAAGGGCCTCTATCCTATCCATCCTTCCTTTGTGATGGGGTAGAGTTTTGTGGACACAGTCACTCTCCTGAAAAAGTCAATGGTGGTACACTTGGAAGCTGTGTGACGGCACTCCCATTGCTCATCTCGGGGCACCTTGCCGTGGTTATGAGTGTTTTAAGCTTTTATGACATAGCAAGAGAGAGACAGAATGGATCAGCAGCTCCAGCCAGGGCTCTGAGTCCTCGCTGGTATCTGTGGGCTTAAGAGTCACCATAGAGGTTCTGAGAGGTTCAGGGCTAGGTCTTTGACAGAGAGATTTATGCAAAGGGTTGTCCCAGGGTGTGAATACAGGAGGTACTAACCTACTCACCTTTGGGAGAGGGACCCAGCTCATCATCCAGCCCTGTAAGTACTTCTGCTGGGGAGATGGGGGTCTAAATGCAGTCCCCATAGGAACATTTCTAAATCCTGCTAATGAGCCTCCGGTACCACTGCCGTCACCAGCACTGTTCTAAACATACAGTAGGTTTTGAGTCCTGTAGATGAGGGAGGTGATACATTCTGTCCTTCAGAGAGCTCCTGGGTGCTTCTGTGACTGTATTTAACTACAAGACCATTATGGAGAATTTTGGGCTCCAGCAGACAAAGGATACACTTAGGACTGGGGCACAAACATATGCAGGCTATTTTATTAGCACCATCTTTGCAGTGACAATGGCTTTCATTGGAATGGTGGAAATGGCCATAAAGATAGAGGTTTGATTGTTTCTCCTTTTCTGTCTTCATGCCCTCTTCTCTGCCTGACTCGGGGACCTTAATTTAGAATAGTTATTAATCATTTTATTTCTGAGGCCATCATTCATGAAGTCTGACAAGAGAAATCAATTAACATTAACATAAAACCCAGAAAGAGAAAGGCAAAGAGCTCAATTCCTAATGTCTGTGGAGTTGAACTTGACAAATCCTTGGCCTTAATCAACTAGCCAGCATCTCATGATCTGTTGAAGTCAAAAAGGGTCCCTAACAGGTAGTGTTAGCCAAGTAAGTATCTAGCCATGGCCTGCTGCACTTGTAGGAGTTAATATTGTAGCATTTGGGCAATGGAAATGGATCCCTGAGGGTTCAGACAAGATGCCCATTGGGGAAGAGATCATGGGGAGAGAGCTCTAAGTAAAAGAGTGGAGTGTGGAGACCAGAAGGAGATTGAAGCAACAGGTTTCTGTTAGGGAGCATCTCACTGTGTAACCACTGGTGGAGGCAGGAACCTCGTCTTTGGAACTGGAACAAGACTTCAGGTCACCCTTGGTAGGTAAAGGAACCATGATGTAGCTTAACTGTGTGTTCCTTTAAAACAGAAGTTACTACAGAGTGGCTCTCCTGGCTAGATGTAGTCCTTCCCCCTACGGTGGGAGGTGGACTCACTGAGGACACCTCAGTGTGTTCAATCAGAATTTGTGTTATTTTGTTTCTGTTGCCAATGCTTTCCTTCCCACCTGTGAAAACAGACCTCTCCCTGCTTCTTCTGCTTCTTTGGCCATCATTACTCGGTGTGTTTCCCTTGGAACAGTGGGCTTGGGAATTAATTTACCATCCAGACTTTGTCACTCTGGGAAGCAGAATGAAAATTGCTCTCAAACAGAGAAGAGAGAGTCTTGCTTATTCTGATAACTTTTCTGGGATGATATGTATAAATGGGAGGAAATGGGCTGCAGTGACCTAATGCTGTAGAGCGACTCTCGGGAAATTTGCTTTATGTCCTATGCACTTGACTTCTAAGAGGAGTTGTTTGATTAGACCCTTAGTGGGGTAAAAACAAAACCTTGACCCTCTGAAAACATAATCAAATGCAACAACCCACCCCCCCCCAAAAAAAAGCGCTGCCACTTTTCATTATTTACCAATTACAAAATGACTGCATGATAATTAACATGAAATTACATAGATGAGTAGTTTGGGTGTTTTGAACCCATAATTAAGATACAAATTATAGAAGTTCTGGAGCATGTCACCAGGCAGTACCTCATCCATGTGGTGTCTGAAGATAAATTGTGTGTTTGGCATGATTTGTTTGTGGTGTTACTTTAGAAACCTGTTTGAGAGCTGATTATATGTCTCACAGTGCCCAGTTAGGGTCTCATAAACTGTGCTCAGTGGGCTGAAAAGTGACCACTTTTACAACCTAGAAGCATGACCAAATGACCCCATTTCTGTAGAAAAGGGAGAATGGGACTGTTGTGTTCTGTGCCATGCTGGGAGCCTGACTGCAAAGTGTCCTGAGGAGGTTTTTGTTAGAGGGTGTATTGCTGTGGCAATAATAACAACAACCCACACTTTGGAGCAGGAACCAGGCTGACAGTAAAACCAAGTAAGTGAGGAGAGTGGGTGAATCTCAAACGTTGGCCTGAGTGAGTGGCAGTGCTATTCTGTGTAGTGTTAGTGAGAGTAAGACACTGCCACTCCCAGGAAGATAGATGTGCCTAGATTCTTTGTGCCTGGACTGGTGAGTGTCTGCTAGTTGACAGACTCTGGCAATCCTAAGAATTAAAGGTGATGAAGGTGTAGAAATTTTCACTGGCTTCTTCATTGGCTCCGGGTATAGAGAAATTCTAATGATAAGATGCAAAACCTGTAGTCTGTAATAAGACAGAGCTGAAAGACCTAACAACTCAGAAATCTATGGTGTGTGTGGGTGTGTGTGTGTGTGTGTGTGTGTGTGTGTGTGTGTGTGTGTGTGTTTTTAATAAGAAGCCCTCCTCTCCAAGAGGAGTACAATCAGTGGTTCTGTTTTGTTTTGGGGGTCCTTTTTTGTTGGATTTGTGCTGTTGCTGTTGTTTTAAGATCTATGCCTCTGAAAGCTGCTTGGTCCCTGGTCCCCTAATGCTGACCACCTGTGCTGTATGACATGTCTCTGCCTGACCTTGTGGTTGTTCCATGACTCTCGCATGAGCAAGCCATCAGAACCCAGTGTTCCGGGAGCAAAACTGGTGGTTTAAGATCAAGCTCAGCTCTATCTGTACAGTATGATATTATTTTTAGAGAAATGTCCTAACTCGAGCAAGGAGCTGGGAGCTGAGACTGCAAGGTGGTGAGGCTTTCACGAGAGGAGAAGGTGATCTCATTTGTTCAGTCTCTCCCTCAGTCATTCCCACCCACTGATTATTGTAAGGCCCCATATGACTGTGTGAATTATGGAAGTGGCCAAGGAAAGCTCACCTTTGGAAAAGGCACTAAACTCTCTGTTAAACCAAGTAAGTACTAGAGTTTCACAAACTAAACCAATGAATTAAAGTACAAACCAGAATGAAATGAGAAGAAATTTACCAACCACTTTCTCAGTGGTGTCTTTCTGCCCTTCATCCATGAGCCCACAGAATTGCTCTTGGTCATGCCCCTGGCTGTCCTCACTCCAGATGGGCACTTCCCTCTGCTGGACATGGGGAAACTCAACATGTAACATGGTCCTCTCCCCAGGATGGCACTTCTCAGGAGTGATTGCCCATCCCACTATGGTGAGTGGGTGACCTTCTCAGTAGTGGTCTCATAGAAGAGGGCCCTGGATGACCTTGGTCTGTTTGACTGCTGTGCATTAGATTTCATAGAGGCTCCCCCAAGGAGGAGAGGCAGAGTGGCTACCGCAAGTGGTTTTTGTTTAGGGAAAAAGTACTGTGGAACTCAAACACCGGGTATGCACTCAGCTTTGGCAAAGGCACCTCCCTGTTGGTCACACCCGGTGAGTTCTGTGGTTCACAAATTATTCTTTTTGGAAAGAAATCCAATAGGAACTATTGAAACACAGCTGACATTAATTGATTAATTTAGTGTGTAGTTGTTAACTATGTCGAATGTGTGAGCAAGATATGAACACCTGTTTCCCTGGAATCTGGATTTGGTTATCAGCTATAAGGGTAGTTTGATAAATTGTATTAATACTACAATCAGTATTTCTCGAAGGACCACAAAGCACGTTGAAGCTTTGGGAAAGAGACAGAGATAGGGATAAGAAAAGCTTTATGATAGGGACAGAAACAAATCAATGAAAAGGGATGCTATCAAAGCAGCAGTGTGTAGCCATGGGAGCGTGTCTTTAACAGATAAGTGATGAGGATCCAGTTGAGTATATGCCCAGGTTATCTGATAGAACTGAAAAACCCGGCAAGTGAACTGAGGACTCAGGTGAGGAGAGGGCAGCAGAAGCTAAAAACTTCTCATGACTTTCCTCTCCTGAAAGAATAGCAGAACAATGAAACTTTCTCTGGAGAGAAGACAGCCCCATTCTTCACTCCAGGGACTACGTAGTTCCCCTTGCAGACTTCACCCCTTTCCCTTGGCTTGCTGAGTCGACCTTATGGGAGGAACAGAAAATACCAGTACCTTGGAAGGCTCCCCATCTCCACTGAGTTATCTGTGCTAAAGCAGAATATGTTACCCGAGTTGTGAAGCTGTCAGGGAGAGGGTAATAGAGCTGAATTATAGGAAGCAGTACTGAGAATTTACAGGCTCTCTCCGCACTTGCAGAGTTCAGTGTTTTTGTTTTTGCTTTTTTTTTCCTGTTAGAATTATAGGAACTGAGGTGCTTCCCATGCAGGCTCAGTATTTGCAGAAATGCCTGCCATCTCACATTTCCATAGTATTTTATCAACAGTCTTCTGTGCACGAACCAGGTGTGACAATAAGATCATGGGCTGATCTGTTAACAAATAGAGTTTATACAATTAAGTGAGTGGCCCAACTCTCCATTGCTCATCTCCTCTTTGATTCTGCCCTCTGTTTGTAGCATCTATAATGCCTTAATCTTTTGAAGTCAGATTTTGTCTTTGTTAATAACCAAAAACCTTTCCGAGCCCTGACTTACAAATAAATGAAGGACTCGAGCTAGTTACTGGTACTATTTTGGTTCCAAAATGAGGTATGACTATAAAATAATATCCTTGGTGTGTTTGTGTGGCTCATAAAGTGATTCTCATAAAGAGTCCCAAAGGGAGTACTTCAAAGATTCTATACCAATCAGTTAGATGTTTAAATTCCAATATGTTTATCAAAAAAGCCACTTAAACACACTTAAGATGAACCTAACGTGAGACTGAGGAAGTCTGGCAAACTCAGACCTAATCAAAGTAGTAGAGACTTTCTATAAGAGCTGAGATATTATACCAAATAAATTCCTTTCAGAAAAACATGAGGTAAAGACCTTCCAACAGGAAAAGTGCATATGATGTCCTAGTAATCAACAGCAAAACTATCCCAGCAAATGGTAACCTGATGTTGGTTTATGTAGAGCCACATGACACTGTGTCTGCCGCAGCAAACTACAGATATGTCTTTGGAGCAGGAACCAGGCTGCAGGTTCTAACAAGTGAGTATTACAGGCAAGATGGACTTTATTTTTAAAGTTGTTAGTGTTTGAGACCAAGGAAAGGTGAAGTAAGGGAACTACCTATGGAAGCAAAAATGGCTGCTAGTCTGCAGTGGCAATTTTGGGTCCCTGTACTCTGGACAGGAGGGGTGAAGGAGAGCTTTGAGGATGAGTTTTCCATCAATTTCATAAGAATTGTCTTACCTTTAGAAAAATATGTATTAGCTGGAGACCTTGAGAGACTTAAAGAATATAAAAATTCTATATTCTTTTATTATTCTAAAACTGTATTATCATTCCACATTTTCACTCCTTTTCTTACCCTTCTTTACATCTCTGTCCTATCCAATTTCACCCTGACATTCATATTTTGAGAAACCATTATCACTTAAGGCTCTCTAAAATCTGGATCCTTTTCTGTTCTCCAAATTTATCTTCAGCTATTCTTTTCCACAAATGCTCTGCCCCTGGCAAACTGGGCGCATACTTCCCCTGAAATGCTTACCCATGCCCACACCCACACCTCGTCTCCACAAACCAGGCACTGTGGACATACCGCCAAAAACAGACTTGCGTATGTGAAACAAATGTTTTTCTAGCCAGGAGACCAAGCACAGGTGTCACTAGACTTAATTTCATAGAGAGAGTTTGAGACATTATATGTCTTTTTGAAAATTAATAAGAATTGGCTAAGAGGCAAATAGCAAAGTAAGAAGGAGGGATCTGCCCACGAAAAGATAATCTCTAGGAGAGGAACAACACTGATTAAACCCAAGCAGACATTACTGAGCTGCCATATTACCTGCATGTCCCTTGCTTTCCCCCTGGAGGCTCCATTCCTAATTGCTGTTGTTAAGCTCCTGGTCCTCCAGGCAGCAGAGAGGGAGTGGGGGCGGGGAGGACACCATGCTGTACACTCAGCAGTGGTGCCAAGGGAGTATCTTCCTCAGATTTTCCTTCAGGTTTCTTCAAAATTGAGAGAGACCCCAAAGGATCCCCTAGCCAGGATAAAAGAAGCTACCTGTGAGGGAATGGTTTCAGGTTAGTCCATGAGTTGTGTTGTCTCCTAGAACAATGGGTCAGTGAGAATGAAAAGTCTCTACTAGGACAAAGGTAGAAAATGATGGAAGTCTTTTTCCTAATGACTATCTAAGGAGGAGATGAAAAAGTCTGTATTTGGAGCTAGGAGCTAATCCGGAGCTGACCAGTACCTGCAACTACCTCTAGTTCGGTGGAGTGAGAAAAGGTGGGACTCCTTTTAGATGTTCCAGAATCTGGACTTCAGTCAGAGGTGTCTGGCTCCAGCACCCTCAATGGGCAAACCAACATTCTGACCCCTCCTGCCAAGTGGGCAGGGGCAGCTGCCCTCAGTCTCTCTCTCTGTGATGACAGTGCCT
The DNA here is from genome assembly GCA_027563665.1 of Antrozous pallidus. Taxonomy (NCBI): domain Eukaryota; kingdom Metazoa; phylum Chordata; class Mammalia; order Chiroptera; family Vespertilionidae; genus Antrozous; species Antrozous pallidus. Next base: position 34,045,621 of record CM050515.1, on the reverse strand, counting down.
CTGGCTGTTTTGGCTTTGGTGCCATGGACATGAGCTATTCTTACTTTATCCAAATAAGGTATATAATCTTTAGAACCCCTGGAGAATTAGTATCTAAAACCAGAGAGTGTGCTAGGATTTTGGCAGCCAGCATTCTGGGCTTGTGCAGAAAACTCCTTTAGAATATTCATTTCTCCAATGTTGAAACAGTCCTAAAATCCAAGCTGGTGCTAGGATTCTGTGCCAGGTTATTACTGTGTCAATTATGTAATATTCTCTGTGCTCACTGTATCGCTCCTTCCAGAAGATCTTTAGGGAAAACTTAGTTCGGTTTCTAGAAGGTATTTGCTGAGCTGAAGATCACTGTGTGAATAATAATGCAGGCATCACACTCACATTTGGAGGGGGAACAAGGTTAATGGTCAAATCCCGTGAGTATCTGCTGAATCCATAATGAATGCTCTCATTTTTAAAGGCAGCCATAGCACTGAGTTTCATGTGGGGGGCTGTTTTCTCCACCCAGTTTTATTTTTTGTTCATTCTAATCATTAACCCTAATGATCATACAGTGTTATACATGCCATATGTACATGTGGAAATGGGCACATATATAATTGGCGCAGGAACAAATGAATTGGAGAAAGGCAGATTTCTTGTCCTTTTTGTCTTAACCATTAGGGTCAGAAAGTCTAGTTGTGTTGAACATGGGGAGTGGAAGAACCCATCTTCAAAGGCTTTGTCAAGATTGAGCCACTCCTTGCTGACCTGGTCGGGGGCAGCTCGGTCTGAAAGTGGAAGGATGAATTATTTAACCTCAGAAGAGCATTTCCTTCCCAATCATGCTCTGAATGGACCACGATGCCTCTTTGGCCAGGGTCCCAGCAGGAGGAGCACGCCTCTGGATTTGGGGGTTGAAAAGGATTTCCTGGTAGACATTGGCCTAGTCGGTTTCTGTAAAGCTTTCTGTGACTGTGTTATATTGGCAACAACCGTAAGCCGATTTGGGGAATAGGGACAAGTCTGGCAGTAAAACCAAGTAAGTCTTCAAATTAATTCTGAAACCTGTCTATACAGTTTGAAATATCTTAGAAACTGTCTCCTTTTGAAGCCCAAATGTTTAAAATGCAGTTATGGGTAGTATTTTTCTCCTGTCCACTCAAGCTGAGCCCTTGCTTATCCTTCAGTCAAAATAACCACATGGAGTTGGTCCCCAGTGCATGGTAGGAAGGCAGCTGCACCATGAGACTGTTTTCTCACAGGCAAAAAGGCTGGCCCATTCCAAAAGTTGCCATCAGGGAGCACTGGAAGTTAGAGAAAGTAAGGATATGCATCATGTATTATGGCTTTCTTAGTCCATCCATATACTCTAACCTCACCATGGGCCCCTAGTAATGCTGGGAACTCCCAGGACTTAGGCGCATCCCAATAATTTCCCAAGAGAACATCTTCCCAGCATGGGTTATCCAGAAGGACCCAAACTTATCATGTAATTCCTGCATCTCTCAGTCCTCGTTGGCTGAGCCTGTGGTGGATTTGCTAGAAGGAACAGGAAAGGAGTGCATTTCATCCTAATTCTGGTCTCTCCTGAGTTCTCTCCAAGAATCTTCAGTAGCATCTTAGAGATTCAAAACTGTGCTCTGTACAACCAGACTGTGTTCCCAGCAGGGTGTGCAGTGGCTTTGGCTGGGGATAGCTCTGGAGATGTAGGCTGGTGGAGCTCGGTGAGAAGGGGAATTTAAAGACACCTCTGATATAGGCATTTAATGAATTTCTAAACGAGCTTCCACAGGTTAATCTGATAAGCCTCTCAGGGAGAAGGTCACCCTTACCTTTGCAGCTCTAAATGTAAGACATGTGTTGCAAGAAAAAGTGGGAAATGTCAACTTCAATGCCAAAATGGTGAAAGTGGGTATAAATATTAAACCAGTTTTAATGTTCAGAATGAAATGTAAGCCCTTAAGGAGAATCAGCTCAGGGTACATTTATTAGGGTCAGTGAGATAACTATTTTGCCAGTGTTACTGGCATACAGGAGAACCCAACATAGAAAAAGAAAGCCGAAGAGAAGGTATAACATAATGGTTAAGGACACAGGTTTTGAAATCTACTGTCTGGGCAAATCTAACTCTGCTTCTTACTAGATGTGTGGCATGGAGCAGGCTACTTAAGCTCTCCATGCCTTGTTTTACTTCATTTGCTCACTGAATTGTGAAATTAATCGGATTTATACCTATAAAGGGCTTTGTGTAGTGGCCAGCACATAGTAAGCCTTCATTAAATATTGGTTATTAGTAGATTGCTGAAGGGACGGTGATGGAAATGATCTCCTTTTGAGGTTTTTGTAAAGTGCATCAATACAGTGGCTCTGATAATGTGGGAAAGTTCATCTTTGGGCAGGGGACAACATTACAAGTAAAACCAGGTAGGTTTGAATGTTCCTAATGAAGCCACAATTGACATCTATTTTTTTTTTTTTTGGTCGTTTGTTTTTTGTAAATCTCTACCTTTTTTTCTTCTAAGCAAAGACTGTTATTTTTAAGTATTATTTTCTTTTTATAAAAGTTAGCAGAATGTGCCTTTTCTAATCCATTTGGTTGCAGCTAGTGGCAAAAGAGGGGTAAGATTTAGAATGAGGTGGGTATGGAAGTTCTAGGTTAAGATTGAGAGAAAATCAGTTTGGCTGACTTGGGAGAAATAAAAACTTCAAATGTGAGAAGTTCACAAAAAATAAAGATGATTTTACAGAACATGAGACTAGAGTGGAAACCACCCCTGGAGCTACTAGAATTCTTTAAGAACTGCCTTTCAACATGAAAATGGAAAGCTTTTGTTTGGGAAAGAAAAATGGGGAGGAGAGAACAGAGACTGTTAGTGATTTAGATTTTTGTTTTGCTAAGAAACATGGAAGACAGCATTTTCTAGAGCATGTGCGTAGCATACCCCTAGTGAGAGCTATAGAGGAAGAAAATTCAGCAGAGCAAAGTGTTTTTGTACCAGGCAGAAACACTGTGCCAACTTCTGGAGCAGACAAGCTTGTCTTTGGGACTGGAACAAGACTCACCGTTATTCCCTGTAAGTCCTTTGCCACCTGAGAGAAAGCCCTTAATCTATAATAGCCAGCTCATACATCCCAGACAGCTAATAAGAATTTCTAAATGAGCTTGCATGTGTTAACCTGATAAGACTCTCCAGGGAGAAGGTCACTCCTGCCTTCCTGGCTTTCAATGTAAGACCGTGCAGTAAGAGAAATGGGAAATGTCGATTGCAGTGCCAAAATGAAGAGGGAGGGTATAAATATTGGCCAGTTTTAACGTTAAGTTTATAAAATGTAACCCTTTCAGAAGAACCATATCAGGCACATTTATTAGTTTGGGTTTACAGAGCACAATCGCCTGGTTAATTTGATTAACGTCAGGAGCTGGTCCTGAACCCCAGGCACTTCTTGAAAAACCTCCTTTGTGCTCCAAGTTGCTAAACTGACTGTCGAATTGCCTAAATAATTGCCAGATCTGTTTTACTTTGTGCTGTATAGACTCAGCCTAATGAAAACAAATGCTGTTGGGTTTTTCCAGTCTGTCTACTCCCCACACAGAAAGTTTTCCTTCTATTCAACATCTCTTCACACAAAGGAAAGATATCCAGCAAGCCATTTGACTTATAGCTGCTGCTGTTTTGCATTTATATGACTCCTTTCCTTGGGAAAGATTAAGACACTTCGGAGGACTTATTATCTCAACAGATTGACAGCCTAATTAAGAAGAGCGAAACAGATTCTGAGTATCTTTTTGTGGCTGCTGTTCCTGCCCCTGGTGTGGAACATTTCATCAGATGACTCTTGCAAGGCAGAAACAAGACAGGGAGGTGGTGTCTGTGTGCAGTGCGGGCTTTCTCAGTTGCTTGTGAGAATTTGGTTCAGGAGGTAAAGCAGTACTAAATAGGTCAGGGCAACTGACGGAGCCAGGAACATTTCTTCCCCCTAGAACTCATGTGTTCTCACAAAGCCAAGTGTGACCAATTTTGACATCAGCTGTGTGCCTACACTCCTTACTTTGGTTCTCAGACCTCCCACTCCAGGTCTAGCCTTCCATCTCTAATTTCTCTAACTCCTTTCCCTCTCCTTTGATTCCTGATGACCATGCCCACCAGTGCCAACCCCACCACATGCCGCCGCCTGCCTCGTTAGCCTGGTCAGTTGTATTTCTGAGGAGCTTCTTAGCTCCTTGAGTGATCCCCAACACCTGAGGGGATCTTTTCTGGGGATGGGCCGCCAGCAGAGCTCCTATGGAGGTGGCAGTGCTGCCATAGGCTACCAAGTGCCAATATGGAGGCAGGAGCTGGGCCCTGGATGAAGAAGAACCTTCAGAGGAAGGTCTGCCAGAGAGTAAGGAACACCATGGCTTTCATGATACATATGTCTGAATACTCTCCTACCTGGGAAACTGTAGCTTCCATCTGGGGATTCGAGTTCGTGTGGCTATGAAAAGATGGCAGCGTTTTTGTAGAAGAGACTATCATTGTGCACAGACTAGCTTTACGGGTAGGATGCAGTTCGGGTCTGGCACTCAAGTGATTGTTACACCAAGTAAGTGTGTCTTTTCTCATTTCTGTGGGCTAGTGTGTCTGTAAATCATACAGAGTTCTTTCCCACCCCCACTTCTTCATTTCCCAGCTAGGCACTGATGCAATACAATTTCTGGATCTAACAACACTGCCCTTTTGGCCATTAAGATGGTCAAATTCATTTTTAAAAATAACTTCAACTGATTTCATTTAATGCTGCCAGCAGCGAAGAGAAATTAGTATGTCATGGGAACCTAATCTATGCTCATTGGCCGCTGTGGGAGGACAGTCATTTCTTCCTACCTGCCGTCAGCCCTCAGCACTCAGCTGAGCTTTTCCAGGTCTGTCTCTCCTGGCAGATTCAGTGGTTGTATCCACTAACTTTCTGGTGAAAAAAACGCACAAGACAGATATTTTCTCCTTCAGCTCTTACTAAAACAGCTTTTTCTTCGATATTTTGACAACAAGCTTCAGCTAACATATTCCCTCTATTCATGTGCCATAGTATCCTGGCTTGAATAAGCACATCTCCCCCTCGTTATGTAAAATGCATTTCTATGTTGTAACCCACTGCACTATCACTTTCATCTTCACAACGTTCTCCAAGGTAAGCAGCATCACACAGCATCAAACATGAAGGGCCAAAGCATAAACAAGCAAAGTTATTGAAATCAAGTCCCCATCCCAAACCAGAAGTGAAATTAGAGTTTGAGAGGCCCTGTATCCTCCTGGTGAGTTATCTTGAGCTGTCATCTTTGTGAACTGAAAACAGTGGGCCCAGGCCACGAGCATCTGCAGGGGACAAAATTTAGCAAAAACTGACTGTTTCATTGCAGTGGTGTTTTAAGTGTATCCCCAAATCATCTTTGATGTTGGTAGTTATTTGATGCCAGTGGTGGGTAAGAAGTGGAGGCAGAGCGCCCTGCTGGGCTTAGAGGGTTTTTGTAGGCCTTGCTATCACTGTGTTCTCCAACAATGACAAACTCACCTTTGGAGCTGGAACCAGATTACAAGTCTTTCCAAGTAAGTACTAGGAGGATTGATTTTGAAGAGGTGTTTTCTATAAAAGCCAACTTGCTCTAGTACATTCTCAGGTACCACAGGCCACCCTCCCAACACTGAACTAGTTGGGGGCCATCCATGCCTCTGGCTGCCTGTGTCCAAATTCCTCAGGATGTCATTTTTCAGATAGAACTCTCTGTAAACCAAACCAACTTAATCTATATGTGAATACCATGGTTCTGACTAGAATCTTATCAGCAATGAAAATAAGACACTAGAGAATTAGATGTATTATGACTCCAAACAAATAATCTGTTTCTCTCTTTTGCATTTTTATTTAAAAACTAGAGGACCGATGCACGAAATTCGTGCAGCAGGCTTGGCCCTCACAGGCCCAGCTGCCTCTCAACCCCACTCCCCACCGCCTGCTTGTTTCAGAAGGTGGTTCTGCTATCATGTCTAATTAGCATAATAGATCTTTATTATATAGGATATCAGGAAAGGTGAAGCAAATCCAACCTCTTTAGTTTGAAAACTGTTTATGAATTAGGTTTACCTTACATGCAGAGAGACCTAGATTGACTGAATGTTTAGTCATTCGATTTCATCATCTGTGTATGGAATCTATAGTGGGCAAGGGAATCAAATGTAATTAAATGAACAAATAATCTTCAATAGTCAATATTCCTACATTGTTTCATGTGCTTTGCTCTGGACTTTTTATCTGGGATTTATCTCTAATTGGCTCCCTGGAAGGACAGTGAGGTTTTCGTTAAGGTTTTTGTGTCGGTGTGGATAGCAACTATCGGTTGATCTGGGGCTCTGGGACCAAGCTTATTATAAAGCCAGGTAAGTCTCAAAGATGCGACTATAAGGAAGACACAGGTTGAATAATACATGAAGCATAGCATGCAAATTATATTTTTAAGAACAATCCAGCCTGCTGGAGACAATGTACTTGGCCCAAATGGAGTTTTCACTCCCAGTGAGAGAGGAATGTCAGGCACCACCTCTCTTGTTTGGTCTAGTTGCTTCCAGAATGAATACTGCTTAACTAGCCCTCTAAGAGAGCAGAGCTGGGTTGTTAAGGAGTACCTAATTCGCTCTGATATGGCTGGAATTTTTTCCCAAGAGTAGAACCAGCCTCATTCCATTAAGAGAATGAATTCAGAGAAAAAGCCCACTGTGAAAGACCAGGGGAAAGGGGTAGCATGCCTGCTGCTCCCCCATATCCTTGCCTCTGGCTGCATCCTGCATGGAGAGCAGATGCCTACACAGCTCTTAGTCACTTGTTGGTGAATCACCCAGCGTTCTGAGCCTTAGCTAAAACCCCACAAGAACATAATTTAAAAGGCAGTGGCAAGGTGTGTCAGGGGAAAATGGGGACTGAAGGGATACCTAGAAGGTCAGCCTTTGCTGTGTAAGACTGGACTGTTCTTAGCCTGGAAAGACTGAGCCCCATCCTGCCATACCCTTTCCTTGGGGTTATTGTAAAGCTCTGAAGGGCTGTGTAAATTATGGGAGTGGAGGAAACAAGCTCATCTTTGGGACTGGCACTCTGCTTTCTGTCCAACCAAGTACGTGAGTAGTGGGATTCTGGGTCTGTGACACGTGGGAAGTAATAACCACTCTGGGAAAAGAGTTAGTTCCCCACACTCATCCTTATCTACTACAATACAATAGACTTTCCAAATTTCCTATTCTCCTGGCTAGTACCCCATAGTCAGAGAAAAGGAAATGGTGTTGGTATTAAGATAAATCCCAGGGAGAAAATCTACTGTGGGAAAATTGTCCTCATCTAAATGCTACAGGTTTTCCATTCTGTGAACCCAGTTTCCAGGCCATTTCCCAGTTCTGCTCCTATTTTGCCCGTAAATAGAACCTCTGCTAATTTGTTTGTACAACTGTGTGTAACTGGTCCAAGCACCTTTGTATATAGGCCATATCTTCTTTTTCTTCCCAAAGAGACTCCAGAGCTATATTTGGGAAGGTTGCTGAAAAGACAGGCAAAACCGACCCAAGAGTGGGAGGAAAGGCAACTACTAGACTTAGGGTCAGCTCAGTATTAAAACTACGACCCCAGCCCTGACCAGTTTGGCTCAGTGGATAGAGCATCAGCCTACGGACTGAAGATTCCCAGGTTCGATTCCAGTCAAGGACATGTACCTTAGTTGCAGGCACATCCTCAGTAGGGGGTGTGCAGGAGGCAGCTAGCTGATCGATGTTTCTAACTCTCTATCCCTCTCTCTTTCTTTCTGTAAAATTCCAATTAAAAATATTTTTTTAAAAACTATGATCCATATAACTGCTTCTCTATATTGCCTACACTTGACTCCCCTTCATTTTCCCTAGATGGCTTATTCTGGATGCCCCAGGCTGAGAGGAGAGATATAAAATTTGTTTTGAATTTTTTTTTCAAAGCTGAAGAATTAAATGCCATAGTCATGTTGGGGATGAGTTCAAGTCTCCTCTCTCCACACTTAAAATTCTATCCTTTATGCTTTTCTTTTTAACCAAGACCTGGTACTACTGTCTTGAATGCTCACCCCTCTCTGTCTCCTTCAATGCTCATCTTTGTGATAAAGAAGCTTCTGTGTGCTCTTATTATTGCTTTTAAGGTACAATCTTTCTTATAACAGAACTAGAGGCCCATGCACGAAATTCACTCTGCCCTTGTAGCTGCAGCAGCTTGCCTCAGCTTTCACACCTTCGTTGGAAAGGTCTTCCAGAAGGTCGTTTGGCTGTCCAGTTTTATTAGCGTATTACACTTTTATTATTACAGATATGTTCACTTTTTCCATTTATTTCAGAACTGAACTTTGGGTCGTGTGTTATAACTCCCTACCCTTGTCTGTCTAAAACATCATACATGTCCATGGTGGAATTTCTTTGGGGAAAGATAGGACTTACTGCATTTTGCTCTTCTTTCCTAAGAAGAAATCTTTTCTTAGGCTGCCATATAGAATCTGTTACACAATGAGAAAGCTTTGAAATTACTCGACCACTGAGTAAGGACAGGACCATGGAGTTGGGTTTAAATGGAGCCTGGATGTGAGTTCAGTTGGCTCTACAGCTGGAAAACCTCCTTGTAGACATAGGAATGCATGATCCCTTCAGACCCAGCAAGGGTTGCTAACAAATTATTTGATTCAGCTTTGGCAGATTTGAGCCTGGAAATACAAAAAGGTTTTTAAAGTTCATATCTTTAGCCTTTAAAATAAAAGTGATTGGTTTATGTAACAAAACCAATTCTTTTCTTCCTGTTATAAATGGCCATTTTCTAGAGACACAGAAATGTAAAAATCAGAGAATCCAAGTGCCCCCTTACCCATGGTGCCTTGTGTTTGGTGGGGTTTGGCTAAGGGTTTCAGTAAAGACAGGAAATGCTGTGGAAATAATAATGCCAGAATCTTCTTTGGAACTGGAACCCAGCTAGTGGTTAAACCCAGTAAGTGACCATTTTCTTTTTATATTCGACCCAACAAATAAATGTTGTGAAGTTAGTGGAGATTTCATTTAGTATGTAGACAACTGTACCTTTGGGAAAAAATAACTTTTGCAAATGCATGAAACATTTGTGATTGTTGAGAATAGAGTAATAATGATAAACAAAGTAAAATGAGACAATGCCAAATTGCCTTTAATATGAGATACAGGGCTGTGAGTTATTTACAGCCACAGTATCTCTTCAACTGTGTTCTGCAATGATTTGTGTGTTTACTGTGATTTTGCCCATTAATCTTGTCTTTCATTCTATTAAAAATTAGAATTGATCTCATTTGAAACACCACTAATAAGTAGAAGGTATTTTCTTTGTCTTTCATTTCTGCATATGTGTTTATTCTAAAGACCTAATAGGAAACCTAAACATTGTCTCATTTTGACAAATATCCACATCTAGTCCCATTCATGTCAAATTTTACTAAAAACAACTCTACAACTCAAATGCAATGGGATTTAAAAAAACATAATTCAGAGATTAATTGATGATCCCAGATGGCTTTATAAATACCTGAAAAGAAATTCAGAGTGAAATAAAATGGCAGGCATGATAACAAGATGTTTGTTTAATGATCAATTCCTCTATGGGGACAGAAACTTTTTAATATATCTCATTGGAGAGGAGGAAAATAAGAAATTCAAGATCTTGGCATCCCTAAGGATGTACCTGGAGTGTCAATTCCTCCATAATGCCATTTTGGGGACAGCAGGGACCATCAAATTGCCAGTCAAAAAAATAGCATTAAGAGGCAGGTATTGTCAAGTTGACTGACTGGTTATTAAACCCTGCAACAGGTTATAAATGAGACTTTGGAATAACCAATCCAAAGAGCTTTAAAGTAGGATAGCCTATCTTTAAATGGTTTAGCTATGGAAATTTCCAGACAAGGAAACCTGCTACCTGACTCCATAATTTTTAGATTTAGTAAGCATGACCAGCCCATGTTAATCTTTTACAATGACTGTGATAAAGAGCATTTGAAGGTTAGGTAGACAATGAGAAATAAGCAGTGGGGCTTAGTTCTTGAGGAGTCAAACAAGGACCCATCAGGGCTGGTGGGAATGGCATCAAGTTTTCATCACTTGGTAGAGAGTGACCATGTTCTTGGACTGTGAAAGGAGAACATTTCCTGAAAGACTGGGATCCCTCTGGGCCAGAATGAATTTTCACTACCACCAGCTAAGGCAGGTCTATAACGCGTGTAGTAAACCTGTACTTGGCCGAAGGTGAGGTATCTTCGGGGTTTTATGATAAGGCCACTCTAGAGCATAACTGAGGGTGAGGTGGGGCTCTGTAATACAGCTCTGTATCAGGTGGAAATTCAGATAGGTGTCTGACATGGCCCCTCCCTTTGGGGGACTCTGAAGAGTAGATTTCTAATGTGGCTATCTGTCCAGTCATTTATTTTTGCCTAAAGTAACAGAACTGTGTATGATAGCACAGAGCAGTTTATGAAACTGTTGTTTTTATAATTCACTTTCAGTGTCAAATGAGGTCATCCAATTTCCTCTGTGCATATTTATAATAAGCAGCATAAAACTCAAGCAAAATAACCAGGAGACACAGAGGAAGATGGCTGAAATGATAATGAGACCTGTTTGTTATAGTAGAGAGACTAGGTGGGAATTTCCTAAGTCCCATAAAGGTGAAATATCCACCAAGGGATGTGTAGTTTTCCTAAAATGAGTCACTAGGAGTTTTTGTTATGGTCCCAATCACGGTGTACAAAATACTGACAAAGTTACCTTTGGAAAAGGGACTCAACTTCATGTTCTCCCCAGTAAGTGCTATTTGTGTGCTTTTCTGATATTGACCCCATTGAGTTAAAAGTGGTTCTGGTTTAGGTGGGAAAAGTCTCTTAGGGTCTGACATGTGAGTCGCCTCTGGCTCTCACAGAAGCCCAGTCCTCAGACCTTCCACAGCTTAGCCAGCCACCAAATGCTTCCCCTCTAGAGCTGAGAAAGTTGCTGCCAGTGCCCTTCGACTTACAAATGAATTATCTTTTCCTTGTTTATATATTACAAAAAGTAAAAATTGTGACACTTTGTCCAGAGTTCATCTTCAAGTCTCCCCCAGGTTTGTCCCCAGTGGACTTATTTGGACACATTGTTAAGCCCATTGTGATTTCTGGCTCCAACCAACGTGGATTTGGAAATGTCCCACCCTACCTATGACCCCTCTCCTTCCACTCTGCCTGCACAAAGACCCACTTTTCTCTGTTTGGCCTCTTCTAAAAGTCCTGGCTCTGATACCCATGCCTTCTCATTTCCGTGTTCCAGGGATAGGCAGGAGATAACTTTCTGAAGAGCTACTTTAATTCCAGAGGCAACAAAGATAGCACGTCAGCCAAGAGCAACATTTCATGTTAAGCCTTCTCTGTGCCATTTTCCAAGTCCTTTTCTTCATTTAGGAAAAGTGGCCACTTTTTGTTTTTATTTCTAGTACAGCAAAGAGTTCAGTATGAGGCCAGAGACAGGGATTTTCTTTGGAATATTTTTCACAGGCGAACAATAAGTTGGACATTTGCAGTCAGTTCAGAAATGCATTCTTGAGTCACGACTCCATGTATGGAACCTCTTATCTGCAAAGCAGGCAGTCAAAGCCAGAGCATGTTAATCATGCCACATTTTATAGGGAATCGGGAAGAAGGAGGCAAAGATGTGCTAAGGGAAAGCAAAAACTATGGTTAAATAGGGAGATTTCTGAGTTATTCTACCAGGACAAAAGATTAAGAGAAAACACCAGTTTTTGTTGTGGAGATGATCACTGTGCGAATTCAGGAAACAGGCAGCTTGTCTTTGGAAAGGGCACCAGACTTTCTGTGACTGCAAGTAAGTGTCCCTGGCCACCCTGGTTTTGATCAGCAATAGCTTCTTCCCTTGACTGATGTTTCAGTGTATCTAGGAATGCTTTTAGTGTACCAAGAAAGGTCTGCTAGGAACTGGGAAGTTAGTGTTGAGCAGGAAGATGAACACATCACTCTAGCATAATTCAAAAGCCAACCAGACTCTCATGGGCAAGCACATGTACCAGCCTGGCCTTAGCACCTCCAGCTTGCTCTGACCACAAACTCTGGCCCAGTTCCCTCCTCCGATCCCAGGAGACAAACACTCTAGGATGGAGAGAACCTGACACTCCTGAGTCTAGGGAGCACAGGGAGGCTGGTATGAGATCCAAGAGTCATTTTTAAATATATTGTGGGTTTCTATTTAATGTTATTAATTTTAATTTGTATAAGTAATGCATGAAAAATTCTCCTTGCAAAAACAACGCAAATTACAGATAAATCCAATATGCACTTTGACACACACACCCTTCCTTCAATATCAGTTTCCTCCCCAAAGGTGACCACTGGGACTGGCTGGGTATGTTGTGGTAAGTGTCTGTCTGTAATATGTTGACACGAAGACTCCTGTCTTCAAGGAGGGAAACTTGAGACATAAAGAACTCAGACTGCAGTTTGCAGATTTCGGTTAGATATATATAAAAAAAAAAAAACACAGTTGCTTTAATGCAAAAGCTGTTGGCAAAGGAGAGCTACCTTCCCGGGAGCTCTGAAAGATTAGATGGGGATTTGGTCAGCGTGCACAGTGTCTGAAGACAGGAGGATGGACTAGATGACCTCTGAAACCCAGTGGGTCTCGGTAGGACTCCTGTACCTGTCCTTCTCTTGTGCCTCTTGTCTGGTTATTGTTGCATCTGAACTTTTTTGTCAGCACTACTCCTGTGCTGTGAGTGGTTTGATTTTCTCAGCATCTGTGGGATTTTTGCAAAGAAAAGAAACTCTGTGCACACTCTGGAGTTTGGAATTGCCAACTTACTTTCAGGAAGGGCACCAAACTCTTGGTCACACCAAGTAAGTTCTTCTTTCTGGCTAATTATTCTTCCCAAGAAGCCGATCTTCCATCATGCAGAAGCTGTCAAAACACAGGTGGTGTTTTCTTTGCTTGGTCTGCGTTGGGTGGTTCGTGATACCAGTTGGAAAACAAGGTTATTAATGCACATGTTCCCTGGGGCATTGTATTTGGCTTTTAATATCCACATAGTCTCTCCCTGAGAAAATATGTGAGCCTCCAGGAGGAGGAAGTTCTAAGGAAAGTAGGAGGGGAATTGGATGAAAATAGACATAGGACCTGCAGGAATAACAAACAAGATGTGATTCCAGGAGACCACGCAGGAGCCACTTTGAATTTCCCAGGAGCTGCCCCTGCCAAGGCCCATTCTTTCAAGGAAAATTATGGCAAAGAACAGAGTGCTGGGAAGTTGCTAATTATTAGTATTCATCTCATGTTCTAACCTAATTACAAAGAGATGTTTGGCCAGAGGCAGTCATTTCAGGTTTTGTTTTCCTGCTTGCTTCCTCCACCTCCACCTGCCTTCCTAAAGGCCCCAGTAAAGGTTATTGCAATAGCACTGAACACTGTGTACCACCAACACAGGCAAATTAACCTTCGGGGATGGGACCACGCTCACTGTGAAACCAAGTAAGTTGTGTTCTCCTCTGGCTGGGCCTTTAGGGACAATCAATCAAATCATTAGTTTGAAAAATACTTTAATCCTATGCATCTGCCTGGGCTCTTTATTAATGTTCTTTCCCCAAAGAGAGTTGGTTCTCTCCTCTGCTTTAAAATTCCTCAGCTTCTCTCTGTAATTCCACAATTTAGCAACTCCTGCTGCCAGAAAGTACCTTTTTACATCTAACGTTGACCATCCCCCACACTCACTGTAATTTAAACCTCTGATAAGAGCCACTAGAACTTTGGGCATTTAGTTTAAGAACAAAATTTCTACTGCAGAACATGAGCCTCAGCTCTGGGTCCTCTGCTGCAGCTTCTCTGTGTCAGCACGAGTCCCCCAGGACAAAGTGAAGCAGGGTGATGGGTTAGGCAGTATGGCAGGAGCTTTGGAGAAAGAAAAACCCAAATTCAAGTCCTGGCTCCACCGCTTTACTGGTGGTGTAACCTTGGATAAATTATTTAACCTATCTGAGCCTCAGTTTTCCCTTCCATAAATGAGGGTAAAAACATACCTATCTTGTTGAGTTGTTGTAAGGGCCAAATAAAATAATAGAGGTACAGTATTTTGCAGTGTCCAAAACACAGAAACAGCTCATTAAACTCCAGCTATTAATAATAATGATAAACATCATCTCCAATGCGCAGTCAAGCTTTTGTTCCACCCTCGGGCTCTCTGTCAAGGGCTCTGTCTGCATCAGGAGAAGAGCCGGCATGGGGGAAGAGGGGAGAATGTCAGCCTGTTCTATGAAGTTCTTCACCTGGGATTTGAAAGTGTCTAAGTGGAAATACAAAGAGTCCTGGCTAATTTAAATATAAAATCATCCCCATGTCACAGGCAAGGAGAGGTTTCTGCAGAGAGCTAGCTCCTGAGGCTACACACAAGCCCCGCAGCAGGCACTTGGCTCACAGCCTGCCCTGTGAGAGCTGGGGAACTGACAGCTTGCACCACCCTGTTGCCACACTGACCCCAGTGTGCCTGCCTCCAAAACAAGACATGTGGAAGAACAGGGCAGAGGAAGATCAGCGCTTCTCAGGGAAGAGCAACTTATCCCAAAATTGTCCTTCTGCTTTCCCCAAAGAGGGTTGGTAGTGAAGCTCATGAGCAATATGGCGCCTGAAAATGGCCCCTAAATGAAGCTCTCGGGCCCAGATGGAGGATCAGTACGGTCCATAGAGGGAAAGTTGGGGCTGTTGATATTGAAGACTGAGGGTAAGGTGGGCATTGCGTCACAGATCTGAGTCCGGGAAGCAGGCTTTAAGCACAAGCTGCAGGAGCTGTGTTCTCCAACTCCACCAGGATTCAGACTCAGGTTTAAGGCTAATACTGCAAGAAGAAGGGGGTGAGGATAGTGGCAAAACTTTCCTAATGGGTTTTTGAACAATGAAAATGAGCTGTCAAGAGTAGTTGCCAGAGCACTTTCTCTAGAGGGTTTTTGAAAGGAGATAGACCCCCTCCTATCAGAGGTGATTGAAGTGCAGCCCTGCCTGCCGGCAGGAGGAGAAATGAAAGAACCTCTTTACACCTCTTCCCAGCCCCCTGGAGCCTCTCTCTTTGAAAACAAAACTCTGGCTCATTAATGGGGACACTGTGGTTGCTGAGCTGTTTTGGAACCTTTGCTAGGTGTGTCCCAAACTCCCTTTGTTCTCAGGACTGGATGGGACAAACGGGCTGGCTTTTTCATCCTGGAGCCAAAAACACAGGCTCTGGGTCCTGGGTGGCTGTGGTGTTGATGTGGTGCTGGTGAGCCTGTGGGTTTTTGCAGAGCCCAGAGGCACTGTGGGAATAACTATGGCCAGGGTTTGATCTTCGGTGGTGGAACCAGATTGTCTGTGCTGCCCTGTGAGTACATTTAGGGAGAGGAAATGAGCCTGGGGATTGAGTCTTGGGTCCCTTTTGACCTTAGGAGCCTGGATGGAGCAGGAGATAGAAAGGGGGAGACAACAGAATCTCAGAACAATACAGAACAGGCGGGGCTGTTTATTCAGGGAGGAAAATCACAGGCCTGTGAGAATAACACTGGAGGAAATGCATGAAGATTTCCCTTCTCAGGAGGGCTTTGTGTGGGTGGAAGCTGAGTTGGCAGGTTTTTGATGCTGAGATAATCACTGTGTGGAAGGACAAGGCTTCTCCTTTATCTTTGGGAAGGGGACAAGGCTGCTTGTCAAGCCAAGTAAGTGGCATATAATTTGAAATTGTGCACTGAATGCGATTATCTCCAAAATGCAGACCTGCTCTCTTTTCCACAGGGGCCTCCTTGGTCAGAAGGACATTAAAGGGGCTGAGCAGACCAAGGCCCAATGCCTGGTCTCCTCCCTCGTCCTTGAAGGAGCTCTGAGAGGTGTGATGGGAAAACAACTCACCAGGATCCCACCAATTCCCCAGCCTTGGGGTCCATCCACTCTCTCAGATTTCCAATAAATAAAACCATCTGAAGGCAAATCTGTCCCAGAAGGCATTCCGTAGTTACCCCCATTTCATAGACTTAAACACAGAGGCAAGTGGAGGCCAGTGATTGACTTTGTTCCAACAGGAGCGGAACTCAGAGATCCTAGGACAGTTTTCCAGTAGACTCCTGAATCCAAACATCAGGTTATTTAAATGAGAAGGTGGCTGTGGTAATCAGCTGTAATGTGAGCTCCAGAGGTGCTGAGGACCAGGTGTGACATTAGGTAAACTCTGCGTGGTGGGTTTTTGCCACTGTGGAGGGGAGGGAGTCTCCCGCAGCTTCCTTAACCCCAGCGGTGCCTGCAGCTCTCTGCCTAGGAAGTAATGCAGCTCCCGGCACCCATCATCCTTAGCGCTTTGAAAGAAGAAAAATTAGAGGAGAAGGGAGGGAAAAGCTTATATCTCATATCATGCAGTTACCTCCTTGCGTAGCGAGATTGTTTCCCCATGAGCAGTTTGTCTTCATTTAGCAGCTGTCTTGTCTGGGTAGCCGTTTTGTAGAGGTGTTTGTCACAGTGTGACAGCTGGCGACTGGGGGAAATGGCATTTTGGAGCAGGGACTCAGGTTGTGGTCACCCCAGGTAAGCCTGATTCCCTGGAGCCTCCCTGCCCTCCATTTTAGCCCCCGTGTGCCAAGTATTCCTAGCCAAAACCATAAGAAACACATTTGAAAGGAAGCCATTTCCCTGAACAGCAATAGCCAGAGCCATTAAGCAAAAATGAGAAATCGGTTTGGTGTTAAATAGAAACATTTTGGATAAATGGGAATTCTCATTATTCTTTACCAGTCCCCTGTGTAAGTACGTTATGCCCCTTATAAGGAAAGAAAAGGTTACAGTGATAAGGAGAGCTGTGGCTCCTGCTGTGGTGTGGGAGGGATCTGCTGTGGAGTTTGGGTGGAGGATTAGAAATGTGTTCAGGGAGATTGGATGTGTTCTTGACAGGATGTGTAACACAGTGTGAATTATAACCAGGGAGGAAAGCTTATCTTCGGACAGGGAACTGAGTTATCTGTGAAGCCCAGTAAGTATAAAAGTATATCTCTGGATTAAGCAGTGTCTGTGGATTAAGGACTGATTTGGGCCCAATTATTCACTATGGAAAGAAAGTTTAGAAAGGGTGAATGAGCATCCAAAAAAAGAAGGGGGACAAAAGTCTCCCTGGCTAGGAGCTGACATCTTAGTGCACAGTGGGCCATATAGGGGAGTCTCTGGGAATTGCTCCCAGAATATGTGTTGATGGAACTAAAAATGTGTGACTGATTCCCTGGGGTACTGGTGAGGATTTGTAGCCCTGGATTTGTACAGTAGTCAGTGGACTGGACTTCTAATTCCTTAACAAGCCTCTATTCTCTTTGGCTAAGATTATGTCAGTTTATAGAAGGAACCTAGTAAATAATGATTATTGACCAAAATAACTGTGATTAGCCTCTCCCAAAGCCTGAAAAATCACTTTTGTAAAAAAGTTTATTTATAAGTACGATGGGATACTTTCTGTTTCTGAGATTTTAGGCCAAAGGTTTGTACAGCATAGCCTCCTGGAGCAGAGAGGATTCTGTAAGTCAGCCCTTCTGACTGTCTCCATTTATGAGGAAACTGAGATTATGAGAAGAGACTGATCATGGCCCCACAGCCAGCCCATGGCTGAGTAGGACTAGAACTGAACTCTCCATTTTGCCGAAGCTGTCTCTGTCAATTCCCTGGCCTGAAGCTGGAGGAGCCTGCAGGACTCCTCTGGGAGTTATTTTTGTACATCACCCTATGCCAGGCTCAGTGCCCAGACCAGGGACCCATCGAGGAACAAGCTCAGTGAGCGACAGCCCTCAGGGAACTTATGTTCTAGAGGAGGATCCCAGCTGGTCCCTTGGCTATGATGGTCCATATCCTGATCCCTCTTGAGCATGACCCTTCTATGCATCCTCCCTACCTTAGGAAATAGTAAAATTGATTTTTGTTGCAGTTTTAAAGGTTTTTTTAAATAGCTAACCCAACACAGAAACCACTTTAGTCATAAAAAAGAAATGACTCAAATGTGAAGTGGAAATTAGAAATTCCCGTGGTAATTTGATCGTTATAAAATTATTTTACTGATATCAAACTAATGGTCAAATTAGGTAGATAATGCCAGCTCTATACATCATTTAGATCCTGTTGACTAAGTCGAAGGAGGACTCAAGGATAAGTGCAGCTTCCTGGTGGTGTAGCCCAGTGATGTCCAGAGAGGAAGAGAAATGTTCTCTGTCCTGGGCTTTGTGAACCTTCTTAAATGAAAACATATGAACACTGGTTTGACTTCTAAAATAGAAGAGCACTCACTTTACATATATATTGAGAGCATACATTTGATGCTTAGAACGCTGTAGCAAAAACAAAGATTCTCTAAAAGAAAGTGGGAATAAAAAAACAAAGAAGGATTTACTGAGGATCTGTAGACAGGCAATTTGATTACTTCAGATCAAACCTAGGCTGACAATGATACAGGCTTATTTCAAAAAGTAACTGCCAACTCTTTCCTCTGTGCTCTGCCAATGGCCTATTCGACCTGGTTTTTGTTGTTGGGCATATCACAGTGTTTCTTCTGGTTCAGGCTGGCAGCTCACCTTTGGATCTGGGACCCAACTGACTGTTGTACCTGGTAGGCCACCACAATCAGATACTCTTTACGTTGATATATTAGTCTACAAATGTATACCAGTATATATGTAACTTAATGGGTCTTGGGGTTGAGGGTGAGAGAGAGGGACATAAACCATGCATCCTTAAAAGGGTAATGTAGGAAGAGAATTCTTTATCAAAGACCAAAGCAAAAGAGAAACCTACTGCTAAGTTTGGAATCATAGTTGATGAAAAGGGGGTAGAGAGAAGCAATCTTAACCTAGAAGAATTGCTGAAAAACAGGAACAGATTCCACATGTTCACTGAAACCAGACAAAATGCTACACGATGGTTTTCCCAGTAACTACGTTAAACCAAGTCTGGTTATCCAGCTACATTTATTTCTAGCCTGTTCTAGCTTATTTTGTACAGAAGTCACTAAACACAAAGGTGCCTATTTAAGATATTTAAATGATGCTCTGTTTCTCTAGCTCTCTGGTGCCCTTCCTGCCACACACTGCTTATTATTTCTGCAAGTAAGAACAAGTAAGCCCCTCGCCCTCCAAAACTGCAAAAGCATTATAATTACTTGGCTTTGACTAAAGTCACCTCTATTTTATTTCTCATAACTGTGTTCATTCGTTGAGATTTGTTTAAACCCAAACCGTGTGGGTGTCTATTGGCACTGAGATTTCCTTTCTCTTGAAATTGTCAGCAAAATATTTTGCTCATAAATAAGATTTCATCTAGACTTGCAAATGACAGTCAACACTGCAGTCTCTTTTCCCCTCTCGCTAAAGGGATTATACAGGCAGAAAGCGGGGAGGGGGGGAGCCAAAATGTACAATTTTATTGTGGAGGTTGGAGGGGGCAGTTGCTGTGGATGTTCAAGTACATTTGGTTATATAATGTACTTTGACAGGTAGGATATCGTGATCTCGTTATATCATGCATACAGAATGCAGCTAGCCGGTTGGCATAGCTCTGGGGGTCGTTAGGAGAAGCTCAGATCAGGTATTTGAGCACAACACAGATCCAGGTACAGATTCAGGGAGAGAAGCTGCAGGATAGCCCCGGAGCTAAAGGCCGAGTAAGGACTTTTCTCACAAGCCAGTCCATCTCAGGAGAATTTTCATTTATAATTAGAAAAATGTAAAGAGCATTTACTCACAGTGTCCTTGTCTCAAATATTGTGTGTCTGAAGCACAGAAGACATAAGAAGGAACCCAAGCAGGAAACTACAAAAAAAGAAATCGATAAAACCACTGAAGAAAATCAGTTGCCCTTTTCATGCCTGTCTCTAATAATGAATGTGCTTCTTGGCTCATTCCTCACTTTGGTTCTTGAATTTTCTAAGGAAATAGCAAAAGAGCTGGTGGGGTGGCGTTAGTCTTGACCCAACTAGGTTGGTTATCGCTGGATAAGACACCTCCCTTTTAGGAAGTCCGAGGAGACTTTTTGTAATGACAGCAAACATAGTGTACAACAGCAACAGATTTTACTTCGGATCCGGGACCAAACTCAGTGTAAAGCCAAGTAAGTTTTAATTGTCTGCAAGAGGAAATCACCAACATATTATCCTAAATTCCTCCCAAGTATTTGTATTTGTTTTGAGCTATTTTGTGTTTGTGGTCCCTCATTATAACATTTTATCATTCCTTGTGCATATTTCTCTTAAGCAGATGTAACACTTAGTAAACATATCCTATGATTCAGTAAACATTCTGAAACTGCCAACCATCCTCCTGGGATGTTACCCGATGTAAAGGAAATTTCCAAATTTTAATTATTGTTACTTTTACTAGTTGACAAAAGAATATAATGTGAAATACCTATGAATGTCCAGCATTTCAGAGAGGAGATGTATATGACAAATGAAAAATTATACCTATTTTTAAAAGATGAAAAGAATTAGATACTCTTGATACTCTAATAACTAACATTTACTGAACACTTGTTGTGTGCAAAGTACTTTAGCTCATTTAACCTTTTCACAATCCTCTAAGGTCATTTTCGTCGCCCCCACTTTAACCATGTCATTGTATGTAATGACATTGACCATACAAAGGTAATGTCAATCCACGTAAGTGAGCAGGTTGAAACAGTGAAAAGGTGAGAGGTTAAAACAGTTAGCTAAGGGCTCAGAGCACAGAGGGTAGAGCTGGGCTAGGACAGCCTGCCTGTGTCCTCACCCACTCAACTACAGTGCTGACGAGGTTTGTGTAGGAAGACCTAGCACTGTGGGTCTAATAACTACCAGCTCACCTTTGGGACAGGAACCACAGTAACTGTGAGAGCAAGTAAGTAAAAAGAATAAAGTCAGAATCCTGTTAAAACAAAATGATGGGTACAGTTATGAGCAATTTCACCTGGGAAACACAATTATCAGTACTTAAGTTCTAAAGAGCTTTCCCAGTTTGCATTAGGATCATGACCTTTCCACCTCATGCCTCTCCCTCACCTCTTCTATCTTAGGGTGGCTCTCTTCCTCGGGTATGCCTTCATGCTGATCAACTTGTGGGGGGATGCAGACAAAAACCAAGCTAAGTATCTGAAATTATCTCAGATCCCTAAAAGTAGTGAGAGAGAGGATATCCCTGGGCTGTATTAAGATGAGCTATAACTCTTTTCAAATATTTGAAGCCTTGCCATGTAGACAAAGGGGTTAGTGCAGAAATCAAATCAAAACCATGGATGGGAGCAGACGTGTCTCAGCCTCCTGTGGAATCTTTTTGAACAAGTAGATCCAACCTGCAGTGGGAAGGCTGCTGGTGAAAAGCAGGAATCTCATTCCTTGGAGATCTTCAGGCTGGGTCTGCAAGGCTAATCACTGGGTATTAGAGAAGGGATTTCTGTGCCTTTTTAGACATTGAACTGAATCCTCACTAGGCTCCCTTTCAACTCCAAGTGCAAATAGTCCATGACTCAAACCTAGAGGATAAAAAAAAAGGTGAGCTCAGACCTATTTCTTCTGTTTTTATTATTTTGACATCCCAAGAAATAGGTCATCAAATTATTCATGAGCTGAAGCCTATTTGGGATTTTTACACCTAAATGATAGGGTATGATTTCTCAGTGCAATAAATGGAAAAATAAAATGGGCTATCGTGAAGAAAAAAAGAAAGTCGAGAAAGCGGGGATGCCTGGAGGGAGGATCCGAGGCTGAATGATGACAATAAGGTGCTTTTGTGAAGGACAGATCTGGTCTGTCAAAGTTTTCACAAATTCAGCTTAGGGAAGGGAGCCAAAGGTAATGTCAATCCAAGTAAGTGAGCAGCCTTTTATACGGAGAAACAGGGCCAGGAAAGCAAAGTTCTGTCCAATTTAAACACTTTCAAAAGGCCTGGTAATTGCTTTCTGATAGGAGGGGCCTCTGAAGGTAGGAAGACTATTGTTACCGCAGACCAAGTGTCCCCTGACAGATAGCCTCTGAGGACTGGTGTCCAGCTTAGACTGCCAGCTGCACAAGAAAAAGACTTAAAGCCACTTAAAGAGGATGGAGGTGAATTTTCAACTTTATTCTCCGGGGCAGGGAAGAGGGTGATAGAGAACAGTAGGACCAGGTTTACGTAAAGAGGGCCCACACTGTGTCGATGGAAGTTCATCCCTGGGGAAGCTGTCCTTTGGAAGAGGAACTCAACTAACTGTACAGCCTGGTGAGTGGGCTGTTTTTACTCCAAGAAAATATTATTATAAAGAATTTGGAAGGGAGATGAATATCCCATAGTCTCAAAATTAAGGGAATATGCCCCTTCTGAAGGACCCCTCTTTCCTAAAACTGGGGTGGGAAGTACAAGGTAGGTCAAGATAACCGAGGGTCCCTTTTAGGGCGATCTGAGAGGAGACTGTGTTCATCTCACCACAAGCAAACGGCCGCCCCAGAGTATGTGAGGCATCCTGAAAAACCCACCTGGTCTATCCTCAATACTTGGAGCAATACTTGGTCTATCCTCTGCCCTGAATGCCAAATTGAAGGACAAATTTACAAGCTTTCTTTCTTGAGTCCAATTTAAACACTTTCAAAAGGACTGGTAATTGCTTCTGTTAGGAGGGGCCTCTGAAGAAAGGAAGACTGTTGTTACCACAGAACAATTGTCCACTGAGAGGTAGCAAAGTTCCATCTAATTTAAACACTTTCAAAAGGACTGGTAATCAGCCATCACCCTGTTAGAAGCTCCATTGGTTATTACAATCCTTTCATATCTGTAAACTTTCCCCAAGAAACCTCCTCATCCCCTTCCTTAGGACTATTCCCATCAATGGATGGGCTCTAGAATAGCTGGAGGGGATCTGGGTCTGAACTTGGACCAAGGAAAGTAAAGCTGATCTGAAGTGCACAGCAGGTGGGAGGGCTTGTGTGAACCCAGGACTAAAGTGTCCTTCCTTTGTTTGGGGCCTTCCCTGGGCACTAATGTGAATGTAGAGACCCTAGCAGTGTGCTTGTTTGTGTATGCATAGGTTCATTAGAATTTCCTCTCATTAGATAGATGAGCAGCCTTATCCTGAGGATCCCTGGGCTTATAGGGCTTCCTGTTCTCGGGTTCCTATGTGGGTTAAAAATGATCAAGCGGACCACTGAATGAAGTTATGGTTGAGAGGAATTATCCTCACTCACAGATGCAGGCCCAAACAGCCAAAACAGAGAAGTATGTAAATATATTATTAAATTAAACATATGTCCACTTACATTTCAGCCCTAGAAAGTGAGTACAGTGCTAGAAGACAAGATTACCCTAAATATCGCCCCTGCACTTTACCAAGGTCAGGTATCTACAGGGTGTGATCTCCTTGGTCCCCGGGTTTTTGCTGGGCCTCGAATCACTGTGATTAACACCGCAGGGAACAAGCTGACTTTTGGAGGAGGAACCAGGGTGTTAGTGAAGCCAAGTGAGTACCAGGACCTAAGCTACAGTTCTGTTTCCAACACTGAAGCAGGAGTCTGGCCATCAATTTTAAACTAAGTGTGCTGAGTTGGCCCATATTAATCTGTCTCAAACTTGCCTTTAAAAATGTTTAGCGTCGATTTTATGTATAAGCACATATGTATGTACAAATTCAGTGTGGATAAAGGATATTGCTATCTTAATATTTCCCAAGATCTATTGTCTTAAGAGGAGGAAAATAATTAAGGTACTTTTCTTATCTCTTCTCCTATTGTCCCACGAGGCAAAAGGAGGTGGAAAGAGGTGACTCTCTCTATTCAGGGTGGTTAAGTGATTTGAACATGGTCACAATAGCAGGGCAAAGACCTGTACTTTCTAAGATTCAACATATTGCTGACCGTTCCAGGCTGCAGCCTCTATAACCATCATTCTAATTTATCTCCTCTGGCCTTTATTTTTCCCAGTTAAGGCAACTGTAAGGTGGGTAACTCTTACCTCCTGACTCACAGAAAGCATGCAGGCATTAAAAAAAACATTGCTCTGAAAAAGAGGAGCTAGAGGTTTGTTTGGGTTTGTTGTGTTTTTGGTGGCAGAGGGAGAAATTATTATCTTTGTTTTGGTGATATTGCTTTTTTTATTAGTGGAGGGAATAAGGAAGAAGAGGATACTTAAAAGACATATATGAATATGTACAAATTAAATCATTAAGGCTAGGAGCCAAAGGACACTGTGCATCTGGCCCAGCCATGTACCAACTACAAGGCAATGGGAAGACCCTCAAGCTCTCTAAGCTCCAGTGTGGAGTTTATGGAATTTATGGCCCCAGCTCTGCCTCGCTCAAAGACTTTGTGAGACACAAACAAGATAATATATGTGAAATCTCTTTGAAAAGTATGGCCTGTCCGATGATTTATAATTTTTAAAAAATTAGATTTTATGAAAAATCTTATTGGACAGTTAACTTAATGAACTTTAGTTTGGCAGAGAAAGGGCTGAATCTGGAAATAAGGTGAACCTTTCTCATTATGAAAAAAAAATAGAACATGAGAATTGGTGATCAAGACTGTCCTTGGAGATTATAAAAACCTGAGATTGCTTGGGGGGGGGTGATTTGTGAGGTTGGGAGCTTAAAGTAAATGGTTTCTGAGGTTTCCTACCAGTCCAAAGAGTGTGTGAGTTTAAGACTTTTCTTGAGTTTACCTAACTATGGGCTTAGTGTTGAACTGTGCTTCAACCAAGTGAAAAAAACACTGAAAGAATTCCTGTACTTGAAAATGAAGTGCCCTTTGGTTTTTGTGGTGAGATAGATCACTGTGCAGTTTTCAAATGCGCAGAATCTGGTTTTTGGAAGGGGGACCATGTTGAAAGTGGATCTTAGTAAGTATTACCATGAATTCTAAATTCAAATAATTATTGAGACATGTAACACGCATGTTTGAAAATCTAAGTGGACTGCTAAGTCTCCTCAATTTATTCAGATTTAATTTGGAGAAGAGAGTTCTTCATGCCCTCCCCATCCTAACTATAAGGTTATGGTTTGCATTGTTTTTAAGAGTGTGCCAACCAGAAGAGAAGGTGTTGGCATCTCGGAGTGGGTTTTTCTGATAAGCTGGCCACTGAGATGAGGAGACTGTGTCCATTCTGCTTCCTTATTAAGTGTGCAAACAATGCCTCAATGGCCAGTGCCACAGTTTCCAGTCACCCAGATAACATCCCACAGTCACTTTGGAAGAACCTCTGTCTGAGTTTATGTTTTCTAACCAGGGTTTTACTGGTTAGAACTAGTACTTCAGCAGAGAGAAGCGTCCACGTTTGTAGTTGATGCTGTGTGATTTGGAGCTAGACTTTGATCTTCCAGGGCATCAATTTACTTATCTGTAAGTGGAGGTCATGTCTGGACCTCATTTCGTACTTCACCTCCTCAGAGAGACTTTTCCTGCTCAACCAATCTAACAAGCCACCAAATACAGCTGCATTCTGGTGGTTCTCTGTCCTATTGCCCAGCCTGATATTATTCATGCAGTTTCATTGCCTGACATTATATTATCTAAGTATTTGTTCAGGTGTCCTAGCCTTAGACTGCAAGCACCATGAGGACAGGGATGGTGTCTGAGCGGCTCTCCACTCTTATGCCCCAAACCTAGCACAGTGCCTTACTAGTTCATGCAGAGGTGTTCATGGTTGAGTGAGTGAATGACCTACCACCATCTACCCTCCTTCTCGTGAATTAGCAGAGCTTTGCTATTGCATACCCAAACATGGAAAGTCCACTGAGTTCCTTGCCAGAACAAGGACATAATATGTTTCCATTGTTTATGGTTAAATACAAAGTAGAGTGAGTGAGTAAGTGGGTAAGTGGACGCATGAGGTATCTGCAGGGCCTCGTTTCACTGTGCCTACCAGGCAGGAACTGCGTTGGTCTTTGGGAAAGGAACTACCGTAGCAGTGAGTTCTAGTAAGTACCTGGTTATTAGTGATCATAATACTTGTACTTATCCTGCTGGCTTATATTGCATGTCTCTTTATCCTTTAACTCAGGGGTATTGCAGTTTACTAATGAAAACCATTAACACAAAATGGAAAAAATGGATTCTGTCCCCCAGCCCTAGTACTCCAACTATACCCCATGTCCCACTCCATGCTCACAAATAATTTTTAAATGCATTTAAAGTGATAGAGGAAGAAAAGGTTCCCTGGGGATAGGAACAATCTGCTAAACATAAGAGTGTGTGTAGTTGATTCCTAAGTAAAAATGGAGATTGCAGCTGGCCTCCTTTGGCTGGTAAACAGGATTACAGGGTAAAACAAGTGTCAGGGTTGTCCAAAGAATATCACTCTGACACTTCTCAGGCTTTCCCCTACATCAACCACTAAGGTGCCTGAAAAAGAGTCTTTCACAGCCTTAATTTCATGGCTTAGTCTTTATTCTAGTAATAAAAAGGGGGGAATCCCAGCCAGTGCTCCCATGGGGGAGGAGAGATGCATGCTAATCACATTACTCTATTATCAAGGTAGCTCAGGCATTGTTGTCAGGTAGCACGTCTATGATTTATAACACATTTATCCCTGGGAGTGGGATGAGATTATCAGTAAAGCCCAGTAAGCAGGTGATATGTCACTAAAGCAGGAGACTTAATGTGGCTACTGGGGCCCATTGAACTTACGGCAGTATTTGTAGGGCCTGAGTGTCAAGAAATTAATGGTTTATGCAGACCTATGTGCATTCTGATGTAGAAAGAAATGTTAAAGTAACGGCACAGTGGATAGAAAAATCTAGCTGTGGAGAAAAATAATCATAGACATGAACCAAAAATAGCAGACTGTAACAGCCA
The DNA here is from genome assembly GCA_027563665.1 of Antrozous pallidus. NCBI lineage: Eukaryota > Metazoa > Chordata > Mammalia > Chiroptera > Vespertilionidae > Antrozous > Antrozous pallidus. The sequence goes on along the minus strand of CM050515.1, from coordinate 34,018,807 downwards.
AGTCAGAGAGTTGATCCTAAAGGAAAAGAACAGAAAGTTTGCCTGAACCTTTCCAGTTCTTCTAAACCTGGCTTGACAAGTGCCTCTGGGTCACAATTTCTTCATCTGTAAAACGAAAATATATAATATCACCTCATAAGTTATTTTAAAGATAAAGCTAATGTATATGAAAGCATTTTGTAAATTATTAAATACTATACATATATAAAATATAAGCTTAGGTCAGCTAGTGTGATTCAACATGAAAAAATGCATATACAGGTTCTTAGCTACTTTTCATATGGATCTATAGTCATGGGCATTAGTGAAAACCACTCTCTCTTTCACTGAAGAAGAATGACTTAAATGCTACCCAAATGAAAGTGGCAGGAGATAGGAAGCCATTTTGCAAAGGCCTGCATTATAGTGTGAATGTTGGGGGTAGCCAAAAGGTTACCTTCGGAACTGGAACGAAGCTCCAAGTCACCCCAAGTAAGTCTAAATTCCTAAGCATTTCTCCTTCCCTATGTTGTCTCCTTTCTGATTGTAATGTTTGGGGCAGATAATGGAACATGAGAGGCCTTTCCTGGTCATTTTCAGAAGACTAAAGAGATTGTAGAAGGATTCCTCATCTATTCTGTAATGTTCTAGTATGAGAAATGAGAAATAGTAGATTTGCAAAGGATAAGAACTAAAGAAAAGATGAGTAGTGTTTTTGTTTTGTTTGTTTATCCACCACATCTAAAGCAGACAGGATGTCCTTCAGAATAGGACTTGAGTAAGTAATAAGGCTCCCACTGAATCTGCAAAATAAGTTTACTTGGGGGAGTAGGAAGCTGTCACTCAATGATCTGGATCCTATCCCATGACATTTCAGATTGATGGAAGTTCAAATTAGGAGAGACACTGTGGCAAGAATCTAAAACTTGATAACTCTAATGGAGACACAAGGACCAGATACATCCGTTGGATAAATAGAACTGAAAATCATGAGTTTGATGGTGAGAGACCAAAAAATGTGGGCAGATAACGACTTCATTTTGAGTGTTACACAATAAATGCCCAAATTTGAGTCAAATAGCCTGTGTGTTATATGGAATGTAAAAAGAAATTTACTTTGTAGATAAAAGGACCATATTTCTTAGTCTCAGGTATAAGAAGGATGGGTGGGGCTTGTGAGTGTTTTTGACTGACTAAGACACACTGTGGGAACAATGCTGGCTATCAGTGGAACTTCGGGAGTGGGACTAGACTGCTGGTCAGGCCTGGTAAGTGGGAATAATGGAAAGATTTAGGATAAAATGTCTTCATGGTCTCAAGAAATTATGTGTAATAGTGGGTGAGCTGGAATTTTGGTGGATCACTATTACTAGAGTTCTGATGTCTGGTTCTAGCAAAATAATTATATATATAATTAATAATATTACATACACACACACACAGTAGGTCCTCAGGTTATGTAGGAGATCTGTTCCTAAGGTGCGACGTAATGTGATTTTCTCCATAAGTCGAAACTCACCTACATAAGCAGCTACATCACTCACATTACAGTGGTAATGAAGTGAAACAGTAAAAAAAAAAAAATTAAAAGAAAGATAACAATTCCTGACCTTTATTTGTGGTAAATAAATAATAAAAAAACATAAAGCACATATGTATATACATCAAAATGACAGAACTTTTTTTTATAAATAAATGGAAGATGGTGGTGTAACCACAAAACAACATACATTCAGTCCAACGTTACCCGAGGACTGCCTGTATAGCATATATGAACTACAGGTGAACTACAATATCACTCTTGTAGGAATACAAAAGAGGATTCCTCTCTCATAACTCCTCCTAAGATCTGTCTATCTCATGCCTGTTATCTGTCTCATGCATCTAGGCTATTTGTGTTTATGGTAGCAATGCTAGTTCATTTATAAAATAAGGATAATAACATCTCAGCTTATGACACAGTTGTTGTAGTTGTGGCCCAAAAGATTGTTAACCAGTTTGATATATGGTAGGTTATCCATAAATGATGGGGTTTTCTTCCCTCTTTCCCAAGTGAAAGCCCAACACTGCAGGCTATTTTTGTATGAGGGGTTGCTATAGTGTGAATACAGGATACAACACACTTACCTTTGGAAAGGGCACTACGCTCCTCGTCTCTCCAGGTAAATGTTAACCCCATCACACCCTAGTTTTCCTTTTATGTAAGTTAAGGTATTTACATGTTCTTACTGTGTTTTATCCTTATGGATGTATAGTCTTTGTTTCCTCAGTTTACCTATGAATTTAAGATTGAGCCTTCATGGAGGGCTTTTTAAAATAAAACTAGCTAACAGAAAAGATGGAAATAACATAAAACTAATTCACTGGATCAGAATGGAGTAGAGACTAACATCCTAGATGATTATGACAAATCTGGTTTCTCCAGGAATAGCCTGGCTTCCTGTGTAAAGCCTGGACTATCGTCTCTCCCCAGGCATCCCTCCCATTCCTTTGTCCTCTATCCCAAATTCAGTTGCGGTATGTTGGACAGTCTGTGATATACTTCATTACTGGGAAGACCTGCCTATTAAAACTGAAAATTCCTAGAGAACATAGTCTCTTCATATATCCCATCAAGTGTCTAATATGGTCCTTTTACAAAGTAAGTAATTAAATGCTTGTTTAATTGAAATCAAACACCCAAAGAAATCAAGTTTCCAGGCAAAAGGGGAGAAAAGAATAAAGTAATTGCCACAGTACATTCAGTTTGTGGTAGAGAAGGAGAAACACTAGATTGAGAATCAAATTGACCTTGTTTTGGTCTCTGCTGCCAAATAGCAGTGTACTTATTGCAAATCTCTTGCCTCTGGGCCTCAGTTTTCTCATCTGTAAATTGGGAAGAAGATCTGGATAACCTCTCTAGTCTCCCCGCACCAACAGCCTATGAATTTATTCTACTTGGTGTCACGGGGAGAATCTTAAGTGTTTTCTAACCCATTAGGTGAATCAGGAAAAGAGGTAGAGTGACAGAAGGGAGTTTACTATAAGGCATCAGACACTGTGGGACTCATGGGAGGAACAAACAAACTCACCTTTGGGACAGGCACCCAGCTAAAAGTGGAGCTGAGTAAGTGTGGGATTATATGGTAACTACAAAATGCATTCTGGTGATGGTGAACAAGAGAAAAGGAGCTTTCATTTTTGTCATTTGTAATCTAGTTTTGAAGTATTAAGAATTGTGGTACCTAGATAAATTAGTAAAAGTAATCAAAAATTATATGAGCGTATTTTCTTTACAATAGAAGTTGGCAAACCATTAAGATTTTTCCCATGACATGAGGCTGACAGGGCTCTGTCTAATATTGACGTTTTTAGCTAAATGGAGCCTGATAAAGGGGCTGGTGGGAGGGAGTGGGGTTAGAAAAGCTGAAAATTGTCTAGCCATGATATAATAGACCCTTTCTACTTCCACTGCCATTGACTCAGAGACACACTGTGGGGAGGATATTCAAAGTCATTTTATCCATTCCCCAAGTAAGCCATACCCAGTTCACTTTATAGATTGTGTCCCTTTATACAAATCACTGTCCAAGAAGAGTTGGTGAAGTGCAGAGAAAGTAGTGCAGGGCTTCTGGTTTCAGTGTAGTCTAGATTGGATTAGGTCCCAACTAGCAATGTGACACTGAACCACACATTGTCCCTCTGTGTGCCCCGTGCTCTTCCAGTGTGAGGTGAAAGGTCAAAGCTCTCAAAGTCTGTGCTCCTACACCATCGTAGAGTTTATATGATTCAAGGGTATAGATTCTTATGGCTAGTCCTTAAACAAATTCCATAACCCAAAGGAAATAGCCTTGTTAGTCAATAATCTAACTTAACGTAGAAATAATAAACATATGCATAACATATGATATGTTTTGTCTTTAAACAACTCTGTTTAAAGTTGAACAGTATTCCTCTTTTACAGGAGAACAGTATTCCTCATTTACAGGAGAGGAAACTGAGGCTCAGAGAAACAATTGTCCAAGATCTAGCATGGTTGGTTTTTTAAAGATTAATAAGTGACAGGGTCTAGATTCAAAGCAGAGTCAGCTTCCTAATTTCAAGCCTTGCTCTTTCTACCACATTTTATCACAGACCCTATGCCAGGGCTTATTTAGAAATGAGAGATGATGCCGATGACAGTGAGTAAGAAAATACATGGAATTTGTCTTAGATATTTCCATCACTTAGAGTCAGAGTTTTGGGAAATCTTGACTTGAACGCCTCAGGTGTCCAAAGTATTCTCTTCCCATTTTAATGAAGAAACAAAAAGTTCAAGGGTCACTGGGAGCATTTACTCCATTGGAGAGAAGAGAGAGCAGAGCTGGCAGCAGCTAGTCCCCTGCTCTGACTTATGCTTTCCCTCACTATTTCTTGTATTTCTCTGGGTGGACCAGTCACCAGTTTGACTGATCTGCAAGTGCCTGACTCATCTGTGTTATAGAAAAATGCAACAGTGAGGGCAATTTGGACATTGCTAGATGGTATCATTTTAGCCCTGAAAGGGAGCTAAGGAAATGCCTTATTCAGACCTCTTTGTTTTTCTAATAAGAAAATTATGCCCCAGGGAAGTTATTTACATTGTCCAATATCATAAAGTCAGTGAGACTAGGGCTGGGACTAAAGCCTGGGGTCCCTGGTCTCTGGTTCTTACAGAAGAGTGACTACTCTTTGGTGAACTAACCTTCCAGTAGACAGGAGCTGTGAGGTATGTTCAAGAACAAGGGGGAAATAACAAATGGGTTTTGTTAGAGGAGTATTAAAAAGCGATCTTGTTATTAGCAATGACTCACATGCTCCCTGGGCCTATGCCCCAGCTGTAGTATAAAAATGGAAGGAAAAGGAAACAGCCCATTTTGTCACAGCACAAATCACTGTGGGGAATACTGGAAACTTGAAAGTTTTCTTTGGGACAGGAACAAGACTATTTGTTAAAGCAAGTAAGTTCCATGAAATAACTTGGTTTGTATTAGAGTGAGGGGCATCTGTTTTCGCTGATTCCCCCCCCCGCCCCCCCCATGGTTTGTTTGCTATTTAAAGAAGATGAGTGGCCCGTGATACTGCTGCATTAGATGGTATTCATGAGGATCAATCGTGCAGGAAACATGACCTGCTCACTTAAAAATCATGGGTGGATAAAACTGCCCGAAGTCCTTTCTAGGACTGACATGCTGTAAATGATATGAATGGCTCTTTCAACTGAATGGCTGTGATATTTTTATATAACCCTCTCTAGATTAAGAAGGATCTGCCTTACTTCTTGTCACCTTTCAATGGTCTTGGGAAAAAGAAAGTTAAATAGCTAAATTATATACCCCCTCCCACTTTGGTACATGCACAGAGACACAGATACTCGCCCAGTAACTTGCATGTGTGTGACTTAGGAATGCCAGCTACAGGGTGCCATTCTGTATAGAGATATTTCAGTGTGTGAATGCAGGTTTTCAGACACCCACATTTGGAACTGGCACCCGACTTTCGATCCTCCCACGTAAGTCAGATCTCCAGAAATGTGCAGCCCCATTTCCAATACTGCATTTATGTTTTTTTATATATAGCATTTAGCATGGTTTGTAATAGGACTTCATCATCATTACTACTGCCACTATTTTGTTGTTACTGAACAGTACAATGCTGCTAATTTGGAATATATATTTTCTGCGTTGTTATTCTTTTTACCCTTTAAAGAGAAGAAGAATATTCGCATTTACTTTGGAGCCTAGGATTTTCCTTGATCATTTTATTCCCCCTCCTTGCTGAGGTTCATAGGAACCTCCCTATGCTCGGGGTTTTTACTGCCTCATGACCGTCTTCTCTCAGAAATGCTTCCTCGGGTTTTCTCTGCCTAAGCACTTAGATATTGCAGTTTTGTCTACCAAAGTATTCTTGGCTTTTAAGCTCTCCCAAAACAGGTTCCTTGTCCCAATAATTATGGACAGTAAAAGTAGGTTCAGTTCATTAAATAATTACAGAGTATCATCAGCAAGCCAGGGACCGTGATTGGTTTTTTAAAAAGAAATAAGCAAAGAAAAGAAGATACTAAGATAATGTCCATGTTATCAAGAATTTCTAGTCCTGTCAGACACTGTGACTGAGCTCAGATGGGCGCTGTGTTTGGTCCTGCACGGGACCTGGGACCTGGCGGCGGGGAGCCCTGCGGGCTGGAGGCAGGACAGGGTTGGCAGTGCACGGTCCAATTCCTAGGCAGAGAGCCCATGGATGTTTTAGGGAAATGAGTGAAGTCTGTTCTGTGCTAAGATGTTTGACTTTCTTGAGGACAGAAAGCCCCCTTTGTGTAGGAAGCATTGAGTGAGGTGAGGACAGAAACAGGAGTGAGTGAGGCTGAGTCACCAGGCTGGACTGTGCTCAGGCCAAGAGGACGCGGGTCCTCGGAGTCAGGCCCAGGTGCTGTGGCAGCACAGGGTGCTGGGAGTGCTCTTTCTCCTACACTTTCTGGCAAAGTGGAGAATACGCTTTTGCCTGGGTGTCTTCTTACCCGGCCTGGCAGCTGAGGTGGGAAATGCCTGCCTGCTGCCTGAGTCTCTAACTTTACTCCCACCTCCCGGCCCATGTAGGAGGCAGCTTTTCACAGTTTTGTGAGACTGTTTTTCCTAGAGGAAAAATAGCCAGGGGCTGAGTTTGTTGATAGCTGTGGTGAGGAAAATGGAAACCACCCAATAGCTAGTGCCATTACAGCTATCAGGGAGGCTCCTTCAGTCCCCCTCCCCACCCCTTACAGAGAAAACACTGGGGTCTGCCTCTCCAGGTTTCCAGCTTTCAGAGCTATGGTGAAGAGTGTGTGACCTCCACTGGGGGGTGCGGGAAACCAGGACCTTTTTGTTATGCAGTTACCTAGAGTGTGACTATGGAAACAACAGAGTCACTTTTGGGAAAGGGACCCACGTGGTGGTCACGCCAAGTAAGTGAGCCCAGATTCTTCTGTAAAAATGACCCCCTTCACTGTTGTTCCTACCCCAATGCTGGACTACTTTTTGTTTCCATGGGAGGGGGCAGGATGTTTCATCATTGATTCCACACCTCAGGTTCTTAGATGGTCATTGTCCCAAACCTTTACCCTCCCTTGTCTCTGCATCTCTAAGGACCACACTCTCATCCTCTGTTCCCTGCTCTTCCCTGAGGCTGGGTTTCCAAACTCAACAAAGGACCACAGAAGTGAGAGCTGGAATGGACCTTAGGGGAGTCTTATTCATGTTGTAGAAGGAACCAAAGGCTCAGAGTCTAAGCATCTGTCCAAGGCCATGCTGGGCAGGCAGTTCAGGGCCATGTGAGGGTTCCAGCCTATCACCCCCACTCCTGAGCTTGGCAGAGCCACACAGCCCTCTTCTCACACGGCCCTTGAGCCCAGTGAGTGGTCAGCTGAGGGACAACAGCACACAGCGGTCAGAGACTGAGGGTAGGGTTTCCACCTCAGCCCAGGACCACTGACCAGCAGGCTGTGATTTCTGTGAGCTTTACCTCGTGTCTCGGAAGCAGGAGTGTGATCTCGGTTTGCTCCCATCTTTCACAAAATGTTATGAAAATTGTTGTGACTTTTTTTCTGTCCTAGCCTTTCCTAAAAGCAGGGCCCTGTGTGAATGAAGGTCATTGGAAATAAAGGAACCAAAAAGCTCTGGGTGCCTTGGCCTACTTCCAGGAGGTAAAGAGGGAAGGATGAACACACTGATCACAGGAAGGGCCTGAATCCTGCCTGGAGTCTGGCCAGGGACAGGGATAGGCAGGGACCAACCTCTGGGCCTCAGGAAGAAGGCTGTGAAGGGAAGCTTCAAAGAGCAAAGGAAGGAAAAGACAGAACAGGGGAGCTTCTGGAAAGGCAGTCAGAATCCATCAGCACAATGTAATATCAAATCTCCTCTGCCTCCATCCTTAGGCACATTAAGAGCCCCTTATATCTGCCAACAGAGCTGCAGTCAGGCCCTTGGTGTTGCCCAAGCAGGCAGGTCGGTGGTGGTGGTGTGGGGCAGTTGCTGCTCTGCTTCTCTGTTGACAGGAGTGTGTGTTTTCTCCTGGGAACTGGGGTGAGGAGCTGTCCAGTTCCTAACCCTGGGCTCCCATCCCTCCGCTGAGGCAATGGCGTAGGGGCCTGAGGATGGCTGTGAGAGATTCTTGCATCTCAGGGAGCATCGGCCAGTATTTCCCTGGATTGTTGCCCAGACACCCCTGAGCAGTGGGTAGGAGGGGGTCACAGGAGACAGGTTTTATCAAAGGCTTTCCCTGCTGTGTGTATCAGGAGGAAACTACATACCTACATTTGGAAGAGGGACCAGGCTTGTTGTTCATCCATGTGAGTATTATAGAAACGATCAGAGAAATGCCGTAGACAGAAATACATTTTGGAAGGATATCGCAATAATGAGAGTCTGGTCTGCTCGTTGTTGAAGGATTCCTTTGTTGTCTGGAAGTAACTTATCAGAGTGTCGGGTCTAATGGAGTGATTGAGGCTGTATGGACAAGGGTTTTGAATGGTGCTTGCAGAGGACAAATGCCCACGTTTTGAGAAGAGAGATTTCATTCTTGGTTAGGTTGCTAAAGCAGAACTTTATCCCTGACAGCCAAGGATCTACCCCATCCTTCAACCTGCTAACTGAGGCTCTCTCTCAGCACCTTCCCTTGGACTCATGAGCTATTTGTCCTCCATGAGAGCATCCCAGCCATGGTGCTGAGGCACCCACTGGTGCCTGAGTGGGTGGTGGGGTGGGGACATTTCTCCTCTGGGTGCAAAAAGATGCTTCCCTTTCTCTCTGTGTAAAGTGATGCTGGAATCATCTTATTTGCTACTACTGACTGACTGAAAACCTGACATGTGCCAGTGACTACACTCTGTTCCTCATGTAATTGTCCATTTACATCCTAGTGTTAGGTAACTGGTATTATTCCCATTTCACAGGTGAGGAAACAGATGTTTTGGGACAAACCACACAACTAGAAGGGACAGAGCCAGAGTTTAACTCAAACCTATTTTCACTCCATTGCATTGTTAACCGCCACCCCTCCTGCTCAGACCCGAAGGCCACCTTTCGGTCCTTGGTTGGCCCATCCTGAGACTTCTTTCCATAGTGACCATGGCAGCCTTGGCACAGGACTCAGCATTTCTGAAAAGTAAAGTCATTGGACTGGGAAGGGAGGATGCAGGAACCGCAGGGAGGGAAGTAGAAACATAAGGGGGACTGTTTATTGAACCTAAAGTGACACGGAGAGAGAAATTTATCATCAAAACCATGGAGCAGGCTGTTTAAAAAGCTCTGTTCCCAAGAGTGGAGGCTGTAATGTGAGAGGGGGCCAGCCAGCCACCCTGAGGGGCAGAGGGCAGGTATTTGTACTGCCATGTACCAGGGTGCAGACATTAGGAGGCCAAACACTCACTTTCGGGAGGGGAACGAGACTCCATGTGCTTCCAAGTAAGTGCCTGACCTTAGACTCACCAAAGACACAGAAAGTCCCTACTTTACTTTCTTATGTGATGAATCTGCACTTCCTGAGCTAATGTCTCATGTTTCTTTATGAGGCTTGGATGTTATGAAATTTGAATTCCCAGCCACTGGTTCAGTAGTGGTTTATATTCTAACAGTGGTAATTGCCAGTGGGAATTGGCCTTTTCATCAATGCAAAGGCAGACTCTTTTGCTGTTCTTAGGTTCCTCTGAGACAAAAGATCTTTATCAGAAAAGACGCTGTGACTGATTATGCCCAAAAATTTATTTTTATTACCTTCTAGTTTTCATGAGAAGTGATAAATTAAACTTCCCAAAGACCCTGGGCAGTGGACACACTCTTGCAAAACTCGGCATCTAGTCTAGAGACAGGGAAAGAACTTAATGTCAAAATAATGCAACAAAAACAATAAAAAGTTTAAGAAATAAAATCATAACAATTTAAAAGAGAAATGAAATAATCCTTAGAAAAGAAGATAGAGAGCAAGACTGCATTAAGATATAATTAAATATTTAGAGGGCCTTCTTATTCAATGTATTTACTAAGCAACTGTTATATTCTAAGCACTATGGTCTATGCGAGAAAGGGAGGAAGGACTATGCAGACCTCTGCCTCTCGGGATCTCATAGGGGATAAACTCAGCACAGAGATTGTTGTGCCATCATCACAATGTTGCAGTGGAGGCACATACAAGTCACAATGGGAGCAGAAAGGGAGGTGCTGGACCTCCTAGCCTAGCTGCCTGGTACCTATATCCATCCTGCATGGCCCTGTAAAACCCGTGGCCAGCACCCTCCCTCCTTCACCCTTACATCTCCTCACCCTAGCATAGGTATCACTGAACAAATGATTGTTGAAAAAAAAGTGCCTTCTGGTGAGGGAAGTCAGGGAAGGCTTGAATGAAGGTGTAGTGACTGTTTAGAATCTATTGACTTAGACAGTAGCAAGTATTCTCTAACAGAGACATTAATTAGACTTCAAAACAAGGAAATTACAGAATCCATCCAAATGCTCATGGGGGGGTGGGGGAGATCTCATCTCTCCAGGGGAACTTCCTCCCTGTTTATCTGTTTATTTGTTGTTTCATCAAGGCCTCTTCCCTGTTGTGGGGCAGTGCAGGCTGCATTTAGAAAGCCTGGAATCCATCATACTTCTCAAGATCCAGAGTTCAGAGGCATAACTACAATACTTGTGATAGGGAAGCAGTGTAAATGGGTTTGAGCAGCAAAGGGAGAGAGGCCTAATGATAACTACTTGAAGTCCACACCACTTGAGAGGCCACCCTCCCCGCTCCCCCCCACACCCCCCCGGAATGTCTCCATTAGGACAAGACTCTTCTTTGAAGTACACAGCTCCAAGGTGTGTGGGAAGGTGTGTGGAAGGAAGACTGATAAATTCACCTGTGGGAAAGGCTTCAAAGTTGCCATTGTTCCTAGTCGGTCAACCCTGCAAATATTGGGGTGCTTTGGGTCCTACAGGTGGACTGCATCTGTATCTGCCCTCAAGCTATGGCAGGAGAACTTGCTATACAATGAATACCATGTCCAGCCATTGTCCTAATAGAATGAAGTTGTTTCATAATGATTAGAAAGAAATAATCTGCATCAATAAGGCTGTGTACACAGGACTAGGTAAAACAAACAAATTCAGAGCACAGAAAACGTAAGGATAAAATTAGGCTAAAATTTAGGATGGAATTTCACATACTTGGAACTAGAGAAAAGACTTCCAAGGAACATACATTTAAAGGTACATGTGTTCCTCAGGTGGTGACGAGTGGTGTTTGGGTTTGTTTGTTTGTTTGTTTGTTTTTTTAAGATTATTGGATCAGATAGGTTTGATAAGCTCTGGATTTCTTTACCAGCAGCACTTCTCAAAGCCTTTAAAGTGATAATATACATTGTCAGTCTTTAAGACTGAAGTATAGTATACATCATTTTCCGATCTTATTTGGGCTTAGAAACTTTTTTATAGGGAAATTTAGAAGGACCGGAGTTCTGTAAATCCTCACTGAAAAGTACATGTCTAAACCACTCTCAAATTTTGGAGACCTTTATTCTCCACGTGGATCAACCTGAATCTTCGAAACCTCCAGAGAAAGAGTTCTCGAGTCCCCTATGTAACTTACTCCAGAAGTTCACAACCTTCACAGTTAAGAAGTCCTCCTGTGCAGTTATATGAATATTCCCATCGCAATTTTAACCTGTCTTTCTCTGCCCTCCAGGAACCACTCTCTAAAAGGGGTATCCTTCATAGGCCTTCATTCCATGATTAAGCCTTACCCATCCACTGTTATAAAACTTTCCTCAAGATTCATTTCCACAATTAATCCCTGGTTCTTCTCCAGGCTCTTCCAGTTCAGCTGTGTGACCCAGAATGGGCATCCACCCTCCGGAAGGCCAGCCCAGCCCAAGCTGGCTTTGATGGATAGGTTCGTGGGGTGGTTACAAAGGAAGCTGAGGAATCAGGACTCAGTGAACCAGACTTCTCTCATGTGTCAGAGATAGGGGGATTTGCAGGAGCCTGTAACACAGGGACAGGAGACATTGCTGCCCAGAAAGGCTGACCCTGCCTGGTTAGAGTTCTTGTAAAGCACCCTCCTATTGTGTGGCATCTGGTAGCTACAGTAAGCTGATCTTTGGAACTGGGACCAGGCTGGCTGTACACCCATGTGAGTAAGACCATGCAAATGACCAGCGTAAAAGTACCTGATGACTTGTCTATGAGAAAACAGGCAATGATTTATGGCAAAGTCAGGGATAAATGGGAACATTTTTTTTCCCATTTCTACAAGCTCTTGGTGACTTAAAATGTTCCCATTTCTCATATTCAAGACATAAGTGCCAAGAGTCAACAGAGTAAATAAAAATCTGAGCAGAATAATTCATGAAAAGGTAAAAAGAGTTCCAGATACCTGGTACTATCAAGCAAAGCCTATAACATCAGCACCAGATAATCTGAACATGCAGGGAATCAGCTAAGTGTCCTTGGGGGGAAAGAGATCGTTAATGGCAAACACAAATTCTCTCGTATTACACCAGGTAGCTAAATTCCCTGGTTTGGCTAATGAGCAGACTCTTCCTCTCTGGAGTTTAAGTAGAGTTTTGAATCTCTCTCAGGATAAAGGCTACTCCAACTTCTATTTAAATAGCAGTTGTGCCTTGTGAAATGACAAGCATGGAGGCAAGATGGTAGGGGCTTATAATACAGCTTGGGAGGCTGGCAGATTTGGGGAAAATTCTGTCTCTACTCTGTATAGCTAATAGTCTCCACTTTCTCAAAAGCAAAATGACAATAACCACATCATAATAATATGAGACAACACCCAGTACATAGCAAGTAATCAATAAATGACAGCTTTTCTAAATTATCATTATCATCAAGGTATTGCTGCATTAAAGCTTACATTATTGCAAAAGGAAAGAGGAACAGCTTCCCTGGGAAATAGAAAGTCTAAGAAACAAAGACCCAGGGAGACTTTTAGGATGGTGCTCTCAGATCCTGGTGGTTTCCAGCAGATTAACATCAGGAAGGTTATTGCAAAGTCCTTACTTGTAGTGGGAAAATACTGGTGTTAACAAGCTCATCTTTGGGGCAGGGACCAGAGTGAGTGTCCAGCCATGTAAGTAGAGTGGGGCAAGGGTGGACATTGACATATACTTCATTTTTGTCTAAGATGCTGAGTTGAACCCAGGTATTTTCTTCAGTAAGATCCCAAATGGTTCTTTCCATTGGTCCCTCAAATATCCTCCCATCTAGCCCTCAGTGCCCCCGAAACATCCTTAGTCTAGGACCTAAAGAATCATGAAGCAGTGATGGGCAAATAGTCCTGGGCCAACCAGAAGAATATATCCAAGATACTGCTCCCCTGAGCAGGGGGTTCTGCTCTACTAAATTATTGGTTTATTAAAATCACAACCTCCAACACAGAGCACTACAGCAAGATGGGGCAAAAGGGAAAGGATTGAACATACCAGAGACAAAAGCTCAACACAAAAAAGCAGAAGATATAATTCTAAAGAATGTGATTTTCTAGTCATTATGGAAAATCAATGCTTTTCCTATTGAAGTAAGAGGTAGCGCCAGTGAGTTTCTGTGATGGTGTCAACTACAGTGTGAATCTGTAGGAATAATGGGTAAACTCACATTTGGGAAAGGAACCCAAGTGTCCATAATATCTGGTGAGTCATCCCAGATGGCACCACTTGCCACCCCGTGGACCAGTGCCACTAATCTTTGCTCTTGGGATCTTGGTGATGACTATGGTGAAGCCAACAGGGGTGTTCTGATTGTCCTACAGAGGCCTTTGTGAAGGGAGAAGTCATCATTATCAATCTTTAAAATCTGTGTTTCTCTAGGTCAAACACATTAAAATTGAACTCTAATTGTCCAATGGATATTTTTAAATGCCTTTAGTATGGCCATCTCTCTATTAAATATTAGACTGAGTGTAGAGATGTCTTAGATAGATTTCTGACCTGTCCCCAAATAGGATAAAAACTAGCAAAAGGGACATAACTATTGTAAATTCAGCAACCTGAAGACTATTTTAGTATTGACCAATTGATGATGTCAATAGGCACATTAGAGATTCAGAGTAATAGGGTCTTGGCCGGAAAGTTGGCCTAGATGGAGATTGCTTTTTGCAGTAGAAAAAGTTTTCTTGAGCCTGAAAGATAAATAAGACCTGTATGAACAAAGAAAGGAGAGAAGAGGGGGTTCCGGGCACAAAGAACAAAAAGAAAGAAGTCATGATCTTAAGATTAAACAAGGCACATGCATTTGTGCATAAGTAAATACATCTGATAATAAGGTTAGATGGAGAGAAAGGCAAAAATGTCTTCTTAGGCAATGAAGGAAATGAATATGATAGTCTTCAAGAGAATACAGTCAAGGCCATGGCCAGCCACTGGGGAATGGAATCCAATTTAGAAATGCAAACCAGATAGGAAGGTGAAGGACCAGCTCTTTCTATGGATAGCTCAAACAGGCTGGAAGAGGGGTTAGTTACCCCATTCCTCAGAGGAAGAGAAACTAAGCGTTTCTGTAATGGAGATATTGGAAGTGGTATAATAGTGTTGCCTCCCGGTTGCAATATGGCAAAGGCACCAGAGTTTCCGTCATTCCCAGTAAGTCTTCCCAGGAAGTGTTACTGCTTCCTAATGCTCACCAGAGCCTCCGCAGGATTCAGTCAATTTCTCTTACTCACATTTCTGGGTTCCTAGGGTCTAACTGCAAAGCGCAGATTTAGTGGTAAGGGAGCTTTCAATCACTGCTGTGGCCTTAGGGACCTACAGCACAGATCATTGGGACACATGCTTTTGTGGTTAATTTTTAATTCAAATGGAAGGTTAGGATCTAGAATAGCTGAACTTCCACATTGAAAAGTTGATCCAGTCTTGCTAGAGCTACCTTTGGAGATACCATCTATGGTAGGACATGTTTATCTTGCTAGGGTGGAACAGGATTCTTCTCTCCCAGAGCCCTAAAGCCCTCAAAATTAAAAGTGACTTATTTCTTGTTTTCAAATAAAAATATTAAGGTTGCACCAGATGGACATGGGAGTAAAAGTAAACAGGGGCTCAAAAAAATCAAGTTTAGGATTGAGTACCCATCTTCTTTAATCAAAAAGCCTAATAAGCAGAAGTTTTGCAAATCTGATGGTCAATAGCCCATGAATTTATTCAACAATTGTTTCTTGAGCGCCTCATAGGTGGTATATACCAGGGTGGGGCAGTAAACCAGAGACTGGCCTGTACTGTCACAGAGCTGACATCTCAGGCAGCCAATACTCTTATAGGGCATATAAGGGCTTGAGAGAGGAAATTCAAAATTTGGAAGATTGTGGCAGACCCTGAATGTCATGCCAAGAAGTTTGGCCATTGTTCAACAGGCAGTAGGGAGTCCCTGGATTATTTAGAACAGAAAGTTCTAAGCAAGTACTTTGGAGGATGAGCTCAAAGAAGAAATGAGAGGGGGGACATGGAGAGAGGATGAGCAAGAGAGGAGATCAGAGGTAGAGAAGATGAACAGGAGAAATAACAGCAAAAATTTGGATCGGGAAGCCCAAAGAGTATTAACTGGTAAAAATAGGATGTGGAAAAAAAAACTAAAAATCACCTTAATGATTCTGACTGCATTTATTGTTATTTCATTTTGATCTCTCATCGGCAAAGCTGAGCAATTGGTCTGCCCCTGGTAGTCACCCTTCACAAACTTAAGGATGGCTGTTAAGTCTCACACTCAATCCCTGCTGTCTTTCCTCAAAGTCTCCTGATCCGTGGCATTGCTCTCTCCAGACTGATGCTTTCCAATAGGACTTTCTGTAACCGTGGAAATGTTCTATCAGTCTGCACCATCCAATACAGCAGCCATCTCATTAAATGAGGTTTTAAATTTTTTTAATGTATTTTATTGATTTTTTACAGAGAGGAAGGGAGAGGGATAGAAAGTCAGAAACATCGATCAGCTGCCTCTTGCATACCTCCTACTGGGGATGTGCCTGCAGCCAAGGTACATGCCCTTGACCGGAATCGAACCTGGGACCTTTCAGTCCGCAGGCCGACGCTCTATCCACTGAGCCAAACCAGTTTTGGCATGAGGTTTTAATTTTCAATTGAATTTTTAAGTTTATTTAATTTTAGTTAACTTTCATTTAAATAGCCACATGTAGCTAAAAACCATCAATCATATTGAACAGCATGGTCTTGACCTTCTCCAGCCTGATAGCCATTGGCTCTAAGACTTAAGGAAGTGTTTAACCAGGACTCAAAGTTGGGCATCTGGCCCCCACAGCCATCCCGCCCCGCTCAGGCCAAACTGCATCTGGTGGCAATTTGTCCTCTGCCTTCTTTTTGAGGCCACATTCTCTCAGCATCTCCACACCCTTCTCCGCTCCCCTTCTCAGTCCCGCCCACGACTCCCACTGATGACTAAAAAATCCTTTCGGGTGTGTTGATATGGCTAACGACTTCCCATCTCTCCCCTCCCAGTAAAAAGTCTATGTCATAGGGCCTTAACCCTCAGTGATGCCAGGTCCCACAGTATGCAGAGACTGGAGGAAAACTGGCAGAATCCTTTGGGTTCCAAAGCTTTGGATGTCCCTCACATGTGACCATGAACCCAGTATGCTCTGCTGCTCCAGGGGTTGCCCCACCCACAGGCAGTTCTGCCTAGACTCAGCATCCCAAGACCATGCCAAGGGCTGATTTCCCATTTCAGGTCCAGTTGGATGTCTCCATTGCCAAGGCCACCCTGGCTGGCTTAGCAAGTGGGGTGCAGCAATAGCCTGAGAAGCCTTGTATGTATGGTGAGGAGCTATGGGAACAGAGAACCACAGGGGCAGGAAACTGTAGTCCCAACCCTGCTGTCATCTCTCTGGGTGGCCCCAATGTGTTACTCCTCTGCTACTTCCTCTAAAGGCAGGAGGTCTGAAAGAACAAACAAGGAGAATTACACTAAAACACTAAACCATACAGAAATACTGAAAAATTGTTCTCAGCACAGAGAAAAAACCTTCAGCAACTCCTGCTTCCTGGGGGTGAAGAGTAGAAACTCTGCATTACTCGGTAGCACATTGTGGTAACAATATCCTGGTAGTATCAGTAGCTACAACTAGTTGCATCTGCTCAATACTTTATAGTTTATTAAATATAATTTTATATGGAGAAACTCTTAGTTTCTCAGAAAAGCCTCTTTAGGAAGGTGAATGAGGTGACATCTTCATTTTACAGATGAAATTGGTGAGATTTAAGGAATCGTATGATTTGCTCATACCAGCTTGTATCTAGTAAATGGTAAAGCCAGGGCTTGGGCAGAAGTGTTCGATTTATAATCCAGAACTTCTATAGATGTAAGAAATCTCCTACTAGTGTGACTCATCTTCTAACTTAATTCCAGCCTATTGTAAATTTCTAGATCCTACTAATGCCCAAGGATAAGTGTGGGAGACCAAGCTAGATTCCAAGATGTATGGTTTTCGTTGCTGGGACTTCTTTGTGCTCACTTGTCCTGCCAGAGCAGTTGAAGAAGTTCCCATTGAGTAGAAGAGTTAGTGGGCCTTCATTTCTGGTTTCCTAGAATGGCAGGCAGGACCTGGCAGAGGGCATTCCCTGAGAACCTGGCCTCTCGGCCAGGACTCATGGATTGTACCTGTGCCTGATTCCTAGTCTGTTATAAGCAGATGGGTTCTAGAATGTTCTTTTTCATCCAAAGCTTGAAAATGTGACCTGCCAGGCCCAAAGAGCCCTGCTCTTGCCCATCACCGGCATCTGGACTCAGGTCTCAGTTGGGGGCAAGGAGAGAAACAAGCATCTCCTAACTCAGTTCCTTTTGGCCCACAGATATCAAGAACCCTGACCCCGCCGTGTACAAGCTGAAAAGCCCTAAGTCCAGCAACACTTCCGTCTGCCTGTTCACCGACTTTGATTCTGCAACCAACGTATCACAAGACCTGCAGTCCAACGTGGTCAGCACTAACAGCGCTGCCCTGGACATGGGGGCCGTGGGTTCTAAGAGCAACGGGGCTCTGCGCTGGAGTGCCAGCCCTGATTTCTTGTGTGAAGGCACCTTCAACGAGACATTCTACTCCAGCTCAGGTGAGTACAGCCTCCGCGCCTGTGCAAGCAGTCTTCACCCTGAGCTGCCGAGGCGCCGGCTCTCCCAGGCAGACGGTGTCTGAATGCTGCTGTGATTGATGGCCTCAGCTTCATCAATTGTCAGCAAAGCCCCCTTGTTACTGAGTACCAGTGAACCCCGTCCCAGCAAGCCACAGAATGTCCTGGGCAAAAAGAGAAGGGGAGAAGATGGCAGGAGTGGGCACTGGCTCTCGGTCTCACTCGCTTTGAGTTCCCACCTCCCTGCCTCTGCTTGCGCTGTTTGCCCCTTACCACTCTTCCAGGCCCCATTCTATTGCCCTTCTCCAAGTTCCCTCCCCTTGTTTCTTTTTCTCCGCCAGCACCTGGCCTCACTTTGTCACTCAGTCATTCAACAACTACTGATTGTGCGTACATGGAATGCCAGGCACCGGAGAGGAGTAGTAAAAAAGCCCAGTGAGGGGTTTTGAGGGAAACCATCCATCAGCAAGGAGAAATCTATATAGTTTTAGATTGTAGTGTATGCTTTAACGTGGAGTTGAGGAAACAGCCACCTTAAGGACAAAAGTCAGGAAAGGGCTCTCTGGGGAAATTTATTTGAGCTGAGATATAAAGGAAAAGAAGCTGTGCCAAAAGCAGAGAAAGGACCCTGTGGAGGCTTGAGGCAGGAGTTGAGTGAAAGAGAAGAAGAGCAGTAGGAAATGAGAGGGAAGAAGTAGGCGGGGGCCAGATCAGAGGGCCTCTCGGATCATGAGAGGGCAGATACTGTTCGAATTACCGTTAGAAGCTATGATCTGGCTTTACGCAGGGAAATGACGTTTGGTTTACTTGTTGAAAGAACACTTTGACTGCTGTTGGGAGTTGGATTGCAGGAGCAAGAGTGGAAGCAGAAAGGAAGCTAATGCAGCAGAGAGATGAGGGTGGTCAGGACAGGGTCCCCTAGTTGGGACCCAAAGGTAGAACCACGCAGAGATGAGGAGGAAAGGAGGCTATCAAGGAAGGTGGTTAGATTGTACACCTGAGCAACTGAGTTAATGACAGTGTCCTTTACTGATACAGAGAGAACAAAGGAAGAAATTTGGGGTACAGGGATGGACCACATTACAGCATCTACACCCCTATGGCACTTGCAATTGTGTGTATCTTATTGCCTCTATTGGACTCCAGTCTGGAAGCTCCCCAAGGGCAGGGTCTGTGTCTCACGGTCCCTGTGACCTTGTGTCATATAACATGAACTTTGCACAATCAGTGTTTGTTAAGTGAGCGAAGTGGTGCCCAGAAGCCAGGGTGCTGGTCCAGGATCTCTCCTAGCAGACGCCCACATGTGACAAGTTCCCCCAGATCTCCCCATGAGGAAATATGGAAAAGGCTATAGACACTCACTTGTCCTACTCCTAGGAGGTCTGGAGTGGGAGAGTCGACGCACTCTGGACTCTAAGAAACAACGTTTCCCCTCTCTCCTTTTAGAATTTTCCTGTGATGCCACATTGATAGAGAAAAGCTTTGAAACAGGTAAGAGAGGGGTCTGTTCTCTCTTTGCATGCCTTTGCACGGGTTTGGGGAACGGGGAGCCCACAGTAACCCTGCCTGAGTAGGGGAGGTGGAAGGGAATTTGTGGATCTAGGAGTGACATCTTGAGGAGCAGGAAGAGCAGTTCAAGCCCTCCCCAGAGCAGCCCGGGGTCTTTCTGGATCCCCAGATTTCTCTCATCAAGTCTCATTTTCTTTTCCCCCATTCTGAGAAACTGGAGGATGAGTCTCTAGTTTTACTCAACCAATGACTCACTTCTATGCTTCTGTATGCCTTTCAATCACTCCACTGTCAGAAAAGGCAACAAGAGCTTCTGGGTGGCCCAGCTGTGAAACTTCTGATGAGCTTATAGCCCTTAACTGACCAGGTCACCCTGAGGGCAGCTGCCCTCCATGCCAGAGGGGTTTGCTTTCTTTCAAGAAAAGCAGCAGAATTCATGTAGATGTTGATCTTCTCTCTCAAGGAGCCCATCACTCCTCCCACCTACCCTGGGCCCATATTCATTTCCACTTGAGCTGTTTTTATGAGTCATCCGCTTGTGGCTCAACCACTGGGTTCTCACTTAGGGGCCCAGACCCAAGGGGTTGCAGTGAGTTCTGAGCACCCACCTCCTCCCCACCCCCTGCGGGGCTCAGAAATAAAAAAATAAGGACTAAGTGCAGTTGCTGTTTCCCTTTTGAAATGAAATACTATTAACCCCGGGAAATGTACAAAATTTTAGGAGGGGAAGCTGAAAGGAAAGGTGGAGCCAGGTGCAGAAAGCCACCCCACTCTGCCTTCGGGAAAGCCATTGGTGTGCCCTGGGGTGCTGTGCAGACTTCAGGTGTACATGCTTATAAACCACTGTGGCCTCTTGGTTTTGCAGATATGAACCTAAACTTCCAAAACCTGTCAGTGATCGGGCTCCGCATCCTACTCCTGAAGGTGGCCGGCTTTAACCTGCTCATGACTCTGCGGCTGTGGTCCAGCTGAGGTGAGTGGGCATCTCAGCCAGTCGGTGGGGTTGAGAGTCTTGGGGTGGGTCCCCAAGCTGTGAAAGCAAATCTGTCCTCAGGGTCTTCTTTTTAGGTGCTAAGTCTAGGCGCACCAAACTCCTCCATTTTTTTCGTTAGGAGTTCCTCTTGTTAATAACCATGGCCTAAGACATTTGTGTAACACAATACATTCCTCGGATGACAAGTCACCTCAGTTGAGTCATGTCTCACAAAGTATGACAGTGGAAAGAGAGAAACTGGGGCTAAGTAATATCAAGAGCCACACACTAATGAATGGAAAAAAAATAGAGAAATTCAGAACCCCGACACGCATTTATAGTTCTACTGTACCTTCCATCATGCTTTCTATCACATCCCTTTCACTGTTAAATCTGATAGGACTCCCAATTCCTTTCCTCATGTTCTGTGCCTCCAATATAGTGATAATAAATTGCCTTCTTATTATTATACTAGAGGCCCAATGCATGAAATTCATGTGGTGGAGGGGTCTCTCAGCCCAGCCTGCACCCTCTCCAATCTGGAACCCCTTGGGGATAGACCTATACTGGCAGTCAAACATGCCTCTTACAATCCGGGACTCCTGACTCCTAACCACGCACCTGCCTGCCTGCCTGCCTGCCTGATCACCCCTAACCACATTTACTTGCTGGCCTGATCACCCCTAACTGCCTCTGCCTGTCAGCTAGATCACCCCCTAACTGCTGCCTGCTGGCCTGATTGCCACTAACTGCTCCCCTGACAGCCTGATCACCCTTAACTGCCCTCCCCTGCAGGCCCAATCACTTCTAAATGCTCTCTACTGCCAGCCTATTCGCTCCTAACTGCTCTCCTCTGCTGGCCTGATTGCCCCTAATTGCCTCTGCCTCAGCCCTCGCCCTCGCCACTATGGCTTTGTCCGGAAGGACATCCAGAGGACATCCAGTCTAATTAGCATATTATCCTTTTAATAGCATAAATTATACCCTTATCCTGGTAGGAGTTATCCTTTTCCCCCAGTGTCCCTGGTCATTCTACTGACCAATGCATCCCATCCTACCACCATCAAAAACAACTCCAGGGTCCATTTGCTCCTAGAACTCTACAAATAGAGGCATCTCCATCACATCCCCCACTGTCCAGAGTCTGTCTCCTCAGTACCCAGCCTGACTTTTGTTCTTCCTCATTCAAGGTCAGCAAGAATGTGAGAGCCCAATGCTCCTCGCTGCTCGCTCCTCACCGCCCTTCTCTCCTCAAGCAGAGACGCGCTCTCAGCTTCCATGAAGAAGGCTCCTTCCACCTCTCAGGCCCCCCACTGACAAGGCCACCAACTGGATCCTACCAGATATTTGCAATCAAGATGTTGAAGAGCTGCCAAACGCTGCTACCACTCCTTCTGTCCCCCCACTGCTGCCTGTCACTGCCCCATGTTCCCAGCAAAGGCAGGGGCTACTGCAGCCTCTCCTGGCTGTGGCCCCCATACCCCTGTCAGAGACTGCTTCTGATGCCCCCCTGGGTGGTGGATCACCAGGGGGTTCTCTCAGGTTCTAGCTCCTGGAGAATGTTGTGAGGAGCTTTTATTTTTTTTAAATAGTGTTCATAAAGAAATACATATCATCCTTTTCCCCAAGATGTGGGGGAAATTATCTCATTATCTAGGCCCTGCTGTGCTGTGTATCTGAGCCTCATTGTATATTCTGCTGCCCTGGCTTCATTAAAAGTGATTTGGAAGAGCAAAGACCGTCTCCTGTTTGACTGGGTTTGGTCAGGGTCACTTTCGGCTCACTGTTGATCACTAGCTGAGCAGAAGGAAACCAACACATTTGTCTATGATGACATCCAGGGAGCCTAATTCAACAAGCTGCATAAGTCAACCTCTTCTTGGAATAACCTCTAGAAAGTTCCACTTAGAAGGCTGTGCTGGGGGCAAGGCAAACCCACTTTAAAGCTTGAGTCCCTATTCTTCTGTTTTCATGCCACACCACTGGGCCACTTGTGGCAGGAGGTCCATGGATATGAGTGGATATGAGCAACTGTACTTAAAATTTGGCAGACAGGGACCACACAGCAAGTATCCCCAAAATGCCACCCACTGCCTCCTGTCCCCCAGGAACATTGCCTTTGCCTTTCCTTTCAGACTGATTTCCCGTAGAAATTGCACATTGCCCCACAAATTCATGGCTGGGGACCACCCAGTTGTTCACCGCCTGGGTTCCAGCCCAGTGCCCAGCCCCTTGGAGGAGGGGGAAGATTGTGACCCTAGCTAGACTTTACACTCCCACCATCCTGGATGTGAGGATAAGAAAAGGGGGGATGAGCTCTCTCCCCTCAAGCCCAGGAACTAAGCCAAGGAGAGGAGATGTCTCAAGCCCTCTCTGGGGGACAGAAGGTGAGATTCCCTAGGGCCCCAGGAAACCCCTGAGCCTCCTGCTGCCTGAACATCTTTCCTCGTGTCACAGATGCTAACGGGAACCCCCTTCAGATCACAATCACTGCTATCAAGATTAAAGCCTAGCTGAAATCAGTTTGGCTCAGTGGATAGAGCGTCGGCCCGCGGACTGAAAGGTCCCAGGTTCGATTCCGGTCAAGGACATGTACCTGGTTGCGGACACATCCCCAGCAGGGGGCATGCAGGAGGCAGCTGATAGATGTTTCTGACTTTCTATCCCTCTCCCTTCCTCTCTGTAAAAAAAATCAATAAAATATATTTTTTAAAAAAAGATTAAAGCCTAGCCCAGCCTGCGTGACCGTCAGCCTATGAACGCTTCAATTCCCACTCACATGCCTGGCTTTCAGGCTTGATCCCCAGTGTGGGGCATACAGAAGGCAGCCAATAAATGATTCTTTCTCATCATTTTTTTTCTCTCTTTCCCCCTCTCCCTTCCTCTCTGAAATCAATAAAAATATTATAATAATAATAATGATCAGAATAAAGCCTAATGGTTTGAGGGCACCCTATCTCCAAATACCTCTATGGTCTACCTGGATGTCTCTGACCACATCAGCTAGAAACATGCAAATCTTCCCAGCTACAATCCAGGCAGCTTCTGTTCACAGCGACAGAGCCACCGGCTCAGTAGGGGACCCGGGCATATCCCTCCCCTCCATAAGCTTCAGGGTCAGCACCTGTAAAATGTCAGCTAAGCCTGGAGCTGCCTCCAGCTCCATGCACCTCTGATTCAGTGGCACCTGTGAAACTCCACTGTCCTTATTCTGGTCAGCCCGACCGGGTGTTTTACAATCCCCAGTTCTCGCTGAGCCACTTCATCTGCAGCCTCAACACAAGTCCCTTTAAAGATCACTAATAGGAAAGGTCTTTGTGGAAGTCCCATCACAGCGACTCACTCACATGGAGGAGGACCAGAACCTCCCTTCCAAAGCAGGGTCTCCTGCCGGCAGGGAACGCAAAGCTGCCTGCTCATCAGTCTGACACAAGGCCAGCGATTCCACCACTGGGGGTTTCTTTTAATTAATTCTCTTCCTCATATTAGATGAAAGTGACTATAGGAGAGCTAACAGAGCAATGTTTATCAACCGTTAAAAACTTAGCACAAATTAGTTTGTCTTCTTTCTCTCCTAAATGGTCATTCACTTTGGTCTGTATACAAAAGATCAAGCAAAGGACAAGTAGGTGGCCAGGGAGGCAGGTCTGCTCCTGAGAGTTGGTTGCAAAGATACTGAGGCTGAAGGGGACAAAGGCTTGAGGCAGGGACCCTGGAAGGCAGTAAAGGGGCCAAAGACAGGTCCCTCCAAGGACCCCGGAGGAGGCCCAGACCGAGGGAGGCCAAGGGAGCCTGTGGAGTGGTGCCAGCGCAGGGCCTCAGGGGGCAGGGCCCACAGTCACTGGACTCCTAAGGCCACCGAGGACTGGTGAGGTAACATGGCAGTGGCTGGGGATCCACCCAGACCCTGGAGGGAGTCAGGCCTCCTCCTCCCAGGCCCTGTCCAAGTGGAGGGTGATGCGGCTGTAGGCAGGGTGGAGGCCTAAGAAGCTTCCACCTCAAACCAGGGGTTCCTCAATCCCAGAAAGAACTTTTCCCCAAGTCTGAGGCTGTTAAGCCTAAATCCCATTAAAGCCCAGTCAGAAAGTAATTCAGGGGCCACTAGGTGTGCTGTGGGGGGAAGTGGGTGCAGAGAAACCCCTTTGCCCACTCGGTCCTCACATCTGGCCCAGGCCTCCTGGGAATGTCAGGGGAAGTAAATGATCTTAAAGTGATCTTATAAGGAGGCCCAGGGGAAGGGCTCTGTGCCCACTAGGAGGGCCAGCGCTGGGCTAGGCCACAGCAGAGCCCTCCATGCAGCAGGGACCAGGTGCTGTCCAGCCTGGAGGGGAGAGGTCACAGAGGAAACCTGGAGACATGGCCACCAAGTCCGTCTGGAGGTTCTGCCACGCAGAGCCTGAGTCCCCACGAGCAGGACCCAGCTGCAAGGAGGGAAAGCTGCCCTCCGGCCGCGCTTGTCACAAAGGCCAGTTAGAGAATGGGTATCTCTGGACAGGAGGGCTACTGCCCCAAAAGGCTTCACCTCAGGCCAGCCCTGGAGGCAGAAGAATGGACCAAATGGCTTCTCGTGAATTCAGGCCTAAGATTCTAGAAGATCCTCTGACACTTCACGCAGAGACCTGCCCCCTGAGGACAATTGGAATCACAGTCCAGTCAGAAGGGCAGACTCAGCGAGGATATGCTTCAGGAGCACCTCTGCCATGGCTCACCCCTGGAGAGGCAGCCACCTGCGTCGTGAAGGATTGTTTATCGTCTTGATTTGCCGATTAAATTCAATTCCCCTAGGGCTACATGGAAAGCCCTTTACAGAAATCACCTTAGTGGTCAGGCAACATCTCGGCAAGAAATGCCCCTGGACTGTGAGCACTTTGGATGGGACGTTCATCCCCGTGTCTGCAACACCTAGCACAGTGCCCGGCTCACAACACGTGCCAAATATACACTTAACCAGCAAAAGGGTGAATACATGATTAGGAGGGAGCCAAGTTAGAGGGGGGAGAATAAGAGAAGGGGCAGGGGAGTTGGTAAAGGGGGTGGCCTGTTTCACAGTTTTGCCAAAAGCAACCTGTCAAGAGCTATCAGGGAAAGTAAAACCTCAGGCAGAACCATAGCCAGCACAGCCCCACAGCACTCAGCTAATACATCCTGGAGCAGTAGTTCTCAGCCTTTCTACTGCCGAGACCCTCTAACACAGTTCCTCGGGTTGTGGTGACCCCCAACCACAAAATTATTTTCGTTGCTACTTCATAACTGTAACGTTGCTACTGTTAATGAACCGTAATGTAAATATCTGTGTTTTCCGATGGTCTTAGCCGACCTGCGAGTGGTTCTCAAGCTGTGAGGTGGGCCCAGGGTGATGAGGCCGCAGGGAGGGTAGAGGCCTAAGAAGCTTCCACCTCAAACCAGGGGTTCCTCAGGTTGGACCCACAGGTTGAGAACCGCTAACAGGGTGGCCTAAGACCATCGGAAAACACAGGTATTTACATTACGGTTCATTAACAGTAGCAGCGTTACAGTTATGAAGTAGCAACGAAAATAACTTTATGAACCTGAGGAACTGTATTAAAGGGTCGTGGCATTAGGAAGGTAGAGAACCGCTGTCCTGGAGGGTGGCTACTCTGGGAAGGCAACAGGGCCTCCAGGGCCAGCACTCTGCCCACTGAGGGGCCGTGCCAACGTCCAGGGCTGAAGGTCCCATTACCACTCCACCTCTCACTCCCCACGTCTCATCTCAACACCCCTTCTCCAATCTACCTCCGGGGACAATGTGTGGGCCGGGGGGCGCCAGCTGCGGTCTTCCTGTTAATAACTGGACTGGCTGATGAGGACCCGGCACAGGACCACAGTGTCCTGCTTCTGTGCAAGGCCACCTGGTTTGCAGGCTTCATTTCATCCAGACACACATGCGTGAGGTTTCCTCTGAGCATCACATTAATTTTGAAATTAATAAACAGGTCAGACAGTGAATCTGTAGCCAGAAGTAGGACAGGAAGTGGAAAAAAGTCTCCCACTTCCCTCCAGGTGTTTGGGGGCTTGGGACAGCCCCTTCCCATTTCCATGACGTCATGGTTGCCGAGAGGGGTAAGTAGGGCACCCTTTGAAGCTCTCCCGCAAAAGCCACATCCTCTGGAAAGAAGAGTTAAAAATACTGAGTTAGAGATACCATCGCCCCAGGCCACGTGCCGAGGCCAGGCAGGCTAGGCCGTTACACCACCAACCACAGGTGCGGCAGGAAGCCCCCTGGGCTGACTGGCAGCCCCGCCCAGCAGCAGGCTGAGAGATGCTGCACACAACGTCACTGAGAGGCCTCCCCTGCCCCGCCTCTGCCCGCCCCCCCCCCCCCCTTCTGAACCAAGCCCCAAGATCAAACCTCGGTCTCACCTCATTAAACCCTTGCTTAATACAGGACAGGCCCTCAAAGCTTAAGTCCACCTCACTTCCACCTAGGAGGTGTGGGGGCCACATCTGCCCACAAACACAGCTGGAGCTGGTTCTCAAAAAAAAAAAAAATAAATAAAAACCTCCATTCCAGGCAAGGCCAGAGTGATGGCCCTAACTGACATCTGCTTCTCAGAGAACAGAATACCAGAATTCTGGAAGCAAGGTGGCAAGGGGCCGGAAAGCTCAGGCCAGAACCTAACTAAGACCAGGGAACGCAGGACTTGGACATCCTACACTGAGGTAGTGTCCTCAGCCATCCACCTGGGGGCAGCAGCGCTCCACCAAAGAGGCCTCTGTCTTCTCAGTCTGTTCAATCTGAGCACAGAAAACCCCCAAAGCTTAGGAAAACCTCTTTTCCAAGGAAAATGAAGGGCAGGTGACTTATTCTGTGAGCCCCCTGTCCTTTGCCAGTGACTGCACTGGGCTCCCGGCCCGTGTAATCCCGTCATCCCAAGGAGAGAAGGGCTGGGTCTGGCCACACAGACAGCAGGGGGCACCCCCTGCTCAGGATCCTCAGACCTGCTCATCCAGGGCGCCAAAAGGGACCCCTGAGAAAGGGCCCCCAGAGGAAGGAACTGGGCAGAGTCAGAGTCAGAATCAAGTAGTCTGGGCTTGGTCCTTAGCTTGTGCCCTGGGCAGGTCTCTAACCACCCACATGTCACGGGAGCCCACACGGGGTCAGTGCTCGGTCAGTGCTCTGTCAGTGGACAGTACGAGCAAGGCTTGCTTTCACGTTGCTTACAAGCCAGAGGCTCGGGGTGGGAGTGCAGTCTCTGTTCAAACTCTACTCCACCACACAGAGGAAGTTCCAGAGCAGGCTAAAGTAATCACCGTATCGGGCGCGTCTGGGGTAGGAGGACTGACTGCAAGGGGCACAAGGAATCCTTCGAGATGGTGAAATGTTCTGTATCTT
Source organism: Antrozous pallidus (assembly GCA_027563665.1). Classification (NCBI taxonomy): domain Eukaryota; kingdom Metazoa; phylum Chordata; class Mammalia; order Chiroptera; family Vespertilionidae; genus Antrozous; species Antrozous pallidus. Next base: position 33,990,910 of record CM050515.1, on the reverse strand, counting down.
GATCTGGGTGGTGGTAACACAGGTCAAAATGCAACTGTACACCTGAGATTTGTGCATTTCGGTGTATGCAAGTTCGATCTCAATAAAGTTCTGTTCCCTTAAAGGAGCTAACATTCCAGTGAGGACCTGGGCATGGGATGTATCAGTGACTATGATTGCTTAAGGGAGGTTTCGTTATTGTATTTTGGGGATGAGTCCTGAGGCAGGGATCCAGAAAACCAGTTACCTGTAACCTTCACTACCCTTCTCTCCTAGGGCTTTTAACGTTCATTACTTCCCAACCAGATATAAAAAGTAACCCACTTCAATGCTGTTGACGGGATCATAAGAGATAATGGGTGTGAAAATGCTTAGTAAACTGAAGTTCAGATTATTAGGGAATGCCCAGAAAGATGAACTGTGATCCTGAGTGCAGGTCGGTTGGGCTGGGTCAGACTGGACCACCACAAGGAAATAAAAGCGAGGCCAGACCCCACGTGAACTTAGGGCTCCAAGGCCACTGTGTCTCACTGTTTCCCGCAGTGGATGGCCACTGCTCCCTTCACTATGGCCCCCGTCATTTTCTTTTTCTGTAAATGGATACTTCCTTTAAAATTCTTTTTGCTGAAAGTATTATATAGGTTCTCTTCCCCCCCCCCCCACCCCCCCATTAACCTCTTCCAGCCAGCTCCTGTCCCTCCACCATCCCCCACCCAGGTCCTCACCACCCCATTGTCTGTGTCCATGGGTCAGGCAGATATGCATACAAGTTTCATTGATTGATCTCTTCCCACCCAACCTCCCCTGCCTTCCCTCTGAGATTCAGCAATCTGTTCATGCTTCCATGTCTCAGTATCTACTTTTGTTCATCAGTTTATGTTGCTCATTAGATTCCACATTTGAGTGCGATCGTGTGATATTTCTTTCTCTGACTGGCTTATGTTGCCTAGCATAATGCTTTCCAGGTCCAACCATGCTGTTGCAAATGGTAAGAATCCTTTCTTTTTTATTGTTGCATAGCATTCCATTGTGTAAACATACTGTAGTTTTTTAGTATTGGATGGGAGGCCCAGGAGTTTCCTGTCACACCGTCACTTCCTTTCTGTCGTCCCCCTCCAGCTTCCAGCTCCGGAAGAGCTGATGAAGGGTCATTACAGAACCAGGAGGCCCTGGCCAGCTGTGGTCGAGTTTCTGACAAAGCCTGCGCTCTGGCCCCGGAGCCTCCGAGCCTCGGGCCTTGTCCTCCGAGACCGCACTGCACCCACCCCGGATACTCAGATTCCTTATCTTCCTTCCCACCCTCTGGTGGCCTCTCTGCCTCCAGAAGGGCCCCCTTGGCCCCTGGCGGGACACAGTCTGAAAGCATGGAGCCAGCCCTCTACAGCAGCCTCCGCTGGGCAGCTTCTCTGGGCAGCCATCCCCTCAGATCAATACCCTAAATGGTTAGAGGTGTGGGGGGGGGGGGGGGTCCACCACTTTGGGAAGAGCGAGCTCAGTCTGTCTGTTTGCTCTGGAAATGTGGGCATGCTCCCATGCCAGCGGCAATGGGACCCAGGGGAGAGGGCCCGCCCATCTCCAAAGCCTTCCACACAGCTCCTGAGAAGCAGAGAAGAGTGCCTGTCTATCCTTTCCCTGAGCCACCCACACAGAATCTCACAGAGGAGGGAAAAAGAAAATATTAGAAGGGCATACAAATGTAAGACAATGTTGGCAGAACTTCAGAGCGTTAAAGTGCATGAAGGCATGTGGTTGGAGGGTGGTGAGCAACTGCAGCCTTGATGGGAAGAGACCAGGTTGACCTTAAAAAGGACTTTATTCCGGGGGACACTTCAAGACACTATATTTAGCAACGTCTATAGGGTATCCTTGCTTCTCCTTGCTGTCCCGAGTTATTCGTGATCTACCAAAGGACATGGGTGGGACAATATCCGTATCTAGGATCTGTATGAATATCCTGTATCTGTACAACAGCAAAGCAAACAGCTCTTGATTTCCTTGGTAAACTTAAGCAGTAGGCCAAGTATTACCTTCCCTTTCACAAATGAGGAAAGAGGTGAAGCGGCTTGCTTGGTATCACAGTGAACTAAGCCCGAGTTAGCACTGGTCTCTGATCCCCTGGCTCTCCACCAGTACTGTGGACACCAAGTCCCAGTGGTTCCAGACGCAGCCATCACAGAAGGAGGAGCATACTGGGGTGTCAAAATACCCCCAGACCTGTGTCTTATATTCTCCCTTCCCTCTTCTGTGATTCCGCACCCACTTGATCCCCCTTTAGGATCAGAGTTTAGGCAAAACAGAGCGCTGAACATTTCGGAGGCACTCCCTCAATAAAAGTTGTTTATGTTAGGCCTGTCCAGCCTGGTTCAATGGTTGAGCATCGACCTATGAATCAGGTGGTCACAGTTAGATTCCCAGTCAGGTGACTGGTTGCAGGCTCAATCTCCAGTGTGAGGCATGCAGGAAGCAGCCAATCAATGATTCTCTCATCACTGATGTTTCTCTCTCTCTCTCACCCTCTTCCTTCCTCTCTGAATTCAATAAAAATACATATTTTTTAAAGTTACTGAGGTTAGTAGTCTCCTGAGGCCATACTCCTTGCGCATGCAACTCTACTACTCAATCATCTGGCAATGAGAAGCAGCTAAGTAATATCTAGACACACTGACACTGGCTGGGTCCCATGGCTCAGCTGTCAGATCTTAGCCTAAATGTCACCTACTCAAAAGTCTTTCCTGGCCACTCTGTCTAAGCAGTTCCCTCCCCATCCCCATTTAAGATCACATCCTACTATTCCCTCCACTCCATTTACATGATTCTATCAATGCCAATTTGGGTTTCATCCCAACTAGAGTTTAACGCTCAGAAAGGGGAGGCATGCTATCTGTTCTGAGCACCTCTGTAACTCTAATACCTGGCACAGAACAGGCACTCAAATATTCTTTTAACTAAATGATGGCATAGTAGAAAGACTGAGCTCTTTCACCAAGATGACTTTTATTAATATGTTGCAACTAGACTGAGGTAAAATATTGATAATTGTTAAAGCTGAGTGTTGGGTATATAGGATTTTGTTTTACTCATTTTTTGATGTGTGTGTGTGAACATAACGTTAATAAAAACTTAAAATTGTTCATCCCAGGGATTTAATAAGGCAGAGCAGACCTTAATAGTAGGTCCCAATGAGAGCTCCCAGAAAGGTCTCTCTCTTCCAGGAAAAACTAAGGCCTGTCATTGGCCACCACAGTCCTTCAGCTGAAAGCCAGTAAAACTGAATGTGCTGCTGAGGGGGAAAAATAATGTCTGGAACAGGTCTCAACATTTCTGATGACTGCTAGGAGAGTACTAATACATTTGTACAGCAGTTATATTAACAAGTTACTTTCACTTAAATTTTGTTGAGACAACTGTGTGAAGTATTATTATACCCCTGCTTATTACTTTATCGCACCCTAAGCCTAATCCAAATGCTTTTGAATCAGGAGGAAATAGGATTCAAACCCTAACAACTGTAAACTGCATTTCTATTTCCTCATCAAAAAAAGGAGAATACCACCACCCTACCTCATGGAGTTATAGGGAAACATAAATAACAGGAGGATGCTTCATACCATGTCAGACACATGGTAGATGGTCAATGTTAGCACTCACCTGGGACAGCAAAGGCTCTTATCTTTTATACTTGTACGAAAGGCCCGGTGCACAAAATTCATGCACGGGGGCGGGGGGAGTCCCTCAGTCCAGCCTGCTCCTTCTCCAATTGGAGACCCCTTGAGGGGGAAGTCCAACCACCAGTTTAGGCCCAATCCCACAGGGCCTATCCCTCTCGAAATCTGGGGCTGCTGGCTCCTAACCGCTCACCTGCCTGTCTGCCTGATTGCCCCTGCCTCTACCTGCCTGCCTGATTGCCCCTAACTGCCCTCCCCTGCCAGCCTGATCTTGCCCCCAACTGCTCTCCCCTGCTGGTCTGATCTTACCCCAACTGCCTCTGTCTGCCTGATCACTCCTAATTGTCCTCCCCTGCTGGCCCGGTTGCCCCCAACTGCCCTCCCCTGCCAGCCTGATCACCCCTAAAAGCCTCTGCCTCAGCCCTCACCACCAGGACTTTGTCCGGAAGGAAGTCATGCATTGGAAGATGGCCGGTCAACCCAGTCTAATTAGCATATAATCCTTTTAGTAGTATAGATTATATAGGATTGTTTAAATGCGGGGGGAGGGGAGGCCTTTTTCAGCAGGAGGAGATGTTCTTGACAAAAATAAGTAATTCATATATCTGGACTGATAACCAGCCATATGCATCATACTACCAAACTGGTCATTAAAAAATTGAACCACTTTCTTACACATTACACCAAACAGCTGTTGCCCTTAAAAACCCTCCTCAGCCCGCACCTTCGGTTCTGCCTTCACAATTCACCCAGATTAGGTTCCGATTTGTCGGTTTCTATGCCAGTCAGTGTCTCCAGGCCTATCAATAGGCCTGATTGGAGGGGGGGGGGGGGGGGGCTGATCAGCAGCCTTAGAGGAGGCCTAAGAGAAAGAGAGGGGGGGGGGCTGATCAGCAGCCTTAGAGGAGGCCTAAGAGAAAGAGAGGCACAGCTGCTGGCCAGGCCCCAAGAGAAAGAGGCAAGGGCTGATCAATAGCTGCCACAGAGGCTATGGATCAGACCCTGCTTCTCTCTCTAGGCCTCTCTCTAGGCCTGATCCACAGCCCCCTCAGCAGTCAGTGCTGGGTCACGGTGCCCACAGCAGTGGGCAGGGCTAGATCACCATGGCAACCCAGCACTGCCTTCCATTTGGTCAAGCCTTCAGTCATTTTGGATGTTATAGACCCTGGGTTTTTATATATTAGGATTCCATGCCCTGTACAGCATAGTGCCTAATTATTTGCAAAATGTGAGACAAAAGGTCCAAAAACAAAGTAAGTGGCAGAACAGGTCCTTGAATCAACACCCTCAGATAAAGCAAGTACTTTCTGCAACACCAGGATGCCTCTCTGGTGGCTTGAAAATAAAATAAATTATACACACACACACACACACACACACATATACACACATACCTCTTTTCCACTGTATTGACGTAAGTTTTGCATAAGCTTGGGCCCATCTATTAATTCAGTGTAAGCAGTGAAATATCCTTTTATTTATTCATAAGCTTTCTCCTCCTCTATTCTCATTCCCTCATCTAAGATCCCTATTCAGGAAAGTGTTGTTTTCCCCCAAAGAAAAAATCCATTTTCTGTATTTGTTACATTTTTTTAAATGAAATGTAGTTAGAAAGTTACAGAGCACCGAAACATTAGTTTAGAGGCCCAAACCTGCAGGCCATCAAGAAGGGAGGACAGCCCAGCCGGTGTGGCTCAGTGGTTGAGCATTGCGCTATGAACCAGAGGTCATGGTTCGATTCCCAGTCAGGGCACATGCCTGGGTTGTGAGCTCCATTCCCAGGGTGGAGCATGCAAGAGGCAGCTGGTCATAATTATCTCTCATTGTTGATGTTTCTCTCTCTCTCCCTCTCTCTTCCTCTCTGAAATACACACACACACACACACACACACACACACACACACACACACACGGAGTGGCCAGATTATGATCACTGAATGCATAATCACCTGGTCACTCAGTGTATAATCCTACATAATAAAAGACTAATATGCAAATTGCCCCCTCGACCAGGAGTTCGACCAGCAAGCAAGCTGGCCAAGCGCACATGTCCCCTCCCCCTGGGTAGACTGGCCGGACCCCACCCATGCACGAATTCATGCACCAGGCCTCTAATATACTGTGTGTGTGTGTGTGTGTGTGTGTGTGTGTGTGTGTGTGTGTATACACACACTGAGTGGGCAGATTATTATGCATTCAGAGATCATAATAATTTGGCGCGAGAGAGAGAGAGAGAGAGAGAGAGAGAGAGAGAGAGGGAGAGTGTGTGTGTATAATTTTTTTTTAAAAGAAGGAAGGACAATAGAGTCACACTGAGTTTTTATACAAGTTCCCCAGCCTCTAGTAACCGACCAATGCTAGTTTGCTGGACCTCCAAAACCAGGGAACCAGTCTCTGTGAGCTCCCCAACTATGATTAAAAAGATGTTTTGAAACACAAGATGAAAGATGTGATCAGAGGCCAAAGGTATAGGCTGCTAAGAGGAGAAAACACAAGAGATGGTTTCCACATGACAGCGGAGACAGGAAATGTGTGGGCAGGAGGTGCTCAGGGCTGGGCTTCCGCCAATGCCAAGAATGGCAGGGAACAGACTAGGTACAGTGCTTGTGGCAATGGCTTCCGGCTTCACAAAAAAAGCACAGTCAATAAAAATAAACACACCCAAAAAGGTTGTTGAGCTAGAGGCAACGGGAATGCTAGGATATATCTCTCTACCCCATTGTACTCAAATCTGCTTGCTCAACATGCTGTACTGAGCAGCTCATGTGTGAGGCCAATGGAGCAGCATCATTTTAACACAGCCATTAGGTATTTAAAAAGGCCCAAAGATAGGAAGAGGCATCTAGTGAACAGATAACCTACCCTGGCTCAGTGCTTCTCAGCTACCATGTCTTTAGCTACTTCAGCTGAAAGAAAACACCTAAGAATGTGAGGGGGCAAGGGTGGGGAGCAACGCATTTTTTAAAGCTTTAAGGAATAGTTCCACAGCTAATTCTTCTGTATATCGAGTTGAGAACCACTAAGTAAGTCAACAGAAGCCATAAAAAAAAAAAAGTCACTTGTAATGAGCTTTTAAATAAATTTAAACTCAAGATTCCAGAAGCAGTCTGAAGCTTTTGTCCTAATATGGTAGGCAGTTAAACTGTTATAAACAGGGCAAGGACGATGGGCCAAGTTCAGATTAACAAGGCAGAAAGCCCCGGGGTACCCAGCAATGAACAACTGTAGGATGGCACCTCATCCTCGGGATGTCCTTTCCTCCCCTAGCATCTCTCTGGTCTCATGGGTGTAGACCCCCCTGACCTTCCCTCCCTAGCCTCCCTAGAGATAACACCTAGGCCTCAGTTGTGTCTCAGCTCCAGGCCCAGAAAAGCACCAAAACCACACAAGTGACACCAAAGGTGACCTCAGCACCAACTATATTGACTAATGATACCCTACCCTGGCTCTGAATATGACCCTAAAACAGGACCCACTTAGAAAGCTGATGAATACTCTTTTGGGATCCTCTCCTGGGATCACTCCTCAAAAGCCCTGAGGAAGGAAGCCCCAGCCTGCTCTCCCTCCTAGGAGCACACCTGAGCCTCCCCCTTTCTTCCTCCCCTAGGCTCATTACCTACCTTTACCTTCCTCTCTTCTAAACTCCAAGGACTCTTTTTTTTTTTTTTTTTTTGCCTCTGTAACTTGTTTCCCGAGTTCATTTCTTCTATAGCTCACTTCTATCTCTGTGACCTTCTAAATAAACATTCTCTTACAGTTTGAGTCCTGATACTGAATTCTTTCCTAGCAGAACTCCAGTATCGAGGTTGCTGAACCCAGGTCCAGTCTGACCCCACTGGGCTAGCACCTGGGGTCTTTCCCGCTGCCACCAACACTATTGTAAATGATGAAAAGACACACCAAAGACAAATGCTTCCTGTTGATTGATGGTAACTGGCTTGCATAAATCATCTGAGACAAGAGCTAATTCAGTAAATGGGAATATAGCATCTTCCCCATGTATCTCTTCTGGTTATCAATCTAGACTAAAAATAATCCAGAAGCTTCTTAATAAAGTTATAGGATATCTGTATATAAAAAGTTTTAAAGCAAACAAAACTGACTAACCATAATTTCAGTGAACTAGTGTCCCTGGGAATGGCAAACCATGGCCCATTGACCAACAAACTATGTTTGTAAATAGTTTACTAAAATATAACTCTGCCCATATATTTAAGAAAAAATTGCCAACTACTACTCATACAACTTAACAAAAGGAAGATAAATAACCCAATCAAAAAATGGGCAATGAATCTAAATAGATACTTTTAGAAAGAGGACATGAGGAAGGCCAAGAGACATATGAAATGAAAACATGCTCAAAGTCACTAATCATCCAAGAGATGCAAATCGAAACGAGAGACCATCTCACACCTGTCAGAATGGCGATCATCAACAAATCAACAAATGACAAGTGTTGGCGAGGATGTGGAGAAAAAGGAATCCTCATGCACTGCAGATGGGAATGTAGTCTGGTGCAGCCACTGTGGAGAACAGTATGGAGTTTCCTCTAAAAACTAAAAATGGAACTCCCATTTGACCCAGTGATCCCACTTCTAGGAATATAACCCAAGAAACTAGAAACACCCATCAGAAAGGATATATGCATCCCTATGTTCATAGCAGCACAATTTACCATAGCTAAGATTTGGGCACAGCCTAAATGCCTATCAGCAGATGATGAATTAAAAAACTGTGGTACATTTACACAATGCAATACTACCTTTCTGTAAAAAGGAAGGAACTCCTACCATTTCCAACAGCATGGATGGACCTGGAGAGCATTATGCTAAGCAAAATAAGTCAGTCAAAGATTAATATCACATGATCTCACTCATTTGTGGAATATAATGAACAACATAAACTGATGAACAAAAACAGATCCAGAGACAGAGAAGCATCAGTCACATAAACCTCAGAGGGAAGGTGGGGGTAAGGAGAGATCAACCAAAGGACTTGTATGCATGCATATAAGCCTAACCAATGGACACAGACACCAGTGGGGTGAGGGCATGAGTGGGGAGATGGGGGTAGGGGGCATGGGAGGATAAGGACACATATGTAATATCTCAATCAATTAAAAAAAATAAAATGTGCAATTCAAAAAAAACTGCCAATTCTAATCTAAAGCTGTTCTCAAACTTAGTTGTGTAATCAAAGTTCCATGGAGAGCTAATAAACATAGAAGCCCGAACTTTTTATCAAGTTCCCAAGTAATAGAGATACACCAAAATTTGAGAACCACTGCTTTAGATCAGTGCTTCTCAATCTTTAATATGTACCAGTTACCTGGGGACCATGTTAAAATACGGATTCTGCTTCAGATGGATCTGGGGTGGGACCTGAGTCTCTTTTTAAATAAGCTCCTAAGTGATGTCAATACGCTGACCAATGGGGACATTCTGAGTAGCAAAAATCCAGATCAGTGCTTCTCTGATTTGGCTGCACATGAGAACAGCCTGGGAAGTTGTGCAAAGTACAGATGCCACTCCCAAAAGTTTTTATTTACTTGGTCTGGGTTTGACCTGGGCACTGAGATTTCATTTCATAAGTGCAGAACATTCCGAGGGATTCTAATATGCAGTCTAGTTGGAGAACCTCTGCAGCACACCTCATCATCTCAATAGTCAGATAAATGTAAATACTAGTGGAACTCTCAACATAACTTATTTCCTCTATACAGCACCCAAGACGGAAATAGGCTGCTAGCATGATACATATAAACACATGCCTAGGCTTCAGCCGGCAGATCTATTATTCTCCCAAGTTGTGTCCTCATCTCTGATCTAAAGCAAGTTGCAAATCTAAGCTTCGATTCTCTGTCTAATGAGGATTGAAACCCCTGAGATAATCATAAGAATAAATGTGAGAATATTCGAGAAGGTGGTTTAGAAAGTACTGCATCCTATAAATGAACATATAAACAAAACCCCCCTTTGCACTCTGCTCATACTGCCTAAGAGGTACATATTTCACTTTTCCATTGAAACAGCTATAAATGTGGAAGCAAACAGTCTGATTTCTAACGAAGCGTTAATGACAGTTCCAGGAATTTGTGTCACACAGGAAGGGAACTGAACAACTGAGAGATTAGTAAAGGGTTGCCAGCTCCAGGAAAAAGACAAAGGACTGTCTTTTCACAGGGTTGTCAGCACTGCTTTTTGTCATTAACTTCAAATACATTTAATGAAAACATGGAGGAAGATTCGCAGTTGCAAGTTACCAATTTTGTACAGAAGATGGTAGGAAAGAAAGGATTCTGATACCAATAAATAATAAAAACAAAAAACAGCCAAGGCATAGAGAGGAGTGGCATGGAGTTTAATTTGGAAGGCAGAAAGGTCACACAATGCAAGGGAGAAGAGGTCATGTAAATAAATGCTCAGTGCAAAGTTGTTTTGACACGGAGGCAAGGGAACTTCTCTGGCTCTCCCCAGCATACCGAATCTGAGCCAGCAGTCAGCGTAAACCTGAAGAACATCCATGTGTCCAACAAGCTGCCATCTCAAGAGCTCTTCTCCAGGGGAAATAAAAAAGTGAACCTAAAAGAAAGAAATGGAAAGGTAAGAGGACACACCAAGGTTTTTAAAAATGTTTTATGAAACTACAGACCGGGCCCCAAATCCTGGGCAATATTTAAGCCAGGCTAGAACCAAATATTTTTCACCAAACGTTTAATAAAAGAATCCTTAAAAAATAATGTTCAAATCTGAATTTCCAGCACACCACAGCAAAGCTGACTAGAAACTGGTAGACAGGGGATCTACCTCCAGCTCCACGATTAAGCAGCTGCACATCCCTACGTTAAGTCCCTCTAACTTCTCAGGTTCAATTCCTAAGAGGTGAGGACACAGCAATTTAGCCTAAAGGGCTTCTCTGGATCTAGAAAGCTTATAAAGCACTAGATTCCAGTTTGGGGGAGAATGATGGAAGAAAGTATTCTCAATCTCAGATTTAACAAAGGAAATCCAGAAGAAATATTTTTTTCATTTATAGATAAGTTTATGTAGAGAAGGAATGTGGAGAGTAACTCCGAGAAGCATCCACATTGCTGCTAGAATCAGACGAGACTGAGATCTGAAAGCTGTGAGGTGGAGCCCAGCCTGGCAAACCTGGTTTCCTTCTAGTGCCTCCAGGGTAGTCAGAAAGGAACAGCTCTGGCCTGTCTGGTGTGGCTCAGTGGCTGAGCACTGACCTATGAACTGGTGGTCACAGTTTGATTTCTGGTCGGGCACAGGCCTGGGTTGCGAGCTCGATCCCCAGGAGGCGTGAAGGAGGCAGCGATCAACGATTCTCTCAAATCATTGATGTTCCTATCTCTCCCTCTCCCTTCCTTTCTGAAACCAATTTTTTAAAAATGTTTTAAGAAAGTAACCCCTTTGTCCTACAGGCTTTAAAATCTCTAGCCATAAACAGCCAACTTTCTTGAAGTGAGCCATAAAAATACTGTAATATCTTTTTTTTAATGAATTTTAATTGATTTCAGAGAGGAACGGAGAGGGAGGGAGGGAGGGATAGAAACATCAATGATGAGAGAGAATCACTGATCAGCTGCCTTCTGGATGCCCAACACTGGCAGTCAAGCCTGCAACCCCGTGAATGTGACCTGACCGGAAACTGAACTGTGACCTCCTGGTTCATAGGTTAACGCTCAATCACTGAGCCACACCACTGGAGAAAATACTGTAATCTGTATGTGTGTCATGACTTTGAAAAAGATTGGGAAACACTGCAGAAGTGCTGGGCTATCCCAGTAGGTAAAAAGGCACCACCTTATTTGTGTGTTGGTTCTAATCTGAAGATTCCAGCATCATAGCTTTAAAAAAAATATCTTAGACTTCTAGCCAGAGAAGTTTATTTCACTAACAATGGCATTTAGAGAAATGCTACATAAGTGCAGAACAATTCCATTCCTGGAATTGTGAAATGTGTAAAGAAAGAACAAAAACAATAACAAGTATCCACAATGCCAAACAAGAACAGACAGACCTATTAAAACTCACCTTTTCACTCCATGAAGTTTCTTAAAAGCAACAAACTATGAATTAATGTCAGTTCTAATGGTCGACGTGAGAGAGAACTAGAACACAAGATTATTTCAGTGAAGAGTTTTGAAACTTTTACAATTATAAAAGAAATTCTAGTTTAGTATAGAAGTTGTTTTGAGATGCTCTGATATTAAAATATTTAAATCTGAAGCACTGGAGCTGGTCTATCCAGAAGGCAAAAATGACTCGTAACAGTAAGTCTCTTTGATAATAGTTTTCAGAAAATTCTATTTACAAAGATATGCTCTCTTCTTTTAAGGCAAAAATATTTTTACCAGACAGTATTCTAAAAGTAGTTCTAGGCTTCTTTGAAATGCTAGCTCAGTAAAACTGGACTACTCAACAACTCAGAATAATGGTTTCCACTGCTAACCCAGAAATAAAGGTTTCAGAAAACTAATAAAATTTCCTTCTCCGATATCAAGAATGCAAAATGAAAGACACCTTCTGAGAAAAGCATGACTTCTTCAGTCTATTTCACTCACGCAGAAAAGACAGCACCACTTGATCAGTCTATTCTAATCATCTTACAAGAAAGCAAGGCACAACACAAAGAACTGTTAAAAATTACTCTCTGTATAGATACAAAAGATAATGCCAGACAGGGTCATTTCTATTTGGAATCTGTATTCCTCTCCAGCACCATCTCTATTCAGACACTAGCTCTGAGCAGATATGCTCAAATAGTGATTTTTCCTTCAAATCCAATCTCATCCTGGGTCCTGGTTACCCAATTAAGACTGAAAATAGATAAAATGTGAATCAAAGACTATTCTGCAGAAATTCTAGGTTCAAAGCTCAATTTCAATCACTACAATTTCAAAAGGCACAGACTGTATGTTTCTAAAACTGCAAGGAGCATTAGAGATCAGCTAATCTAATCCTCTCATTTTATAGATAAGGAAACTGCAACCTGGGTGCTGGACAAATCTGTCCAGAGAGGCTCTGTCCACACCATGGTCACTCAGCGGAGGTGACTATTTAAATTTAGTTAAAATTAAATAGAATTCAAAATTCGATTCCTCAGCTACCTGGCTTCATTTCAAACATTCAGTAAGTACTGTGGCTGGTGGCCACCACACCAGGTGGTGCAGACTCAGAACATTTCCACACTGGGGAGAGTCCAGGTCACCCTCTTGGGATAAAGTCAGTTCTCTTACATTTCCTCTGGATCTTATTAAAAATGACCAACTTCACAGAAACATTTTAGATAGCTTGACTTCATCCTTTCTTAACAACCTCTCCATTTTTTTCCATTAAAAAAAAAAAGCAAGTTTAATATTTTTAACAAAAACCTTCTAACAAGACATATACACTGAGTAGCCAGATTATTACCATCTCTGAACACATAGTAATCTAGCCAATCAGTGTAAATCCTATATAATAAACAGCTAATATGCAAATTGTCCCCTTGACCAGGAGTTCAACCAGCAGACAGGCCGGCCAACCGCCCATGTCCCCTCCCCCTGGCCAGGCTGGCCAGACACCTCCTCCCAGGCACGAATTCATGCACCAGGCCTCTAGTGTGTGTGTGTGTGTGTGTGTGTGTGTGTGTGTATATCTTACCTAATAATAGACAAACATGTAAATTGACCATACCTCTGTTACACCCATGGCCAATTAGAGTATGCAAATTAAGCCAACAAAGATAGTGGTTAATTTGCATACATAGGTGCCCAGCACCTGTGTCCCAGGAATATCCTGGCACCCGGGTCACTGTGAGGTAAGCCATCAGAGTTGAGGGGGCAGGGGCAAAGCCAGCTATCTGAGGGGGCAGAAGGTCCCCTGCAGGACCAAAGCCTCGGCTAGAGGCTTTCGGCCTGGGCAGGCTGGGCGGAGCCTGCCATCAATCGATTGTAGGGTGCTGGGGGTCCCCTGGCTGAGGTCCCCTGTCCAAGGCCGAAAGCCTCTATAAGCTGTCAGTAGGACATCCCCTGAGGGCTCCCAGTATGTGAGAGGGGGCAGGTTGGGCTGAGGGACCACCCAGTCCACAAATTTCATGCACCGGGCCCCTAGTACACACACTCACACCCACACACACTCTGAGTGGTCAGATTACTATGCGTTCACAGATCATAATAATCTGGCCAGTCAGTGTATGTATATTCATATCCAAAAGTCTTTGAAATAAAATTTTTGAGTCACAATGTCTGTTAAGTTCCCACTAGGTCACTTATTACCCTCCAAGGCCTAGACAAATCAACTTAAATTTCACAACAGTTTAATCACCTCGTGTGTGAAAGGAAGACTATTTGTCTACCTCCATCAGAGCCTGGCTGTGAGGACCGCCTGGGGCAGGTGTGTGAAAGTGTACGAGGAACGGGTCTGAGTCCCGCAAGCCTGGTGATGACTGTTAATACATTTTATAAACGTTTTTTAATTTTACAAAAAAGGCCTCATATGAACATCATGCATTTTGATACAGACAGTCACACTTTAACTTTCCTGTAATAGATGATATGGATAAAAGCCAACAATTGAAGGGGAAAGGGGGGGGGGGGGAAGCAAAGCCCAATTGAGGATACATACAAATAGCCAATCCTCCTCAAACACAATGGGAACTCATGAATTCTAGTAATCAACGGCTTAAACAGCTGCAAGAAAATGATGAACATCCATTCCAATCACCTCACTGTGCTCACAGGGAACTGGGAGTGAGGGACCAGTTTACTTCTCATTCCACAATGCAAGCCTTCAGACCCTTCGAATCACACGTTTACTTCTGCCTTGGCTTCTTTCTCCCACAGAACTTTTCACGTGTCTTAGCATCTGCATGACCAGTGATTCAGCTATTTTATATAGCATCTTCTTGCCATTAAAGATGACTTAGTCATCATACACCCATTCATACATACATTATTACTCTTAATCTGTGCTAACCCCTGAGATCCCAACCCTCAGTAGAAGACAGGGTAGTGAATCAAAAGTTTCACAGCAGTGTGATAAGTACAGCATTAGAGGCATGAAGAGTGGACCCCCAAGAGCCCCAGAAGAGGCTCCTATGCAACCTCAGACCAAAGATGACTTGGAGTAGAGGCATGGAATTAGGAGGGCAACAATGAACTTCACAAATCTACTCCATTCTCTTCCTCTCTCCCTCCCTTTCTTTCTCTCTCTTTCTCTCTCTCTCTCTCTCTCTCTCTCTCTCTCTCTCTCTCTCACTTTAAATGGACCAAATACAAAAGAGAGCTCAATCACCAATTAGAGAGTCAGCAATTAGTGTTTTGTACTAAATACAACTAGCAGATTCAAGGTTTTAGGAATAACAGATAAAGAATTAATTTCACCCTCTGAGGAAAAAGGGGGCTGAAGAATATTATGCTGTATTTAACTCAAAATATGTTCTATAAATTTAGAGTAATTCCTTTTTGGTGGCTGAACCTAATTCACTGTAAAGTTAAATATCAAAGAATAAATGAAATTTAAAACACAGCCCCTCCCTGCCCTAGCTGGTTTGGCTTAGTGGATAGAGCAGCAGCCTGTGGATTGAAGAGTCCTGGGTTTGATTCCAACCAAGGGCACATACTCGGGTTGTGGGCTCAATCCCCAGAAGAGGGCATGCAGGAGGCAGCTGATCAATGACTCTCATCGTTGATGTTTCTATCTCTCTCTCCCTCTCCCTTCCTCTCTGAAATCATTAAAAGTATATATTTTTTTAAAAACAGCCCCTCCCAACAAAAATTAAGGATTAGTGCCACTGAGAGATCATGTTGAGAGCACAAACAGGTCTAGAACAAACCAAAAGGGAGCTCT
This sequence comes from Antrozous pallidus, assembly GCA_027563665.1. Classification (NCBI taxonomy): domain Eukaryota; kingdom Metazoa; phylum Chordata; class Mammalia; order Chiroptera; family Vespertilionidae; genus Antrozous; species Antrozous pallidus. The sequence goes on along the minus strand of CM050515.1, from coordinate 33,975,426 downwards.
TGAACTGACAAGAAAAGGAAATAAACCCTGCACAGGGTCTTTCCATGGCCTTTATGCCTAACTCCACACTGCCCACTTCTGGCCAGAGTGTAAAGCAACCCCCCCGCATCTAGGCCCCTTGGACCTCTGCTGCCCTCTTGTGACTGAAAAATATAGGTTTTATCACAAAGATATCAGGAGCTTCTTCCCCCAAACTCAATTTCTCTTATGCTTTGCAGTATAATCTCTCCACAGATTAAGTGTATAATCCACTAGGTGGCAGTAGAACCTAAAGAATAATATTTACATTCCTATCCTGAAAAAATTCTCAAGATTAGTATACTTCACTAATAAATTTGAAAAGCCAGTAGTAACTGCATATTTGTAAATAGTACTGCTTATCAAAATTATGTTCTGCCCAGTCCTTATAGCCCCCTTGCTCCATCCAGGATTAACACTATGAATTTTGAGAAACCTGTGATAGAATGGCCTCCATTATAAAAACAAAGCAATACTAACAATGTTTTAACACACTATTAGCCAGTCTCCACCAAGCTGAGCACACTTCCAAGCTCAGGTACTGTCCTCTCTGCCCATTTCATTTTATCCTCTGAAACAGGGCCCAAGTCCAGGAACTTTCTTCCCAAACTATGACCTAATAGTAGCTACGTCCATCTTTTGTTTCATTTTCCTTCTGGACACTGAGATACTCTGCCATTTTTTTTTTTTAAAGAATTGCACAAAGAGATATGAACAAATAAAACTAATTATAGAAAGTGTACAAATTTTTAAATATTCAAATCTACTGAGTTTCTATATTATGCATTCATTCAAAAAAGATTTATCGCCATTAAGTACTTGAACATCACTGATCATCATTTTAAATGTGCATGAATTCTCCCAACTCAAAAGCTTACTAGGAGCATTTTTCACTTTGCATTTACTTTTTTATGATAATCTAAAAAATACTGAATCTATTCTTGACCATTGGAATAGCCATCTTTAGGCAGTGCTCCCAACTGTGTAGCTTTTACCACAGCATTTCTCAAAATACCATCTTGGGACATGCTTTCGGGAGATAACAAAGTCTAAAGTTTGGTCCTCGCCGATTTGGCTCAGTGGACAGAGCTTCGGCCTGAGAACTAAAGGGTCTCCAGTTCGATCCTGGTCAAGGGCACATGCTCCATTGCGAGCTCCAACCCATGTGGGGCGTGCAGGAGGTAGTCAAATAATAATTCTCTCTCATCACTGATGTTTCTCTCCCTCTCCCTTCCTCTCTGAAATCAATAAAAATATATTTTTAAAAAGACTAAAGTTTGGAAAAGGTTGTGTTTGATAGGTTTAGGCATATGAGTTCTGGATGAAAAAACTGCCATGAACTTCTAGTCTTACAGCAGAGGGAAGGAAATGGTTGGTACTAGAGAGGAATTCAAAGGGAACTTTAGCTGAATCCATAATGTTTATAATCTGTTCAAAATCCACTAAATCCAGGTGGTAGATGCCTGAGTGTCTGTTTTATTCTCAGTACTTTTCAGTATTTTTCAAATTATAATAAAAACAAAGAAAGAAAAGCATGAGGGGAGGATAGTGAGAAAATACCTGTGGTAACTTTTTAAACACACATCTTTAACTCTTTAATTGTCAAATACCTTATAGTAAACAAACAAACAAAAATGGAATATAAAATTTTTTTGAAGTCAGACTGGATTATCAGACTTTATAGTTACAAGATTTCCAGAAAGCCTTTCCGAACCTGCTTCTTATCTATAAATGGAATTAGCAAGCCTATCTTCATGAGGTAATTTTGAAAATAAGACCGAATGAGAAGCACTTAACGCTTGGCCTATAGTGAACTCTCACTAGCTGTTAATGTTAACTTCCTTACTTCTCTTGGAATAAATTTATTTTTTTAACTCAATACCATATCCATTCGATTTGCCTTTTTCAGAGTAGCTATTTGTTTTAAATGTTACTCCCAAGCCCTAGCTGGTTTGGTTCAGTGGTAAGAGTGCTGGCCCAGGGGCCGAAAGGTCATGGGTTCAATCCCCAGTCAATGTGTCTCTCTCACATCTATGTTACTCTCTCTCGCCCTTCTCCCTCCTTACCATGCTCTAAAGATCAATGGGAAAAAATCCTTGGGTGAGGATTAAATAAATAAATGTCACCTTCAAATTTATGTAAAAGCAGTACACTACAGATGTTTATTCTTTTTATACCCAACTCTCAATGTACATGGCAAGTATCGAGAATGTTCAATCTGTTTCGTTCTACCTTATGAGTTGGTATAAATATTGAGAACTCACTTGGAAAACTATTTCAAAGTGTTGTCACATTGTACATAGAACTGTGTTAGGAGCACATAAAAAGGGCAAACGATGTATGTCACAAATTAACAGTACAGTAAAGTAAACGTCAAATAAAGGATCTCTATGAAAAACTCCTGGGCAATCCCCCAAGGAGAACATACTCTCTATGAAATGATTTAACACTGCAATCTGGGATTGGAAGATTTTGCTGCACCTTGGGCCATAATTCCCAACTGAACAGGTGGCTCTAGGTTGTTATAATAGTCTGCAGTACGCAGTTTCTGCTGAGCCTGCTTTTTCCCGTCTGTTTTTGTCATAATTTTGAAATACTAAGCTCTCTGCAGCAGGGTCCTCCTCCAATGATGACAGCCCTAGGAAATTACTCTCCATGATTTGGTATTTCCCTGAGCCCAGAGAGCATCCTTGAAATGTTTGTGCATGACTCGTTTAGAAAAAATAACTTTAGAAATTTAGAGTAAGGCAATCAGAAGACTTACGACCTTTCCAGCCAAGTTTCCATCAGGAAGCCCAAAAGTTACTTATATTTGCAGGCATAAGGTCAATGTTGGCAGGTCAGCTTTCTAGCTGTACTCAGAGTTATCACTGGTCAGACAAGTTGTCTGCTGCCTCCACACGGAGGCTCCCTTCTCTACACTCACACAGCACATTGTCCATATCTGCAGTGTGGCTGGAACTATGCTGTATTTATCTGCTGTGTTTTCATGCCTTCTCCCCTCCTATAAGGTAGCAGCCATGTTACTTTTCTTTGTGTTTCCAGTAACAAGGCATTGACTAGCATATAGAAAAGGGGGAAGGAAGAGGAATAACTGAAGGCCTGATCAGTTCTCCAAAGAGTCAAATTGTATTCGAATAGTAGAAAGAAGTGGTTCCAAACTTTTTCACTGAAATAAACAACTTCTGTCAACTTATCAAAAATGAAACCTTAGCCCTGGCCAGTGTTGCTCAGCTGGTTGGGTGTCCCATGCACTGAAAAGGTGCCAATTCCAGGTCAGGGCACATGCTTGGGTTGCAGGCCTGATCCCCATAGGGGTATGCAGGAGGTAGCCAACTGATATTTCACTACCACATCTATGTTTCTCTCTCTCTCTTTCTCTCTCTCTCTCTCTCTCTCTCTCTCTCTCTTTCTTCTTCTTCTCTCTCTAAAAAAATCAATAAAGAATCTTTGAAAAGCAAATGAAAGCTTACTTAACAGAACTGTTTTTCATCAATAATGAAAAGCATCTACTTAATTCATACCAGAAATTTAATAGTTATTGTCCCATTACTGCATTCACTTAGTATATGGTTGCTCTAACTCTCCTGTTAGATTTCTGATCAGTACAAAAATGACAATTTTCTAAGTAGTGATAGAAAGAAGTTGGTCCTGAATAGTCTGGCCCCAAATAAGATAACATTTCCTAGGGTTTTCTTTTCTCTACCGCCCGGTAAAAATACAACACTACATTTTGTAGTAAAAAGACAAAGAAGCCCTAGCCCAGTGGTCGGCAAACTCATTAGTCAACAGAGCCAAATATCAACAGTACAATTGAAATTTCTTTTGAGTCGAAAACTGACTTCTACACATGGGCCACGAAGTTTTAATCGCACTGTACATGCACGCCCGCACGTGGTATTTTGTGGAAGAGCCACACTCAAGGAGCCAAAGAGCACATGTGGCTTGTGAGCCGCAGTTTGCCGACCACTGTCCTGGTCAGTTTAACTCAGTGGATAGAACATTGGCCTGCAGACTGAAGGGTCCTGGGTTTGATTCTGATCAAGGGCATATGCCCAGGTTGCAGGCTTGATCCTCAGTAGGGGGTGTGCAGGAGGCAGCCAATCAATGATTCTCTCTCATCATTGATGCTTCTATTTCCTTCTTCCTTCCTCTATGAAATCAATAAAAATATATTTTTTTTAAATAGTGCATTCATTCATCAGTAGCTACATAGGATACTGGAAGAACACAAGACCAACAGCATCACTGATCTAAGGCACTATTGGGCAATCACTTAGCTATGTGGCCAGGGAAGGCCACTGGATTATTTTGGACCTCTGTTTTCTTACATAGAAAATAAGTGTTCCTATATAGAGTCTGAAAGCACCCATTATTTCTTAGAGCTTTTGGATTTTGCTTGGAAGAGAGGTGTGGAAAGATGGGCATACCATGCATAAAGGAGGGCTTATCAACTTGTTAATGAAAACAACACTAGCTACAATGCTATTTTATATATGGAAAACTTATATAAGAGTTTGTTTAGGAAAAAAAGAGCTCTACTGCTAAAAAAGGGAAACTGTCAAATAAAACAAATAGCATATCATCCTATATTCTTTCCAAAGCAGCAGTTGCCAACCTTTAGGACCTCACAGACCACTGGTGGTCCACAGACCGCCAGGTGGCAACCACTATTCTAAAGTGTTCTCCCAAATTAACCCAATTTCTTTTATTTCTTCTTTAGCACATATATTAACAAACGGCCATTGTCTCATTCAGCAAATACTGGATGTCTGTTAGGTGTAAGCACTATACTAAGTACAATGCGAACAATGGCCCAACATTTAAAATCATCTAAGATCAAAATCAGAAATAAATTACAGAGCAAATCTAAAAGCAAAATCTACAATTTTTGTCCTTCTAAGATATCAGAGTTATTTCCATGGAGTTATTGGTGCAGAAATTTACGTATTAACTATAGGCAAGCTCTCATTTTGTTATCTTAACAATTTGCAAAATAGTGAGAAGAGAAGGCAATGACCAAGACGGCAGGATGAAATTAATGCATACTTTGCAGACTGATAAAAAATTCTGCAAAAACGTCTCATCAGCAATGTGGGAACCTTGCCAGCCATGCTCAAACCAGCCCCATCCAATTTCCAGTTCTAAAATCAACATGATGGGACAAAGGCTATCATTACCACTTACCTTCTTCTAGTCTCCCACTCCTCAATTAAGCAAAGAGGAATGATTCATCCAACAAAGTTCATGACAACAAGGTGCAGGATGGTGCTGGCAAAGAGAAAATCAGCAAAGGCTCGTTCTGGGGAGATGCCTTGGAAATCCGCTTTGTTCTGTGGGTTGATCTGTATTCTCAGACAAACTACACAAGAAGCAAAACACAAAACTTATTATATAAAAGTATAAAACAAATGACTGCTAATGAACACATCCATACTCAATGACCCAACAATTCCATTCTAATAGGAATGATAACCATGACAACCCCAAAGTGGAAACAATTTAAATGTCTATCAACAGAAGATGGATAAGTTATAACACATGCATACAACAGAACACTATATACAAAGAAAGAAGGGGGGGGGGGGGGAATTGGAAGAAAGTGGTAAAAAGGTACAAACTTCCTATATAATAAAAATCTAATAGGCTAAGCGTCCAGTCGTCTGGTCATCCATTCAACCAAAGCAATACGCTCATGATATGCTAAGGCCACTTAACCACTCGTTATGATGTGCACTGACCACCAGGGGGCAGACAGTCAACTGGTCAACCAGTTGCTATGATGTGCAGACCTCCAGGGGACAGATGCTCCAACCAGTAGGTTAGCTTGCTGCTGGGGTCAGGCTGATTGGGACTGAGCAAGTCAGACCGGACAAGCCGTAGAGCCCTCCAGTGGTGCCTCTTCGGCTTGGCCAACTTCCCACATCCCTCCCAGGCCCCAATTGTGCACCGGTGGGGTCCCTTGGCCTGGCCTACATCCTCTCTCAATTCGAGTCCCCTCAGGGGATGTTGGAGAGTCAGTTTTGGCCAGATCCCGCAGGCCAAGCTAAGAGATCCCACTGGTGCATGAATTCGAGAACCGGGCCTCCAGTCCAGTTATAAAATAAATACTAGAAATTTAATGTGCAGCATGATGATTATAGCTAACACTGTTACGTGAAATATAGGACAGATGTTAAGTGACCTCTAATCACAGGAAGAAAATTTTTCCTTTTCCTTTATATTATATCTATTTGAAAATATAAATGTTAATTGAATCTTTATGTAATCATTTCACAGTATATGTAAATAAAACCATCATAGTGTATACTTTATATTTACACAGTAATGTATGTCATAAAAATGGGAGGAGGGAGAATCAGCAAAAAACAAAACAAAAATCTTCACAACATGGATAAATTCCACAAATATAAGGTTGAGCAACACAATCCAGACACAAAAAATACATGCTGTATGATTTCACTTATGTAAAGCTTAAAATAAGCCAAAATCATCTTACAGTAAAATACAAGCCAGAATTAGTGATTTTTCTATTTCATGTTAGGGATGATTAATAAGATGCAACATAGAGGTCTCTAGAGTGCTGGTAATGTTTATAGCTTGATCTGGGTGGTGGCTCGATAGGTGAATTTAAAAACTCCTAAGGACAGACAGATGTGGGAGTTGTGGGGTACTGAGCAAAAAGAAAAAAGAAAACTCATGGACATGTACAACAGTGTGGTGATTGAAGAGGGAGGGAGATGGAAGAGGACATAGAGGGGATAAATGGATGATGGAAAAATTAAAGGTTAAATTTTAAAAACTCATCAGGTTGTACACTTAAGTGTTATGCACTTATTTGTGAAAAGAAAAAACATAATCTCATAGAGTTAGGCTAAAAATAAAGGCTTATTCAGAAAAAAAATATATATATATAACCAAAATATCTTTAGAACTGTCGTATCTTCTGATTAAGTTTATAATTATAACCTAGATTGGAAAGTAGTTGAGGGCAATAACAGGGCTGGGTTGAATGACAAAAAGTTATAAAACTATAAATTATTTTCAACATATAGTGAATATTGGATAACAGAAATTATAAACATAAAATGCTTATCTGTGAGGACCTCATAATTATAGAAAATCTTTAATCTCAAAAAAGGCAAAAGACCAAGGCTACATTAACTTGACAGAGAACTCTCCACAGCCACATTCTACACCCTTGAAGATTCAAACCTGATACATTAGCCATAGTCACCATTTGACATGAAAAGGGAGCTCTAGGAATATTTTCCAAAAATATCTTTATGCCTGTGATAAATGATTACACTGCTTAAGAAAACCCAAATTTGCTTCAGGCTAACATCCATCCCATTACTAACCAAGAAAAGGAATTGAACTGAGATCTAACCCAAAGGTCAGAAAACTACCAGTCTACTTCTCCATAATCTATCACCTCGGCAACAATTTTCATTATGCTAAAACATGTAAATACTGGAGATGCACCACTGATCTATTCAAGTACCTGGACCCTTCAAAATATGAAGGACAGTGACTAAAGCAAGGGCAACCAATTAAAATCCTGCTGTGGCTGGAGTACAGATTGGTCCATGCATTTCAGGAACGGGCAATACATTAATATTTAAAATGTTTATACCTTCTGAATAAGGAATTTCTTTTATAGAACAATCACATTCTAACAGCAAATTAGTAACATTGAAAGAAAAAGTTAAAATGTCATAAAGGCATTTAAACAAATTATACTATACTAGTATACATGCAGTGAAATCTCACAGAATCATTTGAAAGAATGATTTAAATCTCTGACTGACAGTAATGATATCACATGAAAAAGAAGGATTCCATTCCACATTTTGCTTTTAAAATGGGGAGGAGGGAGAGGAGAGAGAGAGAGAGAATTATTTTCTCATTTGTTTTAGTTGGACTCTAGGAAAATCTGGAGAAATAAATACCAAATTATTAGTAGTAGGTACTGGAGTGGAGAACAGAAATAGTGTTTCAGGAAATATGAGGAGACAAAAGAAAAGAGAAGCTCCCCACGAAGGTAGGTAAGAAAATGTATGTATTACCATTATCATGATCACAGTAACCCAAGTTATTACAATGACAATATAAGTATGTTGTCCTGCTGAGATGCAAAGGACTAAAAGTCATAAAGACCAACACTCCATTTAGTGCATAAAATGCCCAAGAAGTGGTAGGGATGGGGACACAGGAGGGAAGCTCCTCATCATTCCAGAATCCAATAAGCTGTCCCCAGTTGAATAGTCACCTTCCAGTCTACTGATAGGGGTTTCATATCATTGAGTTCGGGTATACAAAAGGCAACCAACACTAGTTCAAAAAGCTCCTCCACAAGTGATCCTTCAGTCTCTCTGAGCAGCTCCGAAGTTGGAAATTTATGACCTCCGGAGGCAGCTTGCTTCCATTTTAGCAGTTCTAATTTAATCTATGTCCTTAAATGTTTATTCATTCAGCATAGGCTTTCAGTCAAGATGGTGATGTAGGAAAAGCAGTACTCATCTCCTCCCACAAGCACATCAAAATTTACAACTAAAATAGAGAACAACCATTATTCAGACCCATCTAAAATCTAGCTAAATGCAAGTTCTACAACTAAGGATTCAAGAAGCATATGGAAACTGGTAGGAGGGACAGAGACACAGGAAGGAATCTGAGACCCAGTTGGTCCCACATCTACATGTGGCTGTTTAAAATTGGGAGGGATATTTTAGCTATGGAGGTTTCCCTGAGAAGTGAAGGGTCCCTCCCCACAACAAGCCCTCAGCCCAGCAATCCAAAGCTGGGAAGAGAGGTCCCCACAACTTCTGACTGTGAGAAGCAGCGGGGATTGTGGCTGAGTGACATGGAAGCTGCAGGAATCCCAGGCAGTTCCTCTTAAAGGACCGGTGCATGAACCTGCTTATAGACTCACTCCCTCTGAGCTCCAGCACTGGGGCAGCAGCTTGAAAGGAATGTGGAACATGCAGGGAGGAACTAAGTTGTCTGGAACCAGGGTAAGACCTGGAGGGACAGCTTTCTCTCAGACAGAAGTTGCTGGCAGAGGCCAGTGTTCCTTTGCTAAGACACCCTGCCATACAGCTGACAGGCTTTGCCATATCTGAATCTCCATCAACCTGGCTCACACTTTTCACCCCACCTTGGTGATTCCGAGACCCAGCTCCTCCCTACTTGCAGGCTTATCCAAGCATTTCCAGTGGCTTTTCTATACAACTGGTCTCTCCTGCCTTATGCTTTGGACTTTTCTAAAATCTCTCAAACAAGCAGCAGCTGGCATCAGTGTGCCCCATACCTCTCAGTAAGTGGTCCTAGGCCTGGCACCTGCGGCAACCCGCCCTGGTTCACAGCTTGGCCTCTTCTGGGCACCTCCAAGCGCAACACAAGCAGCAGTCATCTGCAGGTTGCTTTGTAGCTCATGCTGAATGGCCCCACGCAGGACATAGGCAGAGGCTGACTTTGTACCTCCTAGAAGGTCCCAGAGCCAGTGCACCCAGGGGTCAACTTCAACCACGCCAGATTACAACCCTTCCAATTCCACCAATGACACATTCAAGGGGCAGACTTGTTGAACATAAAAGCCCCACTGAAGCAAGTCCTGCTCCATAGGGTAAGCCCCTGCACAGCAGATCTTCCACTGTAATCATAACCAATCCTTGCAAACGACTGGCCTGGGTCAGTCCCTCTCAGTGATGCCAACATAAATCAAGAATCAACTATAATAGGACAGTGCACACAGCTCAAAAAGGGGTGCACCAGGAGTGCCCAGTTCAGGTAACTGGGGAGGCTGAGCCACTGAGCCCTACGTTAAGGCCATGATACCAATTCCAGAGGACATAGCAGATATACCTGATACACAGAAACAAACACAGGGAAGCAGCCAAAATGCAGAGACAAAGAAACATGTCACAAATGGAAGAACAGGAGAAATCTTCAGAAAAAGAACTAAATGAAATAGAAGAAAACAACCAGATACAGAGTTCAAAACAATGGTTGTAAGGATGGGTGATCAAGGAACTTAATGAGAATTTCAAGGAACTTAATGAGAACTCCAAAGAACTTAATGAGAATTTCAAGGAACTTTGTGAGAACATCAACAGCATAAAAAAGAATCAGTCATAAATGAAATATATACTAACTTAAATAAAGAATAATTTACAGGGGCTCAACAGTAGAGGATGCTGGGGATCAAATCAGTGATTTGGAATATAAGGAAGCAAAAACCACCCAATGAGAACAGCAAAAGAAAAAAGAATCCAAAATATGAAGATAGTGTAAGGAGCCTCTGGGATAACTTCAAACGTATCAACAGTTGCCTTATGGGGGCTCCAGAAGGAGAAGACAGAGAGCAAGATATTGAAAGTCTGTTTTAAAAAATGACAGAAAACTTCTCTAACCTGGTGAAAGAAATAGCTACATAAATCCAAGAAACACCGACAGTCCCAAACAAGATGAACCCAAAGAGGCCTATACCAAGACACATCATAATTAAAATGCCAGAGGTGAAACACAAAGAGAGAATCTTAAAAGCAGCAAGAGAAAAGCAGTTAAATTATCTACAAGGGAGTGCCCATATGACTGTCAGCTGATTTTACAACAGAAACTCTGCAGGCCAAAAGGGAATGGCAAGAAATATTCAAAGTGATGAATAGCAAGGACCTACAACCAAGATCACTCTATCCAGCAAAGCTGTCATTCAGAATTGGAGGTCAGATAAAGAGCTTCCCAGGCAAGGAAGAGCTAGAGTTCATCACCACCAAACCATGGAATGTTAAAGGGAAAGATGAAGAAGGAGGAAAAGGAAAACTAGAAGAAGAAATAAAAGATCAAATATATGAACATTAAAATGACAATAATGCTTATGTATCAACAACAGAATCTAAAAATCAAAAGAAATAAACAAGGAGTCTAATGAACAAAATACATTAATTAATAAAATATAGCCAGAGGTATGGAAACATGGAACAAAATGACAAATTTCAGAGGGGAGGGGGAAAGGAGAACCAGAAAGATATTAACCAAAGAACTTACATGCATATATATGTATGGACACAGACAATAGGGTGATGAAGTCCTGGGGTGGGTGGGGTGGGAACCAAGTAGAGGGGGACAATGTGGGAAAAAGTGGGGGACATCTGTAATACTCTCAGCAATAAAGGTTTTAATTAATTAATTAATTAATTAATTGACTAACTAAGCATCTAGTATGTGCTGGGAGTATGACACAGAACAAGAGAGACAATATCTGGCTCTCAAGGAACATACAATCCTCAGGTGGAGAGAAACATACAATACTTAAGTAAAAAATAAACAAGGAAATATCACTTAGAGATATGTGCTATGAAGGAAATAAAACAAAGTAATAAGAGAGTGACGGGAAGCTATTTTTTTTTTATTTTATTTTGATTCCCTACAGAGAGGAAGGGAGAGGGATAGAAAGTCAGAAACATCGATGAGAGAGAAACATCAATCAGCTGCCTCCTGCACACCCCCCACTGGGGACGTGCCCACAGCCAAGGTACATGCTCTGACAGAATCAAACCTGGAACCCTTCAGTCCACAGGCCGACACTCTATCCACTGAGCCAAACCAGTTTCGGCGGGAAGCTATTTTTTATTTGGTGTTCACAAACCTCTCAAAGAAGGTGCTATTTAAGGTCAAAATTTGAAAGACGGGATCTAAGGGCAGAGCATTCCAGGTAGCAATAACAATCTTGACGTGTCTCAGTATAACAGGTCAGCCTGAGGGAGATGACTGGATGGGAAGGTTCAATCTGGAGTTGCATATCAGGCATCAAGTGAAGATGTCAAGTGGGCAACTGGATTTACTAATCTGGAATTCAGGGAACAGGTCAGAATTAAAAATATAAATGTGGCAGTTGTAGTTTTATAAACATTGTTTAATTTACCTATAAAAATATATAGAGAAGGTATCAAGAACCATCCCCTCCAACAGAGAAGAACCTAGCACAAACAGTAGGAAGGAAAAACCAATGAGATGAGAACAAAGTGAGTGTAGTTTAGTAAAAGTTTAGAGAAGTACCCCACACAGAAGAAAGCAGCCATCTACATTAAATGCTAATTGTTGCTGAGCATTCAGGTAAGGTAAGGTAGATGCCATTAGATCTGGCAAGAGTAGTTTTACTTAGTGGTGGGGAAAAAGGCTACCACCAAGAATAGGTTAAGGAATGAATGAAAAATGAACAAACAGCAACTAAACTACTTTTTTCTAAGAATTCTGTGATGATGGAGAAGAAAAAAAATGGAATGATACCAGGAGAGGTATCTAGAGTCAAATACAAAAATTTTAATTGAACAATTCTAGAGCATGTTTGTATGATGAAAGAATAAAGTAGAGAGAGAGAAATTAATAATCCTATCTAATAAAAGAATAAGCAAATTGATCATACCTCCGATCAAGCCACGCCCATCAGCCAATCAGGAGTAAATTATGCAAATAAACCCCAACCAAGATGGCAGCGGCCACTGAGAGCAGGAGGGAGGCTTCGGTTTCCCCAGCAATGGAGGAAGCCAAGCTTTCCGCCTGCCATTGCCTGCCTAGGCCTCCACTCAATGCTACAAAGTTTCAATTACAGAAGATACATAATCCTAACAGAAATGGCAGCAGCCATAAAGCTGGAGAGAGGAGGCTAGGGTTGCCGGGGCAATGGAAGAAGCCAAACTTCTGCAGCCCTAGCCTAGGCCTCCACTCTAGGCTACAAAGTTTCAATTATAGAATTTAAATAAACCCAAACAGAAATGGCTGTCACCATGGAGCGAGCAGAAAGCTTGGCTCCGCTCCAGGCTACAAAGTTTCAATTGTAGAACATAAATTAATCCCAGGTCCCAGGGCCTCCGCTTGGGTCACTGTGGGGCGTGGCTAGCCTGCAAACCACCATAAGCCCCTCACTCAGGCCTCCCCATGCCCCAAGGGAACCCCCACCCAGATCCAGGTCACCTTTCAGGGCAGACCAGTCCCCACCAATGCACCAGGCCTCTATCCTATCTAATAAAAGAATAATTATACGCAGATTGACCATCACTCCAATACACAAGAGGGCTGCCCCCAAGTGGTCAAAGATCCTGCCCCCAGGTGGACACACGATAGCCACAAGATGGCCAGCAGGGGAGGACAGTGGGAGGTTCCAGGCCTGCAAGGAAGGGCAGTTGTGGGCCAGCAGGGGAGGACAGTTGGGAGGAACCAGGCCTGCAAGGGAGGGCAGTTGGGGGTGATCAAGCCTGCAGGGGAGGGCAGTTAGGGGTGACCAGGCTGGCCGAGGAGGGAAGTTGGGGGCAAACAGGCTGGCAGGGGAGCAGTTAGATATCAATTAGGCTGGCAGGGTAGTGGTTAGGGGGTGATCAGGCTGGCAGGCAGAAGTGGTTAGGGGCAATCAGGGAGGCAGGCAAGAGAGCAGTTTGAAGCCAACAGTCCTGGATTGTGAGAAGGATGTCCAACTGCCCATTTAGGGGAGTCAGACATAAACGGGCAGACATCCCTCGAGTGGTCCAAGATTGGAGAGGGTGCAGGCTGTGCTGAGGGACACCCCCTACCCCCTCCCCCACCTCCGTGCATGAATTTCATGCACCGGGCCTCTAGTGCAGAATAAAAGGATGACTGCAAATGCTGAGTCCCTGAGTGGACAAGAGGACTGGATCCTCCACACAAGTGAAGGAATTGGCCTTTGATAGGAAAGGGACACATATCCACCATTATGGGAAGTAAGCCAAAGAGCAGGGATACAAGTGCAGGTGGGCTCCTGTTTCCTTGGTGGGAAGATGAAAAGATTCCTGTCTACTTTTTTAGTGGGGGGAAAAAAAGCGAGATCATCAACTGAGAATACAGAGAAAGAGGAAATATAGAAAGAGTGGAGAAAAAAGTTCTAAAGCAGTTTAGAAAAGCAAACATACCAGGAAAGTGTTTTAAGATCACAGAGCAGAGCTGAGTGCCCATTTGTGTCTCTATACTCACCAATACTTCATCACAGCACTAGATCCATACTTACCTGTCTGTACCTTCCACTAGATTATAAACTGAGAGAACAAGACCAGGTGAGTCCTCAGTTCCTTTGCTGAGAACCTGGCACATATATTGCTCAGTATTCCTTAAATTATTATGGGCATGCTCACAATTTAATGTATACATTGTTAAGCACTGAGCATACAGAGATGACAACAGTTCCTACCTTAAGGGCCTTACCTGCCAGAGAGAAGACATGTAAACAAATACAGCACAGTATCAGTGCCATATCTCTCTCTCTCTCTCTCTCCCTCTCTCCCTCTCTCTCTCTCTCTGTCACACACACACACACACACACACATACACACACACACACACACACACACACACACACAGTGAAATAGGGATATAGGAGAAAAGACCTATGCTGGGAGAGTCAGGAAAGGGCTCCAAAGGGAAGCAGGTCTTGAGCTGAGATGTTTGAGAAGTAAGGGAATTTCCCAGACAGTCAAGCAAAGGTAAAACAGCTTGAGATGTTCAGGGAATAACAACTAACTCGATAATGCAGGAGGATAAAGTACAGGGGGTAAAAGCAAAAGATAAAAGTGGAGATATGAACAGGACCACATCATGAAAGAGCCTATATACTATGAAAAAATACCTGTAATTTTTCCTTGGGAACCAGAGACACTTTTCAGGTAGGGAGCAACACAATCAGACCTGCAAGTCAAAACAAGCTTGCAAACAGAGTGGAAGATGGACTGGAGGGAGAGGTACTAGAGGATGGGAGATTCTTAGTAAGGAAGCTTACAGCAGTCTAAATAAGAGTCTGAGTCAAATGAGGATAAAGAGGTAGCAATGCATACCGGTATCTGCATAACCCATGGACACAGATAACAGGGTGGTGAAGGTCTGGCCTAGGAGGCAAGGCAGGCTGGAGAGGGTCAACGGGAGAAAAAAGTGGACATACTAATACTTTCTATAATAAAAATTTTTTAAATAAAATTTAAAAAGCCCTGGCCAGTTTTCCTCAGTGGATAGAGCATCAGCCTGAGCACTGAAGGGTCCCAGGTTTGCTTCCGGTCAAGCACATGTACCTTGGTTGCAGATATCCCCAGCCTTTGTTGGGTGCAGCCCTTGATGGGTGCATGCAGGAGGCAACCAATCAATGTGTCTCTCTCACGTTGATGTTTCTTTCGGTCTCTCCCTCTCCCTTCCACTCTTTAAAAATCAATGGAAAAATATCCTCAGGTGAGGATTAACCCAAAAAGAAGAAAGGAAGGAAGAATCATTGATCAGACTGTCAAACCTCAGAGAAGGTAGGGAAAGACTGGGTAAAGGGGGAGAGATCAACCAAAGGACTTGTATGCATACATAAAAGCCTAACCAATAGACACAGATATCAGGGGGGTGAAGGCATGAGGGGGGGAGGGGGCAATGGGGGGGATAAGGACACATATGTAATACCTCAATCAATAAAGAAAAAGGAAGGAAGGAAGGGAGGGAGGGAGGGAGGTGGCATTGGATATTTGAGATTTAGAGGACTCTCAGGCACAAGGCTGACAAATTTCCAATCTCTTGGATAGCAATTATGAGAGATAATATAAAGGTCCAAAAGCTGATGGATAATTCCCTCCAAAATGCTGATCCCCAGCCCACACAGCCCAACCACTCTCAGAAAACATTCTGGATTAGGCTTCCTTGTCTTTCAAATCAAACTGCTTTTGTACCTGTAAACTAGGGAAAACAAACTTTTTTTTTACTCCAAAATTGCTTCATATAGATTAGAGAACATAACAGACCAAAGTTGTGAAATGACTTTTAAAATTATTTCAAGCCCAGCCGGCTCAGCGGTTGAATGTGAGCCTGTGAACCAGGGGGCCACAATTTGATGCCTGGTCAGAGCCCAGGACCAGGCTGCAGGCTCAAACCACAGAAGGCAGCTGATCAATGATTTCTCTCATCATTGATGTTTCCATCTCTCTCTCCCTTACCCTCTGAAATAAATATATTTTTAATTATTTCAAGATTAAAGACTAATTTTAAGACTTTGTTTTCCACTTATCACTCCTACATAGCACTTTAAATGAGCAGAAAGAGGGATTTCAGTTAGGTAAAAAAGGAAACCAGAAGGGCTACCTAACACTGGAATGTTAGTCTGGAAAAGGGACAGATGTCCTCCTCTTGAGATATCTGTCCCTTTTCCAGATTAGCATTCCAGTGTTAGGTAGCCCTAACAGAAATCCCTCTTTCTGCTGTACTGAAGTCTCCACTGTAAATGAAGTCTCCAGACCATTTTAATGCAATATTTTGTCTGTGCCCTAAACAGACTGTAAACTATTTGAGGACATGTACTTCAAAAGCTTTTACCATAATACCAATGTGATTAGATTCAAAATATGATGGCCTGCCTGATGGTGATCACTGGAAAAAAACAAACATGAATTCTAGTATGTTTTTTAAAGTAATGTAGCAGACAGTACCAGCGACTGACAAGGTCCATGTGGTAGCCACCTATAAACTGGACTAGCTAACACTCCCTGACCCAATTTTGGACTCAGTATTCACTGAATCCCTGTACAAGACAAAAGGTCAGATTTTTGGCAAAAATTTATGGAAGAAAGTTAGCTCTCATTAAATATGGCAGTCTACAAGTAGGAATCAGAAAGAATAATGCTAAAATAGAACTATGTAGCCTGGCCAGTGTGGCTCAGGTGGTTGGACGTCATTCCATGCACCAAAAGACTGCCAGTTGGATTCCTGGGTTGCGGGTTCAATTCCCGGTTGGGGGCATGCAAGAGACAGCAGATTCATGTTTCCCTTTCACATTAATATCTCTCTTCTCCCTCTCCTTTCCTCTCTGAAATTAATAAGAATATGCATTTTTTTAAAATCAAGGATGATCCTTGTGATTTTTAAAAACAAAATAGAACTATGTGAATAAAAACTGAGTTCAGGGTAGTGGAATAACATCTTCATCCACAAGAAATAAACAGGAGCAGCTAAAAGCCAAAGTCAAGTAAAGGATGATTGAACAAGCAAAGCTCCCATACTTATATCTCTTACACTGTTCACTGAAACGTTTCACCGCAGATTGGTAATGATTACGTCAAGGTGAGAGAGCTGCTTCAGAGGTGCGTTTTCCATTTTAAAAGCCTACCAACTTCCAAAGGGTGTTAAAGCTAAGTGAAAATTAGAATCAAGTTTTCCCCTGGGCCAAAATGAAGTGATACGGTCACCAGGTTGAGCAGAAGCATGAAGGTCGATTTTTTTACAGGTTTAATCCCAGCGGTTTGGGGGTATTTGGAATGTGACAACCTTTCTGAGCCTCAACAAAAAGAGGACAATGCAGGCTCCTCTCTCAACTGCACGAGGCGGTGGTCTGTGAGAATAAAAGCAACGCACCAAAATAACATCACTGCGATTACTTAGAGAATTATTACCCGCTAGGATGAAGCTCCCCACACAAGAGATGAAGCCCGAGAGGAAAGAGTTGAAGGGAAAGGTCCCCACGAGGAGACAATAACCGAACTGCAGCGCCCCGGTCAGCAGTATGTACAGGAGGTACGCGTCCAGCAACTTCAGGCGCTGAGGAGTGGTGCTCAAGTATTCTTCCAAGAACCGCGAGATGACCGACACCACTGAGGCCGACATGACTACAAGACCGATCGGCCGGCCTGCACTCGCCAAGCTCCGGGAGGAAACGACCACCACACCGGATATAGCGTTCGCGCGTGCGCAACGCTGTAACCCAGCTCCCCGCGCCCCGATTGGCCAATTTGCGCAGGCGTAGAGGTGGGCCAAAGCGCGAAACAACCAATGCGCAGACGCAGAATACGTCGACTGACTGAGAACTACCGCCAGTACAGGAAATGCGCCTGCGCAGTGTCTCGGCTGGAGACGTGTACTCTTTCTACCCTATTTTTGCAGTCACGTTAGTGACGCTCGCAGTTACTCTGGCAACAAGATACAATGGCAAGGAAGGAGAGGGGAAGTTTTACCGCGGACGGTGAAGCTACCCGAGGGTTCCCGCTCTCTCTCTCTGCTCCTCAAAGATTTAACTGGTTCTGTTTTACGTCAATGCCTGGCGCTTCCCAGGTTCAGTACCAGCTCCTCCCTGGCTCGGACTGCATTTGCCAGTCACAGATCATTAGAACGCGTCCAGTTAGCCCACCCGCAGTGAAAGCCACTGCGGCGATTAACTGCTCAGGCACCGGTTTAGACGCGGTTATTGGAGGAGGAAAGTGCGGCGAGTAGGAAGCGAGTGAGCTTGCCCTCTACAAGGGCCCTGAGCTGGCCCTGGCGGTGCTTATGAGTAAGCGCGGTAGACCCTAAACCCGCAGGTATTCATTCACTCAGCAAACGTTTATGGGGTACCTCCTCGGGCCCCATGTTAAGTTGTAGGCATCCTCCGGAGGAATCGTACAGTCAAAAAAGAACGGGTAATTGGAAAGAGAACGAAGGGAGAGGTGGGGAGAAGGAGGTGAGGTGGGGGGTGAGAATAAAACAGTTGATTCAAGTGCATAAAGTGAACGAAGTTTAGCAGCCTTTTACTACCAAGATCGAGTCTTGAGCCCCGTCTACTATCCAGGGTGTCAGTGCTTGAAAGGCTCGGAAAAGCATTGCCTGGTTCAACCCCTTTCCCCGCCAACTCATTTTGCAGAGGAAATTGAAGATTTGAGGTTTTATGTTTTAACAAGTGGGGTTAACTATATTTACCGTTTTAACCTTTTTACAAAATAAGCTTCACTTTAATGTCTGGCTTCCACGGCCCGTTTAGTTTCACATGAATTTGACCTCTGAGCCTTAGTTCATCTCACCTTTCAGCTGAAAGTCTCACATAAGCAGGTACTTTTTCAGCTTATTAATAACTTTGAGCTATCCTACTTACTCGATAAAATGCCTAAAACAAGTAAATGACAACGTTCCTTTATTTCATCTTATTTTTATTTGTGTTTAGACTGGACAATCTATCGGCACCAACTAACATACTGATTATCAGTGGTGGGCAAAGCCTTGCTTAGGTTCTAGAAAGAAGAAAAATAATCCATGTCCTCAGAAAGCTTTACAATTTATTTGAAGAGATATGTTTATATTTAGACCCACAGAGATTTGTATTGCTATATGAATTTAAGGTCTGCTTAAATTCTCTGATGTTGCTGGGGAAGGGGTCAGGGGAGGGAGCAAACCCTCTGCTTTTTATTTCAATATAATATGGCAAGAAGTGTAAGTTTCTTTGACAAGTTGAACCTTTCTCTCATCCTCCTCATGATCAAGTAAGAGGATAGCTTCATCACCACTATTCAAACTCAAACTTTAAATGCTTACCTGATACTTTTTAATCATTCAGGAGTAGATTCCGGGGAGGGGGGGGGGGATTAGTCCATCATCCAGGCTCCTTCCAGCATTTTTTCCTTATGTTTTGTGTGCCTTTGATCCATTTCAAATATAATCATTAGCATCTCCACAGGAAATCCCACCAGGGGAAAGCAGAAGAGATGAAAAATATCAAATTCACCTACAGAATGCATCCTTTTCTGAGACCTGCAAAGTCAAACGCCAATAGAATGAACTGAAAGCCTTTGTGGACTACTTAAAAGAGCAAGAAAATGAAATGTTTTGTTATGTGTTCAGTTTGGGATTCTATAATCATTGAAACATTTTTGATTGATCTGTCAATGGGAAATTGCTAATACTAGTGGTTCAATAGTTTCAATAGTTTAAATTAGAATAGTAATATATGTAAAAATTCATGTCCAGAATAATGTGCAGCCTCTAGGATCAGACAATCCTGAATTTGAGCCTTGATTCTGCTGTTCAGTAGTGATTTAATGTAGGACAAACTAGTCTGGCAACCTCATTTTCCTTTTCTATAAAATGGAGGTAACAGTACCTAGGTTGTTATAATGTTGTGATGATTAAATTAGGTGTTAAGCATTAAGCACCTAGTATTGTACTTAAAACACAGTGAATGTACAATAAATATTAGCTATTATCAATTATTATTCATCTTGGTATGTATGACTGCTTCCCCTATTTCTCCGACTACTTCAAAGTTGGCCAGAGAGCCCTGGCCAGGTACTGAGTTAGTTAGAGCATCATCCTAATAAGCCAAGGTTGCTGGTTCGATCCCAGTCAGGACACAACTAGTGAATGCATGAATAAGTGGAACAACTTGATGTTTTCTCTCTCTAATCAATAAGTTAAAAGTAAATAAATAAAACCTGGCCAAACCACAGAGCCCCAATATTTTGGCCATACAAAAAGTGGCACTGGAGTGACTGCATTTCAGGTGGCTCTTAAAGGGCAAATCAAATTTATAAGTTGAAGCTGAAGTCACAATAGACCTTAGGAGTTTTATTAGTAAAATGCTATTGTGTTATAAACAAGATAACACACCAAAAATGGAGTTGCTTGTGCTAAATCCCACATCACTAAACCGAGATTTAACTTACAGATTCAGCTCTCCCAGAAATGGAATTTTAAACCAGTCAATCAGGAATCACCTGATCAGCACTAATTAGGTAATCTGCCAAAGGACCCCTGCCATCCCCTGAAGGAAAGTAAACTTGTAATAAACAGCACACCTTTTTTTTTTTTTTTTTGGCCTGATATAAATTCCTTATTGCCACTCCCTTCTGGCTACAAAAGTCTTTAGAACAGCTCCTCAGAGCTCCTTTCTCTCTGCTAGATTGGATGCTGCTCAATTAGAACCAATTTTTACTCAAATAAACTCTTAAAATTGTTAATATGTCTCGGTTTATCTTTTAACAAGAGAAAAAAACTGTTTTCTCTCTATCCATCTTAAGTTCACTGACCCTGTAAATTAGACTGACAAAAGACAATTTAACAAGAGAAAAACAAAAATACGTCTATTAATATGTGATATATATATATATATATATATATATACACTCAACTATGCGTAACTCAGAAGGATGGTTAGAACTTGGGTTCATAGAGCACCCACCTTAACATAAAAGGCAATATACTAGTATTTTTAGAGAAGTGACAAGGCAAAGGAAAAAGACTGAGTTTCTAAGACAGCAAACCATGAGTAAATATATAAAGGAATTAATGAAAAATAAGACTTAGTAAAATTTGTTAGATGATTCCTCTGGTGCCTTCTCTGGCTGATAAGCATCTTGAGTTCTTCTGCTCTTACTGATAGAGAGAGGAGGGGAACATCCTGCAAGTTTACGTCCTGCTTTTAGACAAATAGAAAACAGAGAGCCTTCCATGTATCCTGCTGCTTCTCAGTTGCTTTCAACTCGGAATAATCCTAATGCTTCAGTGACATATTTTTAGGTGGCCTATTCTACTACCCTTCAACACTTAATATTATAAAACAATGGGAAAGTAAAGGAGCAAGAGAGCCCCCCTTATAAGCCAAGGCCATGATTTTAGTGTGTGTCTCTACAGTATTTAAAAAAAAAAAAAAATGGCATTCTTTATCAAAAGAAACACAAATCCTCCAAAGGACCCTTCTAAATATATATGGGAAAGAAGAGTTTCTTGTGTCTTTTCCAATTCTTTCCCCTTGTATTTTCACTTTCTCTTTCAGATCCCTCCTTTTGCTTGTCTTTAATGTAACAGCTCCATCTTTTAAATGTTGGCCACAATGTGGCCAAACCCCTCTTTTCTTATATGATACATTTTATTGTGCTATAATAAGAAATACACATTTGGTCTTCATCTCTGGTTCCTGGCACAGAGTTCCTAAGTTCCTTGAAATTTCCTAAGATAAGAGCAATCTTTTGTTATCATATTTGATTTTGTCCTCACTTCCTGAACTAGCTCCGGAGCAACTAAGGTGAAAGGGGCATTCTTTATATTCATAACAAAGCCTTTTCAACTGAAGGACTTTAGAACAGGCCTCCCCAAGATGTGCTATTGGGGCATGTGAATTATTTTGAGCTGAAGGCAATTGAGACCCTGAGGGTTCCCAAGAAACTTTTACTTCTCCCTTAAAAAATTTAATTAAGGGCCTTACCCATAATAAGAGTCATCATCAGAAATAACTTTTCATGACCTATCTATAGGGAGGGGCAGAGTTCTAATATCCACTCTTACTCTCCTGAGAATCAATGACCTTCCTGTCTCTATTTTGCCTCATCCTTAGCTCATATATACCTCATGTATATGGGGGTTCCCATATCTACATATGTGATTAAATGTGGTCATTTTTCCTCTTGCTAATCTGTCTCATGTCTATTTGATTACTGGACCAGCTAGAAAAAGCTAAAAGGGTAGAGGAAAGTTTCTTCTCCTCCACACAACCACACTTGAGTTTATGTTACTAAAGTGACTTTTGGAAAGCCCCTAACAAAATGGTTGTCAGGGGGACCATCCACAGGAGTACAGGGTTGAAACTTTCAGTCCAACACACTGGCTGGAGATTGAATTCATTTACCAATGGCCAATGATTTAATCAGTCATGCCTATATAATGTAGCCTCCATTAAAACATAAATGAAAAACTAACCAAGGGGTTCACTATGCTGAAAGGGTTATACAGCCGAGAAGACACGGAAGCTCTATGCCCCTTCCTTCATACCTCACCCTAGGCATCTCTTCCATATGGCTGTTTCTGGGCTGTATCTATACTAATAAAAGGGTAATATGCTAATTAGGGAGGATGTCCATCTGGACAAAGCAACAGCAGCTGTAAGGCCCTGGGCTCAGGCAGCTGTGGGCTCATGGCAGACATGGGCTCAGGCAGCTGTGAGCACCAGGAGCCACGAGGCCCAGGGCTCAGACTTGGCAGCCTCACTGGCCAGCAATGGCAGCAGCAGTGGGGTGATGGAGGTGGCACCTTCCCCTGATCAACCTGGTTGCCTCCCACAGAGGGAAGCCAGACTGTAGGACATCTCCTGAGGGCTCCTGGACTGTAAGAGGGGGAAGGCCAGGGACTTCCCCGCCCCTCCAGTGCACAGTTTTTGTGCACTGGGCCTCTAGTTCTTTTATAATAAACCAGTCATCTAGTAAGTAATTTTTCCCTGAGTTTTATGAATCAATTTAGAAAATTTTTGAGCCTGAGGAAAGGAAGATGGGAACCTCCAATTTATAGTTGGTTGTCAGAAGCAAAGGTGACAACCTAGCTAGATTGGTGTCTGAAGTTGAGGCAGGGGACAGTCTTATGAGGCTGAGCCCTTAACCTATGGAATCTGCACTAACTCAGGGCAGTTGGTGCCAGCATTGAGTTCAATTGTAGGACACCCAGTTGGCATCCTCCAAAAATTGGAAAAATGCTTGGTGTAAAAACAACCACACATGGGGTGTCAGAAGTGTTGATTTGAGTACAGAAAAGGAAATTAGTTTTTCTTTTACCTTGTTTTCTTATAAGTACTGCGCACTAACCAGTTGCACCACTGGAGCTCCATTAACTTGTTTTCTAACAGAACAGATTAAATAGGTTATTATTTTCAGGTGTAAAATTTTAAGAGAAATCAAATTTCAAACAGCACAAAGTCAAATTTCTATAGTATTAACTCTCTGTTCTAAGTCCTTATAAAGCAGCAAATATCTTCAATGAACCCATGTCCCTTTATCCTAACATTAGAGGCCTAGTGTATGAAATTTGTGCACTGGAGGGGAGGGAGATGTCCCTCAGCCCAGCCTGCACCCGCTCCAATCTGGGATCCCTCAAGGGATATCTGACTGCCAGTCAAACATCCCTATCACAATCCAGAACTGCTGTCTCCCAATCGCTCGCCTATCTGCCTGCCTGACTGCCCCTAACAGCTTGGGCTTGCCAGCCTGATCATCTCCTAACCACTCCCCTGCCACCTTGGTCATCCCTAACTGCCATCCCCTGCCAGTCTGGTCGCCTCTAACTGCCCTCCCCTGCAGGCCTGTTCACCCCCAACTGCCCTCCCTTGCCAGCCATCTTGTGGCAGCCATCTTGTGATGACATGGGCATGGCCATCTTGTGACCACATGGGGGTGGCCATCTTGTGACAACATAGGGGCTGCCATCTTGTGACCATATGGGGGCAGCCATCTTGTGCAAGGGCATGATGGTTAATTTGCATATTGGCTCTTTATTATATAGAATAACTGTCCTTGCAGCCTCTGATGGAGTGGAACAACTTTCCAGGCCCCTTTGTCTGATTTCCTTACCTTCTAGCTCTGGGAGTCTGATAAAGCGAACCCCTCAGTCTTGCTCCCTCCCTGGCATGAAGACAGTCTACAGGCAAAACACTCACTACACATTGGGCTGAAATCATCAATGCTTGACAACATTGCCCAATAGGATTTTCTGTGATGATGAAAATGTCTCTGTGTTGTCCAATATGGTAGCTACTGGACCCTTGTGGCTATTGAACATTTGAAATGTAGCTAGTGTGACTTTAATTTAAATTTTTTAAAATATATTTTTATTGATTTCAGAGAGGAAGGGAAAGGGAGAGAGAGATGGAAACATCAATGATGACAGAGAATCATTGATCGGCTGCCTCCTGTACGACCCCTACTGGGGACTGAGCTTGCAACCTGGGCATGTGCCCTGACTGGGAATCGAACTGTGACCTCCTGGTTCATAGGTCGATGGTCCACACCCGCTGGGCTATTTAACTTTTATTAATTTAAATTTAAGTAGCTACATGTAGTTAGTGTTTAGGATATTGGACAGAGCAACTTTACAACTATTCTATTCAATTCCTATGTTCAATCCAAGGGTTACACCTTGGTCATAGTTTATTCAAAAGGCAATGACACCATTTGAAACCAAAGAATGATCCATCCCTGTGAAGCCTAAGTTATTATGTTGTTCCACCTATTTCTGAAATGTTTAACATAACTTTCAGGCACAGGAAAGAGGGTTTGTCAAAGTTAGGTTTTACTCATAAAGACCATATTAGGACTTTAATCATACATGTTGGAGGTAGATGGAAGAATTTTTCATACTTACACAGTGAATTTTGTTTTGAAGATAAGGAGAAAAAAAATATCTTACCTATCTCCCCAGAGGCCTGCCCAGAGCAGGCACTAAGAGTCTTCTTCACACTATAACTCTAACAGATCTAACCCAGTCCTAAGATATCTCAGCATCTTAAGAGATCTATTAACTTTGATTACCAAAGGCATTTTCCGTATGTTCGAGTTTCCTACTTCCAAGCAATCTCTACTATAAAGCTGGTTTGGCCCATCAAAGACCTTTCTGCACTGCCTTCTGAGATGAGGTCTGGAGAGTTCCAGCCAGTCATCCTTGCCTCAAAAAGTTCTCCATTCTACAGGTTTTCAGAAAAGTGGGAGGTTTTGTTGCCCTGTCTGAGAGTGACACAGCCTAGAATTTCCTGTGTAGTATAATTTAAAATACAGTTCCCAAAGCCCTGACACTTAGCACATTGTTTTATAGGTAATTGTTTACCTATCTGCCTCCTGGCTAGACTTTTCATCCATTTATTTGTCCAGTAAGTACTGATTGTCTACTCTGTGCCACATCCTTGTCGTAAATGCTGGCAGCAGAGCAGAGAACAAAACAGACAAGGTCCCCCGTGAACTTAGGCTGTAATGGAAGGAAGCTGATACTAAATGAGTAAACAAATACGCATGAGAATTTCAGATAGTGATAAGTGTTATGAAGAAAATAATGTGATTGATAGACTAGGTGTCTCTTTTAGACCGTGTAGTCAGGAAAGGCCTCAGAAGAGGGGAAGTTTGAGCTGAGCTCTACATACAAAGTTGCTGATAAACAACCTAGCATGGCAGCAGATAGAAAATCTATGTTTACCACTAGAGCAGGCTATTATTTTATAATAACTTTTACAAATTAATCTGAGAGAGAGAGAAACATCATCACTCTGTGTCCCCACTGGGGATGGAACCCAAGCCTCGGTGTATGCTCTGACCAGGAATGAAACCCGCCACCTTTTGGTGCCCAGGTCCACGCTCTAACCAACTGAGCCACACCAACCAGGGTTACTTTTTCCTTTTGATAACGGTATTGTTGGTGTCTAAAATAATGCTTGGCTTTGAATAGGTTTGTATATAATAACAACAATAATACAACAGGAAACATTTCAGCAGAAATAAATGTACTAAATGTTTATTTGAATTATCTTGGTTAATTCTTACAATAAGACACAAGACAAAATTAAGAGACAGTAAATCACTTATCCAAGGACACACAGCAGATAAGTGGCAAAATCATGATTGGCCTTAACCCAGGCTTCTGACCCCAGAAACTAATACTTAACCAATGTGTTGCACTGAACTCCTGCATCTGGAATGCTTCCTAAAAATGTAGCTTTTTAGCACTAAGCCAACGCAACTGAATTAGAATCTCAGAGGATAGGAAACCTTTTCACAAGCCCTCCAGATGATTCTGAGGCACACTGGAGTTGAGGACCACTCCGCTTTGTTGAAGGGATGAATGGATGAGACAGGTCCTCTGCTATTTGTACTACTTTATACACTGAGTGGCCAGATTATTATGATCTCTGCATGTATATGAGCCCCAGTGCATGAATTCGTGCATGGGTGGGGTCCGGCCAGCCTGGCCAGGGGGAGGGAACATGGGCAGTTGGCCAGCCTCCTGCTGGTTGAATTCTTGGTCGAGGGGACAATTTGCATATTAGCCTTTTATTATATAGGATATACACTGAGTGGCCAAATTATTATGCATTCAGAGATCATAATAATATGGCCACTCAGTGTGTATTGCAAATTTCTAGGCCCCTAAGGTCTATAAATGCCCATTCTCTTAACATTTAGGCCCTTACCATGATACTCAGATCATTTTGACATTGTGTTACAAGAAAGAAGAAATCTAAATCTCCTGAGTCCTGAAGGATGGCTAAAGAAAACACCTTAGCAAACCCTTCGGGACTACCATTCTCCCACCCACCACCACCCCAAGTTTATTTTAACCTAACCTAGGGACAGTCTGAAATCAGACAACTCCAGGGACATCAGGCCCTGTTTACCAGTTCAAGTAAGGTCTGGAGTCAGCCTCAGGATTTGGCTCCTCTGGCGAGCAAACCTGAAGTACACCCAGGCCCTCTGAGCCAAGCCAGCCACCATCTCTTCCAAACACCCACAGCCCCAAAGCAGGCCTGGTCTTGTTAGTTCTTTAACTCTCCCTCCTGAGGGGAGGAGGAGGGAGCTGGGGATCTTCCAAACTGTGAGAGACCTGGGATTGAGCCACATCTTCCTGGAAACGTGGTTGGGGAACTCCAGAGCAAAGGATTTGCATCTTGAAATATGTCGCTTAGGTTTAGAGTTGACAAATAAAAATACAGGATGCCAAGTCACTATCCCAAATATTACACGGGACATACTAGTTCTATAACAGTATTTGTTGTTTGCCCGAAATTCAGCTTTAACTAGGCATCCTGTTCTTCATTTATGAAACCTGGCAAGGGTACAGGGCCTTAGTAGGAACATTGAACCAGTGGTGTGCTCTCCACAAACAGCATAAGCATCTGATTAGAAAGAACCCAGGAGAGGACTTCCGAGGACAGGGAGCTATATAATGGGGAAGCCCAAAAAGTGTGGGCGCCTGCGGGGGTGGGGGTGGGAGGGGGTTAGTCCTGTCACTTTCTGATCATGAGAGCATGGAGGGCTGGTGAGCTCCCGTGAGGGACTCGGTGGTCTCGGTACCACTCACCTCCCTCGCTGTCTCCCAAATGTGTGCCCAGAATCACGGTCCTATTCTGCGAGACCGGGAGACCACTCCGCCTGCACCCGTGCGGGGACCCAGCCACCCGCTGAGGTTCAAGGCCTGAGTCCGTGCCCCCGGGGCCCCGCCTCCCCGCCCCGCGCTGGCCCCGCCCCAGTTTGTTATTCGACCCTGTGCTGGGTCAGCTGGTGCTGGCGTCAGGCAGAGGGACGGGCTGGCTCGGCTCGACCCGGCAGGGCTTGTTTACTATGGCTGATGATCTGGAGCAGCAGTGAGTTAACCCTGTCTCTTTCTCTGTCTCTGTCTCTCTCTAGCCCATGATCCTGGGACAGTCTGTGGCCGAGGAACACTCTTAGACATCTTCCCGCCTTTCCTGTCTCAGGTCGGCCTCACGGGAGGGCTGGGGGCTGCCTTCGCTTGCTTTGCTTCTGCCCGAAAGAGGCGGCGGCAGAGCCGGGGAGCGCCTGCATGCAGCTCCCCGATCCCAACTTTCCGCGTCAGTGTCCGCGGCCGCTCCTCGGTCTCCTGCACCTGTCCTAGTCGGGGATTCGATCCCGTGGGCATGTCTGAGCTCCACCGAAGCATGCTTGTGGGATGCGGTTTCGGGGGCTTGGCAGCCAGGTCTGCCTGTCTGGATTGGCCCTGATTTGGAAGTCGGGGGTGGGAAGAGCCTCCTTTCGCAGGGCACGGGGAGGGCACGGGCGGAGGGGAAAGGCCTCCACCGCCCTGGAATTGGTCCACTTGGAATAATGAATGGGCTTGCAAGCCTTTCGTTCTCACCCGCCGAGATACTTTGCAACTTGCGATCCCAGTTGATAATGTTCTTAATCTTCATAACTGTCTCTTTTTTTTTTGCTGTGGTCTCAAAATTAGAGCTCTTGGGACTCATTACCACTGCCTCAAGGGCATTGGGTTTGGGGCGCCACCTGTAGCTGGTGTGGTTAGCCATTCGCAATCTCTAGGAGCCCGGCGAAATTGCTTCCAAAAGAATGACTCAGCTTCCACCCAAGCCTCGGTTTCACCAGCTCGGGGCCTTTTGTGGGTTCCGCGGTCCGCCTGTTGGGACCAGCATCACTGGCAGTTTGCAAAAGGAATTAACTTGATGATAATAGTAGCTTCCTGTGCTTGAAGAAACTGCTCAGGGGAGTTGCTCTCTAAGATAACTTTTCCAAGAACTGTACAACAGCTACAGTGACTTAGGGAGACAATATTAGAGGCTGCTTGAGATGCAGGTGGTTCAGCTCTTTTTTTGCAGATGAAGTCAGTGCCCATAGAAGTTAGAAGACTTGCCCAAGATCACAGACCCCACACAGGACCCCCCCCCCCCCTCTGCCTCACCTCCGTCGGGATGAAAATGCTCTGGAGGGAAGAGACCACCCTGGCCAGCCTAAGTTCATGGCTAAGTGGCTTCTCTTCTCTTTGCCTGAACCCCCCTTATCCCTATCCCTCACCTCCCCAATTGTGTTAATCAGATTCAGTGTGCCAGACAATATTTCCAGTGCTTTGCCTGCAACATTTTTGGTGAAGAAGAGAGGCAAAGTAAAAGCTCCCCTGAATATCTGCTGAGCAGCCCATAGTGTTGTTCATGGAACATTTCCCCTGAGTGCTGCCATGTGGGATCCAGATGCTTCAAGTTCACAAGGAATTGCGGTGGAAAATTAAAAGGGTTGTGAGTCTCCATAGGATCTGGTTGATGAAACTGACACCTCTCATCTGGCTGTAATGTCATTGATGTACCACTCTTGGCTGCAACCTCAGTATTTCTTTCAAACCTCAAACAATCATTGAGACTTGCTACTTGCAAAACAGCTTATGATTTAGCTGGGGGGGAAATGTTTATTGGGAATTTATCTTGTGCTAGGCTTTATGTATTTTAGGTGCATTAACTCGTTTAATCTTTATCTATGAGGTAGATACTATTACTACCACCCTTTTAAAGGTGAGGAAAGTTTGACACAGAGAGTGGAAGTCATATTGCTGGTAAGTGGCAGTGCCAGGTTAGAATTCTGGCCTTCTGGCTTTAGATCACACTTCCTTTCAGAAAACAGAGACCAGTGTGAAAATTATGTTCTGTACTGTTAAGTATTCATGTATGGCCTTGAAAAGCCGAAGCTGGAACTTCCAGAGAAGAAGTACAGAGAAACCTGGATTTGAAATCTGGGTTTTCTAGTTCTGCTTCTTTTTCTCACTAGCTGTCTGACCTCTTTGGGCATCAGTTTGGTTGTCTGTGAAATAAAGAGACTGGGCTAGATGATTTCTAAGGCCCATCCTTATCTAAAGCTCTGAGGTACCAGGGAGCCCAGTGTGTGCTGGGGGAGGGGGAGAGAGAGGGAAGAGTTGGCAGTGATTCCTCTCGTTCTCCCACAGAATGCTCTGTGTGACTATACTAATGTTCACAGGCCTTTCCTACAACTGGTGTGTCCATCCTATAATCCTCTTCACCCAGAAAAGAGGGATATACCATATGTGATGGAAAAGGAATAATAAAAACTCATTCATTGAGCATCTAATTTGAACCAGGCATCTTGTACAAACCTGACATATCTAAATGCTCAAGGACAGGCTGTTCATCAGGCCAAAGCCATTCTGCTCGAAAATGATAATACTATGTGTGACTCAGATCCAAGGTGGGTTTTTTTTTTTTAATTCCAAAACTGGTGCTTTCAACTTCTACTCTGCAATGACTAAAGTCCTTTGGATATGAAGGAGAAAGCAGACTAGCTTATCTTATCTGTTTTATTGCCTGTTATGGGTGATAAGAACTATCTGAGGTTTGTACTCATTTTATAATCTGGAAAACTAGGCCAGAGGCAACCTGTGTCCAGTCATGGATTCACAGCAGGACTTGAACCCAGGTCTCCCACCTCGTGCTTGCTGCCTATCCCATCTCATTGCTGAAGGATTTCCTGCGAGCCCAGCTGGGCACTGACAGTGCTCTATACTTCCAGGGCCTTGAAAGAGGGCCCACACCAACTGCAGTGCCCTGCCAGGAGGGCAGGTGGCATGGGAACTTGTCCTATTCTAAAGGAACATTCAGTCCTGGGGATAGCAGAAGATAACTGAGGCATTAGTTAAAAGTGGTTTTGTCCCCCTTATAATCTCCTGAAACATGAAAAACAGTGGCAAAAGGGTTCGTAAAGCTCAAATGAGATACATGTGAAAGTGCTTTGTAAACTGTAAAGTGCTGTGCACACCATATTCTGAGGATCTTTGAAACAAAGAGCATGTTGTTAATAGCCGTTTACCAGAGAAGAGTAACAGTCTATCGGCCGTGAGGGAATTGCTGACTGCCATAGTGGGAGGTCTCCTGAGCCTGGAAAACACCCTGTACCCTGATAACTCTTTTGTATCTGTCAGCAAGGCTCAGGGCATCAATGTTTCCTTTCCAGTGTTGCCAATGAGCATCTCTGTGTCTCTTTGTCCCAGGCCTCAAGGCTGGCTGAGTAGCTGGCTGCCAGCTTGGCGCCCCACTTCGATGTCTCAATTGAAGAATGTGGAAGCCAAGATCCTCCAGTGTAAGTAGCAGGGACAGCCTATGCCACCTCCCTCAGGAGGCTGAAGAAGGATACGGGATCTTCCCAAAGACTGGAACACTGAGCCCACTGACTCCTGATGAAAAATGTTTGAGGGTGGGAGGAAAGGTTGTCAGTGATCTAAGGGAAGAGGCTTATACAGAGGACACTGAATTCTATGATAATGGTTCCTCAGTGTCGCCCTCCCTGTCCATCATGTGGTTCCTGCCACACCCCACAACTTCACCGCTGACCCTATACAAACTATGAGCACACAGCCGAAACCTGTTTGGCTCAGTAGACAGAGTGTCGGCCTGTGGACTGAAAGGTCCCAGGTTCGATTCCGGTCAAGGGCAGGTACCTTGGCTGCGGGCACATCCCCAGCAGGGGGTGTGCAAGAGGCAGCTGATCGACGTTCCTCTCTCATCGATGTTTCTGACTTTCTATCCGTCTCCCTTCCTCTCTGTGAAAAATCAATAAAATATATTTTTTTAAAAACTATAAGCACATAACACACACAAATACACATATTCTCTCTTCTTCTTCCTTCTCCTACTCCTCTCTTCTTTCCTTCTCCTTGTCTGTTAACACTTCCAAACACACAAACACTTCTTAGATTTACCACCTTGCAACCCAAGGACCAGCAAACAAATCCTATATGTTCTAATATTACTATTTCCCCACTACTTCTCTGGCTTGGGTCAGGAGTTAGAGATTCCCGCAGACCAGCTCCTGGGCAGTGTTTATATTGGGGCAGAGCATCCCATGAGCATCAGCAGCCACTGGCTCAAACAAGGCCTTTGGGCCACATCTCCCTGTTTTTCTCTTATGTTACTTGCCCTGTTCTACTTCCCCAGCCATGGCTCGCCTCTTATGGGCCTGAGTAAGTACAACTGAAGAATAGCCACAGCTTTCAAGCTTTTGTGCAGGATCTAAGTGACTTTCCCCAGGCTGCTCTGGCGTGTAATTGCCTTCACTCCAGCAGAGCAGGCACTGCCCACCTTGGTCCATCTCTGAGAGAAATAAGCCAATGGCTCACTTCACACCTGTCACACCCTCACCTGTCTCAACTCCAGTTAAAAGCCCTCCTCCCAGATACCTTCAGTGAGGACACTTCTGTCCATCTGTCAAGCCCCAGGCACACAGGTACAAGAGCAATGGATGCAGGAGCTCTGTAGGTTGTTGGAGTGACTGCCACCCTGTGCCCAAAGGGAGCCAGGCAGACAGCCTCAAGGAATAAGATGGCCACTCTTATTACCTATAAAGTCGATGGCCTACAAATTATACTCAGGGTTTAATTCTTGGGGTGTGTGGTGAGAGGGTTATAGAAGGAAAGAGGTGAGGGAGGCCAGGTCGGTTTGGGAATGGAAGGAGAGAGCTGAAGAGAGACCATCCAGGCAAAATGATGATGCTGTCAGAAAAAAAGATGCATTGCTCGCTCTGAATCTCCTCTCCCCAGGTCTCCAGAACAAGTTCCTGGCCCGGTATGTGTCGCTCCCAAACCAGAACAAGATCTGGACGGTGACCGTGAGCCCCGAGCTCAGGGATCGCACCCCCTTGGTGATGGTGCATGGCTTTGGGGGTGGCGTGGGCCTCTGGATCCTCAACATGGATTCACTGAGTGCCCGCCGCACACTGCACACTTTTGATCTGCTTGGCTTCGGGAGAAGCTCCAGGCCAACATTCCCGAGGGACCCAGAGGGGGCCGAGAATGAGTTTGTGATGTCAATAGAGACGTGGCGGGAGACCATGGGAATCCCCAGCATGATCCTCCTAGGACACAGTTTGGGAGGATTCCTGGCCACTTCTTACTCGATCAAATACCCTGAAAGGTAAGAGGGACCTACCCTCTGGGTCATCTATCCAACTCCTTGCCTCACTGGGAACTTTCCGGTATTAATCTCCAATCGTTCTCTTTTTCCTGGGTGATTTAAAGGGCTATGGTATCTCCAAGCAAACTCAGCTTTTTCCTTTGTCCTCCTATAGAGTTAAACACCTCATCTTGGTGGACCCATGGGGCTTTCCTCTCCGACCAACTGATCCCAGTGAGATCCGTGCACCCCCAACCTGGTTCAAGGCCGTGGCCTCTGTCCTAGGGCGTTCCAACCCACTGGCTGTTCTTCGAATAGCTGGGCCCTGGGGTGAGTAGCCTACAGATACAGGAACTATCCCATTCTAGAAGCCCCACTGCTCTGGACTCCCATCATCCTCGCATGTTCTTGAAAAGTGGGAATGGACCTAGCATTGTTATTTTAAGCTATTAATCTGGACCAGATTTCTCTGTTTGTTAACCCTAACCCTAACCCTTCTGAACCTCTGTTTCAGAAGGTTCTTTTTTTCTTTCATTTGCATGGGGAAAGCTTTCCTATACAAGGGACAGATGGAGCAGAACTACTACTCTGTGCCTTGGTTAGAGCCCCGGAGAGGGAGAGAGAGAGAGAGAGAGACCGTGAGATGACTCTCCCTCCGCTGAATTCTTATGCTACATGTGTGAGTTTATGGCAACCCGTTGGCGATTCACCGTGGTAACCCCCACTGGCTCCCACCTCTGCAGCTCACCCAGCACCTGCAGCAGGGAGATGTCAAAAGCAGAGTCTCCAACACAACCCACAGTGTCAGGCAAGCCCCTCGAAACCATGCCCTGCTCCAGTCAGACACCACACCTCTTCACCATTTAGTAGCTGTCAGCGAACTCTGGCTGAAGGGAGGGAAGGCATTCCAAGGGAGCCGGCCAGAGGAAGTGAAATCAATAGGCCCCAGGCTTCTGGCCTCAGCCTGCCAGCACCCTAACTTTCTGGGGAGCTTTTCACTCTGATGAAGTGAAAAGCACATGCCCTCTGTGGGGAGGGTTGGTGACCCTCTGTCTTAAATACGAATGGCTTATGTATACATGGTCATGTTCAATAGCCAATTGTTGTGAGTTCATTGCAAATGTCTAAATAAGAGTTATCTCTCTAGGCCCTTCATGAGAAACAGAATGGCTCTGGATAAAAGAGAAATATGAGCATTTGAGGAGAAGGTAGGAGATTAGGAGTAGCTAAGCTCTCACCACCCTCCCGTTTCTGGAATTGCATCTGGCTGGGCTGCTGCATGGGCATCAGAGCTCATGTGGTTGTGGCAGTTGGCTGAGAGCCGTGGAGGAGGCCAGGGCCCAGGGGATCCTGGCTGTGTCGCCCTCTGACCCATTGCTTCTTTCATGCAGAGAGAAGACCAGAAGAGAGAGACCAGGTGTTGACCCGTAGGCCCCAGTTTTGACTGTCTGTTGTGGGTGCCCTCCAGCTCGTTTATGAACTATATAAAGACGGTGAAGAGAACAGATTGCTCTAAAACTGCCCCGAGTGTGAGATGCCAGGGTTGAGTTGGCCTCTCCACTCATATTATGTTACAGGCCTGAATATGACCGGCCTCTTGAGAGATGGTCTAGTTTCGCTCACTACCTCAAGATGAAAAGGCTGTAAGGGTCCCAGGAATAGGAGAAAGGATGTTGGTGAAAATTGTTCAAGCATGCACAGGCAGGAGTCTTTCCCCCACCACCCAAACTGGCCCCTCCATGCTCTTCTATCCCCTCCCAGGGCCTGGCTTGGTGCAGCGATTCCGACCAGACTTCAAGCGCAAGTTTGCAGACTTCTTTGAAGATGATACTATATCAGAGTATATCTACCACTGCAACGCACAAAACCCCAGGTGAGAGCAGCGCCCGGAGCCAGTGCCAGGTGGGCAAGATAACGCGGAAACTGCAGAACTGTGCTGTGTTTCTTCTTCCACCAAGTTTTCATTCAGTGTGGGCAGCGATTTTCCAGCCATCCATCTCATGGCACACATAAACTAATTACTAAAATTCTGCAATACACCAAAAAATATATTTTTTGTCGATCTGACAAAAAAATAGGTATAATTTTGATTCATGCATCCTGGATGACTATTGTTGTGTTGGCTGTTGTCATTTTTTTTTAGTTGACAATCTAAGGGAAAAGAGGTCAATGCCCCTGACTAAACAGTCAGGTATTGCATATTTTAAAAATTCTTGCAGCTCATCGGTTGAAAATCACTGAGTTAGGAGAACAGAAGCGTGAGCAAGCTTGATCATTTCCAGAGACTTCCCCAGGGATAGGCACAAAGGGATGGAGAAGATAACATTAATTAAAATTGCCACTCTCTCTACAGATGACCCTTATTCTTCTGTAGAAATAGGCGGTTATCCTGACAGGCAAGAGTCTGGTAAACATTTGAAAAGACTTTTTTTTTAATTTACTAAAAGATGATATGAATATGGTATTTTGATAAAAGCACAAAGAAAGAAGTCTTTGCCTGTCCCAGACTTGTAATTCCCAAATTTCCTCGTGACTGCCAGTCTGACATATCACGTGACAACTTCAGAAAACTCCTTGCCTGTCTCCCTCTGCACACACGTGACTGTGTGTCTAGAGTACATCCCTACAAATAGAATCGCTGATTGAGAAAGTACCTATTTTAAAATTTAATTATGTGCACCTTGAAGTATTGTTGAGATAGGAATTCTTTCCAAATCTTTTGGACATTTCTGGGTGTCCCCAGAATCTTGAGAGGTTCATGTCTGTGACCGCTCACGCAGCAGGCCCATAAGCCTGCGACCCGCAGTCTTGCTGCTGAGAGCCAAGGCGGAGTCCAGGAGGCAGTCCTCCCCTCAGCTGTGCTGTGTGCGTGGCTGACACCCGGAGGCCGCCCTGGTGGCACCTCCTCTGCGGTGGCCTCACCCTGAGCTGCTGGGAGGCACCTCGGGGAGCCACGTTCCCCGGGAGCAGCAGCACTGCCCCACCTCATTCCAGGCCTGTCCAGGTCACTGTTGTGAGCCAAAGCTGTGAAGAAGGAGGGGATTCCCATTCCTTCAGTATTGTCTGAGCATTAGCCTCAAACCCAGACAGCTTTCAGGCAGCGTGGGAACTGTCCATTCAACATTCCTTTTGAGCTCCGCTAATTGAAGGGCGCTGCTTAGGCAGCAGTTGTACAGAAACTCAGCTCAACAGTCAAATCAGGTAGCCCCCTGCTTTCTGCTCTCTACCCCGTCTTTCAGCCCCTCTGGGCTCCGTGCCAGTCTCAGACCCACTTGAGGCCCCCCACACACAATCCTAGCCCTTTCCTCAGAATGTTCCCCAGCCTGGGAACTAGTTCTG
Source organism: Antrozous pallidus (assembly GCA_027563665.1). NCBI lineage: Eukaryota > Metazoa > Chordata > Mammalia > Chiroptera > Vespertilionidae > Antrozous > Antrozous pallidus. Next base: position 33,939,149 of record CM050515.1, on the reverse strand, counting down.
CATAATGCATGCAGACCCCTTGCAGACCCATCGTGATACGGCCTCAATTAGCTCTACCTGAGGGAATGACCAGGGAGCAAAGCAGATCGGATTGGCAGTCATCGCTTCTCACACAACACAAACTGCTGCTCCCCCAGGTCTTCACAAGACTGATGTTTCATTCACAGTTTCCTCAGGAAACCCTTTGTACTACCATAGTACTCGCTCTTGAGACTCCACCTCAAATGAACTCCTGATCTTCTCCCTCCACCCCCTGCCGGCTAAGTCCTTAGTCTGTGTTCTCATAGCACTCCACTACCCTCTCATAATTCTTTGGAAATGTGTAGTTAACGAATCATATAATTCATTATTTGATGCCTAAAGTGTGAGCTGAAATGTGTCTTGTTCATATGTGCTCTCACCCCAGGTTAGGGCATGACACATAAATATTTTTTGAATAAATATTAACTCATTGCATTATTGGACAATACTCCATGTCCTAGGGGTTTTCACAAGTGTATCCCTCTAACTCTGGTTTGTGTTAAGAGGCCTCTAGAGATTCAATGCTTTCTCCTAATCTTACCCATATTTAATGAGTCTCAAACCCAGGGTTTGAGAAGAATACCAGCATGATGAAGATACTGCCCCAGCTTCTGAAGAGACCAACAATTTGACATTTTGTGCTGTGGGGTTTATTCTAATTCCTCGCCCTGTTCTGCTTCTTAGTGGTGAGACGGCCTTCAAAGCCATGATGGAGTCCTTCGGCTGGGCCCGGCGCCCCATGATAGAACGAATTCACTTGATTCGAAAGGATGTGCCCATCACCATGATCTATGGGTCCAACACCTGGATAGACACCAGCACAGGGAAAAAGGTGAAGCTGCAGCGGCCGGATTCCTATGTCCGAGACATGGTACGTTGGCCACCCAAGGGGCAGAACTGAGGTGGAAAGCTGTGCATTGAGTGCCAGCACATGTTGGTTGACTCTCAGCAAGGATGAGCAGCGCGGGGTAGAGAGGGTGATGGAAGAGTCAGCAGGTAAAAGAGGGATGAACCGATTGAAATGAGACAGTGGACTTTAAAGGTTTGACTTTTTGTCATTTCATAATGAGGAGGCCTCTCACTTCTGTCCTTTTCCGGTAGCCAGGCACAGACATCATGCTACCCCTCCTGTAATTCCCACTCAAAACCAGAGCTGTGAACAGTAGAGTGAATGGCAGAGGCTGACATGAAGCCTTCCTACCACACTTCCGCCTTCCCTTTTTTCTTCCCCCCCTCAGCAATCATTTGCTAATGAGTGTGCTTAATTAGGCTGACTGCCTATTGGGCCCTGGTTTATTGGGCCTGTAGGTAAAATGAGCAGATTGGTGGTGGTGGGGGGGGGGGGGGGACTAGCATGAAGGAAAGAGACAGCGAATGGTCATGGGAGAAGGAAGATGGGAAATTGAAAGTCCTTGGCTCCTATAGGAAAGTGTCAGGATCCAGGGAGAAAAGTGGACCATTATTTCTGACAAGTGCTCACGGGTGAGAGAGCAGGTCTAAAGGAAAAGAAATGGTGTGACAGCTTTCCAGTGCCTGGAATAAAGGGCTGTCCCACCCTGGCGGTTCCTCTCTTCACAGGAAATCGAGGGTGCTTCGCACCACGTCTATGCAGACCAGCCACACATCTTCAATGCAGTGGTGGAAGAGATCTGTGACTCGGTTGACTGAGCTGCTCTCACTAGAGGAAGCGGAGAAAGCCAGAGAGTCGCTCTCACCTCCCTGGCTGCTTACTCACCCTCTTTCCTGTCCTCACCAACTAACATGTGCCAGCCAGTCAGAGTCTTGGGCTGTTCCCAAGGCAAGAACACAGTGAAGGGTACTCCTGACCCCAAGCCAAGGGCTGGCGGCAGAAGCCACAAAGAGGCCTTGAGGTAGCCAGCCCCGGAGAAGAACATAAAGGGTCACTTAGTGCCACCCCCTTCTCTCCATGCCAAGTGTTACCCAGATAGTGGTTGTGAAGGGCCTGTACTGAACCACGTCCCCTCCCTGCCAAAGGGAGGGCAGCCTCTCTGCCCCTGGACAAAGCAGAGGCTCCCACAGTCTTTCCTCCCTCCCTCCGGAACATTTCTGGGGGTAGGTTCCATGAAAGAACATCCTCCTTCTCCTCCTCCCTGCTCCCTCCCATGCCAGTGTCCAAGGTATGTTTGGAACCAGTTCCCACTTAGCTACCGAGAGCAGGTTCTGGAGAGTCCCTTGTTCTACAGAATCTCTCCCATGACCTGAGAGGTCATAGCCAAAGCCCTCATTAGTAGATGAGGAGCAGGCCAGGGCAGGACATGGCTGGCCCATGGTGATATAGCTCTGCTCCAGAAAAGCTCAGGCTAGAACCCAGGTCTGCTGACACCTGGTAATGGTGCAGACTCTATTTGTAAAGGTTCGAGGCAGGCACCATTGCCATGGGATAACTGGCCAAGGGTAAGCCCATCCCTACCCCACATTCCAGCCCCATTATCCAGGGGTGCTATTGTCCTGCCCTGTGTCTCAACCCTGGCTGCCTAAGCCAGGAACACTCAAGTGCTTCCTTCCCTGCCCACTCTTCCTTCCAACAGGGAGGCCTCTGGGCCTCCCTCTGTGCCTTGGGCCCTGAAGCCCCACCTGTAATACAGAGCAAAGGTGGCCCCTGGTGGAGAGAGAAGGGAAAGGCCCTTCAACCCAGGGCCAGGTCTGGATTCCCTTGCCCTCCCCCCCAACACCCCCCCACCCCCCCACCCTCCCACCCCCCGGCAAGATTTTTCTTCCTATTCCCAGAGCTGAGGCCACCTGGAGTCCCTACCCATGGTCCAGTGGGGTGTCTCATGCCAGCAGTTTCCTGTCCTCATCAGCCACAGCCACAGGATGATTCTCACTGCCTGGCCCTCTACCCCTGCCATCTGTCCTCCATGGTCTCCAGTTCATCCCACTCAACCCACCTGTCATCCTCTCCCAGGTGCTCCTGTGAGGTTCTGGGCAGTAGGCTGGGCCTGGCCCCAGAACCAGGGCAGTTCCTGCCTGCTCCTCTTTTGTAAAGCCAACCCTTGCACCAGAATAGTATTAACTCGCCGTGCTTTGTACTACTGGTCCAGCTGCCTTGGGCTCTTTTTCTACATTAATAAAGAAATGAGTAAAAACTGCTGCTGGTGGTGATGTTTAATATTGGTCGACAGGAGTGCTGGGAGTGGTGCTGAATTCACAGCAGCCCATGTGATGTCTGAGTCAGAGAAGGGGCCTTGAAGGCTTCCCACTTACATACCTTTCCCTCTTCATTTAGCCCAGCATTTGCCCTCTAGACGCAAATGGTCAGGGACCATCTCAGCCAACCCCTTCAGAGGATAGTTGGGAGTGTGGAAGGGCCAAACCCCAACTCAGGAGGAAAATTGGGCAGAACTGGGTACTCCCTGCTGCTCAGAACATCCACATTGACTTACACCTGGACTGCCCTATATATAGCCTGTTTTCCTAACTTAGTCATCCTCTTAGTCATCCCTTCAAATAGTCCTTATGCAGGGAAGCCTGTCTCTGACACCCCCTCCCCCACAGGCTGGACTCGGACCCCCTCTTCTGTGTCTCCATGGCACACACTACTGCCCCTTTTGTAAAACTCATAAATGTGTAGCCACTTATTTCATGTAGGTCTTTCCTTCATAGATCGTACGAACAAGGGCACATCTGGCACCTAGTTTGTGTTTAATAAATGTTTGTTTTGACTAAGCCGAGATAAGTGAGATATGCCAGGTATTCCAATCATTACCAACAGTTCCTGCTATGTGCTGGCTGACTCCAGCTAGACCCAGAAATCCACAGCTCGAAGTGGCACATAAGGCCACATATATTGTGATGAATGAATGAACAAATGTGTGAATGGAACCCTGGGTATAATTATAAAGCTCTGATCCATCCCAAGACCCCATGTCTTCTCAGTGACTGAAGATCGCTGATTGCCAACGCAGCCACATGAAGAAGAGGGCAGACACAGGGTGAGGCAAAAGTAGGTTTACAGTTGTGAGTACACAAAACAGTTTAATTTATTATTAATTATTGTATTATTTTTTAATTTATTATTATATTTTTTAAGTTCTCACTCGAGAATATGCTTAGAGAGAGGAAAGGGGAGGGAGGGAGGGAGGGAGAGAGGGAGGGAGGGAGAGACATTGATTAATTGCCTTTCATATTTGCCCTGACCCCAACCAGGGATCCAACCCAAAACCCAGGCATGTGCCCTTACCAGGATTAGAACCAGAAAACTTTCGGTGTCCAGGAGGACACGCCAACCAACTAAGCCACTCTGGCCAGGCTGTGTTATTTTTCATACAAACAACTGTAAGTTACTTTTTCCCAACCCTGTATTTACTTATTTATTTCAATATGTTTTTATTGGTTTTTGAGAGAGAAGAAAAAAGGAGAGGAAGGGAAGGGAGGGAGGGAGGGGAGAGGAGAGAGAGAGAGAGAGAGAGAGAGGAGAGAGAGACAGAGAAACATCAATTGGAGAAAAACATTGATCCATTGCCTTCCACACACCCTGACCAGGGACTGAGCCAAAGCCTGGCATGTGCCCTGACTGGGAATCCAACTGGCCACCTTTTGGTGCACAAAAGGATGCTCAGCACACTGAGCCACACTGGCCAGGGTGCCACCCTGTGTTTAGAGTTTACTGCATACCAACCACTAAGGCTACAATAGTGAAGAAAAGGGGTCCCTACCTTCCTGGCAAATTACAATCTGCATGACGAGGCACACTTCAACCCAAATTATTATGTAAATCAAAACAAAATTGCAACTGAAAAGGGCTGTCCCTGGGAGGATCTCCCTCAAAAGTAGTAACAGCTGAGCCTGAAGTGCAAAGGGAGGGGAAGGGGTATCTGGAGAGAACTTTACGTGCAAGTCTATTAGCAGGGAAGATGGCTGTGAGATGAAGCTGAGAAGGTGGGTGGGAACCTGCTCACGCAGGCCCTCTGGCCATGAAAAGAATGTCGTGTTTATCCTGAAAACATGGGAGAAAATAACTGGACTGAGTGTCATGGTAGGATGGGTGGGGAGTGTGACAATCCAATTTGAAACGTGACATGACCACTCTGGCTGCTTTGTGGAGTACAGATTGGGAACTTTGTGGCTACTACAGTAGTCCAGGCCAGAGATTCTGGTAGCTTGGAGTTGACCAGTGGGCAGTGGACATTCACAGGAGAAAAACACAAGAAATCTTTAGGAGGTAAAGTCAAAAGAACTTTTGAACACTAGTGATGTTACCACCCCTTTGGAGATCAGCCAAATGAGAGTAGTCACCAAACCAAACTTGCTCACAAAACAACTGGGGTATTTTCTTAAAATACTAGAGGCCTGGTGCATGAATTCATGCACAGGTGGGATGGGGCTGGGCCAGTGTGGGAGGAGGGGCCACAGTCAGTTGGCTGGCTGGCCCTGCCCGCGATCGGGGTGGGGGAGCCAATCAGAGGCCAGGCAGACTGGAGGGAGGGGCCGCAGGAGGTTGGGAGGGGGGCCGATCGAAGCCCGGATCGGGCCTGTTGTCCACCACAGTGGACATCATAGTGACCAGTCATTTTGGTCATTCCATTGTTCCAGTCTCTTGGCTTTTATATAGATAGGTATATTCCTGGACACTATTCTCCAGAGTTTATTTGGTAAATCTGGATGGAGTCTGACCATGACATCTACATTTTAAAAAAATTCCCTAAGATCTAGCTGGTTTGGCTCAGTGTATACACAATCACCTACGAACTAAAGGGTCCCAGGATGGATTCTGATCAAGGGCACATGCCTGGGTTATGGGCTCAATCCCCAGTAGAGGATGCCCCAGTAGGAGGCAGCCAATTGGTGATTCTCTCTCATCATTGATGTTTCTATCTCTCTCTCTCTCCTTTCCTCTCTGAAATCAATATATATATATTTAAAAAACCAGGACTAAGAAATCACTATGAACATACCACTCAATCAGTACCTTTCTTCATATATTCTAAGGATTTATGGTTACAGTTCATGCTATAAACTTGGCTTCCTCAGAGGACTGGCAATTTACAAGGCGAGATTCCACAGCTAGACATAAAAGACTGTGACTAACCCAAGACTAGGGAGGTCTTTCCTTATTTAGTGGCTCACAGAAAATGTGCTGAATTTAACTTCCTCCTTGGGATACACAACAAAATAAGTGTGCTAAAAATGCAGTCTGGTGTCATTGTCCAAAGAGGGATGAAATCCCAACAAATACTTCTCTCCACTCTGACATGCCACCCTCTAAGCCCCAACTGTAGATACAGTTCATGACTTCCTAGAAAATAATCGCATTGATTGATAACAAACGCAATGTCCAATGAATGGTGCAAAGCATCTCTTTTCTTATCAGGTGAGAAAAGAGTCCTTCTTGCATGGGGTCTTAGCTCTTTCTTTAGACTTCGCTCTTCTTCCCTTCCCAGGGTCTTACAGAAGCAAGCAAGATGATTGAAATTTTTGAGAATCAGGCCTAAACCCATGCAGGTGAAATAGCTCAAGACAAATCACCTCTTCACTTGGTGGTGTTGACTGTTTTTCATAGCATAAATTTATCATTATTATGCTAGAAAAGTCTTTGTCTTTAACCTACTAAATACCACTCTTCACTAGGTTTGAAGAGGAAAAATAGTCATAGCCCAACCTTTTGCAAGAATAATATGTTCCTAAACAGAATGCTAAGGGGATTCATTGGTGCTAACAGATGCAAGAGCCCTCCCCCAAACCTAGGAAGACAAGTCCCCACTCTCTAGTTGATGACCTCGTAAAGAACTGGGAGGAGCCATACAAGTTTGGAGGCCTGAGAGCAACACCCCCAACCCTGGCCTTGGCTTCTGCCTGTTGCAGCCTGGCACAGCACTCTGAGTGGTTCACAGATGCATTAGGAAAAAGAAGTCACATCGCAGACTAGAGCAGTCTGCTGGGGCCCACTTGGACACACTATTGTTACCAGAGCCCCAATGTTTTTTCCTTGGATCCTCCTGCTTGCAAGAACTGGCCTAATGAAATTAATGAGCAGAAGTTTGCAGTATAGAAAGAAAAAATAGTTTAATATTGAATTGGCAATAAGGAGATGAGTATGTGCTCTAAACAAACTGACCCCCGGAGGTGTACAGGTTGCAGATTACTTAGGGCAAAATCACAAGACAGTTCTGAGGTCTTTCCAGAATCTCTCTGTCCAGTTTCATGGGAAAGTAGCCAGGGATCGTTCCACCTTAGGGCTCAGAAACTAAAACATAATTTAGGTCAAGATGTTATTGTAAGGTTCTACGCCGCCGTGAAAGAAACTGCAGGCAGGAGTCCGAATAAGTGAACGAATTAATCAGGCTTTATTGGGGGTCTCTGGGCGGGTTCACAGGCTGGGGGGAATGGAGCCAGAGAAGCCGGGCCATGTGACTGGGGCCAGGGGAAGAGGGAAAGAAGGGGAACCCAGTCAGACCTCCTCCCGGACTGCCTGGGAGGACAGTCCGGGAGAAAAAGGGTCCCACGTGGGGCATTGAGGCACATTTTAAAGGCAGGGGTTGGGCCCAGGGCGGAATGGGAAGGGGTGGGACACAGGGCACTCTGGTATGTGATTGATTGGTGGCTCAATGTCTCTGTCAATTACATCATAACTCCGCCCACCAGTTGGGGGGGTACCTATCAGTTATCTTTAGCCTGCCAGAGGTCTAGTCCTTGTGATCATTAGTCAGGTTGGGGCTATTGTCTTCTGCCTCAGGGATTGCTGATTATGGGGTGGGGGAGGATGGAAGGCTAGGTCTCTGAGGGAATAAAGAGAGAGAGAGATTATTTCTAGGGCTAGATTTTAAAGCTAAATTTAATCAAAGTCATAAGGAGCCTCAGTTTCATTATTCCAATCCACAGGCTTTCTAGGACTATCAGGCCATATATAAGGCTCAGTCTTCTGAGGGAGAGGGAAACATACTTCCCATTTGATTTTGGAAATGGAATGAGTGTAAAAGTGGGAGCAAGTACAGATCCACTGAAGCACAGATTTCAGGAAGAAAAACTCTTCTTTGTTGACCTTCATCCTCATATCTGAACACATAGCCATTTCCTGTTACCTCTCAAGGGCCGGCCGCCCAATGCTCTCAAGCGGCTTCCTCCTCCTTCTTTTCAAGCTTCCTATCTGATGGGATGACCTCCTTTATTTAAATGTGAGTGGCCTTGCCCTGGCAGGTGTGGCTCAGTTGGTTGAGCATCTACCCATGCACAAAGGGTTTGATTTATGTGTATAGGCAACTTCATCCAACCCAGGAACAGAAAACAAAACTCTGCCAGCTCCCTGACCTGGGAAGTCATTAATGAGGAGGGCCCTTCACTCAGTAGCTAAGAGGACTGTCCTCTATCTCTCCCTATTTTTCTCTCCACACAAACTCCATTTTCTTTAATGGTCTCATTGGTTTCCTCTAATGATGCATCAGCTTATATGTGACCCCCAAAATGGCCACTCCAGGTGCCAAACCTACTTGAGCTTCCATGGGGAGCATCATCATTGTGTGGTACAGTCTCTCCATCTCTTGGTTCAAACTCTCAAAAAGAGACACAATTTATCTACCCCAGCCAAGCTACACAGGTTCTACATCCATCTCTGGTAAGGCAATGGATTGTGCTTCAGATCATCCTACCCATGTATCTGAAGGAAAAGGGTCATGTGAGCATGTGGATGTGAGCATAAGAATGTGAGCATGTTGGATATTGTAAATATGTTCTATTATAGGAAGCAGTATTATTAAATGACACAGACTGCAGCCCACTTGGTATGGCTCAGCTGGTTGGAGGGTCATCTTGTGCACTAAAGGTTGCCAATTTGATTCCCAGTGAGGGCACATGCCAGGTTGCAGGTTCGGAGTGCATGTGTGAGGCAACCAATTGATGTTTCTCTCTCACATCAACATTTCTCTCTCTTCTCTCCTTCTCTCTAAAATTAATAAAAACATATTTAATAAAATAAATAAATAAATAACAGCGACTACATATATCCACCACAATCATTACAAATGTTCACTGAGACTATGACATTGGACTAGAGAGTAATAAAGGTTATTCTTAGAAAGATTCCTAGAGAAGATGGAAATAGAGAGGATCCATGAGGAGGGTACTGCAAGGACTTTGTGTCCGCTGGTAGAAGAGTTGTGGTCAGGATCTATGAGGAAATGGGGCCAAACATGTTGGGACTTCAAATAGGACACAGATGGCAAGGCTCTTCTGTAATTCCTAGAATATTCATTGTGGGTGGGACTTAGAGATCATCCAGTCCAGTTCTGACACTCTTCCAATGAGAGCACTAAAGGTCAGTGGCTGGTAACACAGTGACACAGCTCTGACCAAAAAGTTCAAGTTAGAACCAAGGCTAGAGTTCAAGTCCCTGTCTCCAAGCTATGTCTTCTTTCCACTAGAAACCATTCAGAATCCCTTAGCTAGTGCATCCCTTTGCTAAAGCAAGTCTTTTCTTTCTACAGCAGGGAATTGATACACTGTATACCTGGTGGCGAAGAAGAAGAAGAAGAGGGACTAGCCCCTCCTTATTGGTCTTCGTAAAAGGACAATCTGCTCCTCAGCATCGCCATCATCCTCTTTTCTAAAGCAGCTTGAACCCTGACCCACACATCCTTTAGGACCCCCAACACCGTGTCATTCCTCAGAGTATATATAAAGGGGTTGAGGAATGGAGTCACAATACTGCTCAGTACTGAAGGGACCTTGTTGACCTCCAGATATTCTTTCTGGGAGGGTGTCACATAGATAAACACTGTGATGCCACTAGAAATTATGACTATGGTCAGGTGGGAAGCACAGGTGTTAAAGGCCTTCTTCCTTCCACTTGAGGAAGGAATGCGCACTATCGTCAAGATGATGTACGTATAGGAATAGGCCACAAGGACTATGCAACAGAGGATGACGGTGGACGAAAGCATGAAATCCATCAGCTCAATGTCAGTGGTATCCGCACAGGCCAAGGCCAGCAAGGGCCCACTGTCACAGAAGAAGTGGTTAATAATGTTGGAGCCACAGAAGGGCAGCTGGGAGATGAAGATGGTTGGGAAGAGCACAGATAGGAAGCTTCCCACCCAAGAAAACACAACAGTCCCAATGCAGACAGAAGGTCTCATGATGGTGCTGTACTGCAGCGGGTAACAGACAGCAGCATAGCGATCATAGGACATGACTGTCAGCAGGAGAAACTCTACTGTGCCCAGGAAGAAGTAGAAATAGCACTGGGTGATACACCCAGCAAAGGAAATGGTTTTATCCCCAGATGCTAAGTTGACCAACACTTTTGGAGAAATGACTGAGGTGAAGAGGATGTCCAGGATAGAGAGGTTGCACAGGAAGAAGTACATGGGGGTGTGGAGACGGGAGTAGGACAGCACAATGGAAATGATGAGCAGGTTCCCCAGGAGGGTCAGCAGGAATGTGGACAGCAGCAGCACCAGGAACAGCAGCTCCACCTGCCTGCTCAGGGCAAATCCCAGCAAAATAAATTCCCCCAAGGTGGCAGTCTGATTGGCCATGGGCCTGGGAGGCAGGGCTCAATTCCTCTGATGGAAGAAAAGGAGCAGGTGCTTAGGAGAGTGTTCAGTGTACAAAACCCATGGCTGTTCACTAGAAAAATATGAACATAAAATGTGTTAATTCAATCCAAATTTAGATATGTAATCTAAATTTAACTTGTTTCAAATTATTTGCCTATCAAATTAAAACTTTTTTAAATGATCATCTTAATTGTTAACAAGGTGTCTGCCTTAAGTCCTATCGTGTTACATGGTTTATGTGATCTTTCTAAAAATAATATAGCAATTTGTATCAAAATCCTTAAAATTGAGCAAATTCTTAGACTCAGAAACCCATCCAAAAGAAAGTCATGGAAGTTTTCAGTGATTTTGCTGCAACAGCATTCACCATGGAACTGATTACACTAATGAAAATTTAGCAACAACTTTAATATCCAAAAATGAGAGATGGAATAAATAAATTATGACACATATAAATAATAGCATTATGCAGCCATTAAAAATTATATGTTACCATAATATGTAAATGACAAATTTTTGTAATAACAAAATAGCCACAATGTATTATTAAGTTTTTTAAAGCAGGGTATAAGCTAATAGTAGCATAGCAATCTATCTAATAATAACATTAGATCTAATAGCAACATTATGATCTCACTTTGGGGGTTAAATGTAAATCAGCAAAAGTCCTACAATAATCAAGACATTGCTGAAAAAGAAGAAACTGGGAGGGGGGAGGCTTGCCCTAGTACATACAAGGCATTAAAATAGATAATTACTAGTAAATCAAGATAGTAGTGGCACAAATACACACAAACTGGCCAGCAGAACAAAATAGAGAGCCAAGAAACAGACCCACACAAATATGAAACAGTGATATATGTCAGAGGTGAAAGGAAGCTGATACTGCTAATTGTCTGTATGGGAAAATATAACATTGGATTCCTCACCTCATATCAGACACTAACATCCATTCTAGATGGACAAAAATATTAACTGTAAAAATTAAAACTTTCAGGAGAAAATATAGGAGAATATTATTTTGGGCCTTCTGGTAGAAAATATTGATTAAAAATCTGAGAAATGATAAATAAAAAAAGAAAATATTGATAAATTAAACTACATAAAATTAAGAATTATTGTTTATTAAAAGACCCCCAAAATAAAATTAAAGGCAAGTTATACATGTGACATAGATAATGGACAAATGTTTATTATGTGTAATGTATAATCAATATATTGGTTCTTTCAAAGCCATAATAGAAAAACAGCCCAATTAAAAAAAAAAATGGCCTAAACATTTTCTCTGAATTCTATTGAGAAAATAAATAAAGCCAATAAAGTATACAAAAAGATGTCTGATATCGTAAGTAATTAGGGATATGCAAATTAAGACAATAACAAGATAACTTTATACCCATTTTACTGCAAGATAGCCAAATCCTGACAAGGGGCAATATAGCTAGTCCGTCAAGAAAACTCTGGATTTAGAGTCAAGAGAGCTGGTTTCAAGTCCCACCTCTTACCATCCTTAGACTGGATAAATCACCTTATCTTTCTGGAAATCTGCACATGAAACTTTTTCAAATGTATTTTTTTATTTATTTCAGAGAGCAAAGGAGAGAGAGAGAGAAATATCAATTATGAGAATCATTGATCGGCTGCCTCATGCACTCCCCCTACTGGGGATCTAGCCAGCGACCTTGCCATGGGACTCAAACCATGACCTCCTGGCTCATAGGTCGACACTCAACCACTGAGCCACGCTGACCTGGCTACACATGAGTCCTCACAGGACAAGAGATAATGTTCTTTTTTCCCCTTTTTCTCACAGCTGGGTTGAGAAGGTCAAATGGAAAATAAGATCATTCATATGAAGCGCCTTAGGAAATCATAAACCATCATATCAAGTGTTGCCGTTATTTCTAGAAACTCTGCTGTTCTGCAGTTTTGGCGAAGAGCAAATCTTGTTTTCCTTGTCCACACTGAGATAACGGCCATCCACCCTGGAGCACTATAATTCTGCCCTGGGAAACACCTTGTCAGGTCACAATTTTGCCTAAATTGTTTTCTCCTTGAACAGCATATCTAACTGCCTACAAAGAGGAAAGACAAAGGGAAACTGCTTCTCTACATGACAATTTTGCTTAATCCTTTTTGCCTAAGATTTCTGGAATGAGGAAACTATCCTCTGTCCCCCACATTCCACACAATAATACTCAGAGCCCGGTGGTGTGGCTCAATTGGTTGAATGTGATCCCATACACCAAGAGGTCACAGGTTCAATTCCCAGTCAGGACACATGCCCAGGTTGCAGGCTGGATCCCCAGCAGGGGCCATGCAAGAGGCAGCTGATCAATGTTTTTATCTCATTGATGTTTCTATCTCTCCCTCTCCCTTTCCTTTCTTCTCTCTCTCTAAAATCAGTAAAAACATATTTTTAAAAAGTAAGCCTGGCCAGCATGGCTCAGAAGTTGAGCATCGACCTATGAACCAGGAGGTCACGGTTCGATTACCAGTCAGGGCACATGCCTAGGTTTCGGGCTCCATTCCCAGTGTGGGGTGAACAGGAGGCAGCTGCTCCATGATTCTCGTCATTGATGTTTCTCTCTCTCTCTCTCTCTCTCTTCCCCCATTTCTGTCTCTCTCTCTCTCCAAAATCAATAAAATATATATTTAAAAAATAATAATAATACCCAGAGCAACACTCACAGAGGAGACTCAGCAATACTCACATTAGCTAGATGAGGCAAACTGGCCACCTCCAGCATGTCCTGCCCATAGAACAGTCCTGGCTTGGGCACTGTAATGCTGACACTTCTGCTGCCACAAACTGCACTCTCGGGGCTGAACAGAGCAATACTGTGGAAGGGTTTTACGTTTGGATCCCATGCTTCGGCTTCCACTGGGGCAGGGTGGGGCAAGGCAGGGTGGGTGAGAGCATACACTTTTAGAAAAGGATCCAATCATGGGGAGTCCTCAGGGGCACAATTTACAAAGCTGTCCCTGAATACCACGCCTGAGCCTGAGGCCCCTGAGGCCCACTTAGGAAAAGATGCAAACTCAAACATGTCTACACTAGCAAGAACTGAAGTCAGAACACTAGCCAACATTAACACCACGGGGAGTATCTTAGAGAGCCTCACCACGCACAGTCCTTTATCTGCCCCCGTCTCCAGTCCCATGACAATTGTGTTTACTCCATGCTACCTAGTATTACCAATATCCTAAAGTACTTCTATCAATATACCAAACCTCCAGTGATCTTCCACCATCCAAAAGAAAAAACCCAATCAGCTCAGCCCGACACTCGAGAGCCCCACGCCTAATCTCTCCCAGAATTACCTCACAGCCTCGGCTCCCACCTTACACACTCTCATACACATCTTTTACTTCAGCCTATCCACTTTTTTACTCTGCCCCAAAATGGCCTTGTGTCCTCAGGTGTCTTATCCACCCATCTAGTCTCCAGAGCCCAGCTCTTGTTCCTCCTGCTCAAACCTACAGTGGGTTCTCCCTCTCCCAAAATATTTTCTTATCCTTGGAATTAGGAATCTACAGTATAGAACTTGAATGTTTTTAACCTTTTTTATTCATCTATAACACATTTACATAAAAGGGCACAAATCATGAGCTCAATGAATTATTATAAAGTGAACACACTCATATAACCACCACCCAGGTTACATGATAGAATGGTACTAGCATCTCAGAAGTCCCTTTTAAACAGTAACTCCACACTGCTTTCCACAGTGGCTGCACCAACGGTAACCTTTATCCTGATTTCTAACAACATGGGTTAGCTTTGCCTGTTTTTGAAATTCATATAAATGGAATCATGAATTGTTTTGTGTTTGGCATCTTTTGTTCAACCTTTATTTGAGAGATTCAACTGTGCTGTGTGACTCATTTTCATTGCCATGTATTATTTTATCATCGCACACACACACATACCTTTAGTCAGCTAGTTTGATTGGGCCTCTGTTTGTTTGTTTATCTTTATTGTTCAGTTTATTAATTACATTGTTCCCTTTTTTCCCCCCCCTATAGTTCCCCTCCACCTGGTACCCATCCCACCCTCCGCCCTCAACCCCCTCCATTGTCTTCTCCCATAGTTGCATGATTTTTGTCCAGTCTCTTGCTGCACTTCCCACACTCCCTTTCTTCCCAAGAGTTGTCAGTCCATTCCCTCTCTATGTCCGTGATTCTGTTACATTTGCCAGTATATCCTGTTCATCAGCTTATTAATTCACTTGATTTTTAGATTCATTTGTTAATAGATGTGTATTTGTTGTTCCTAATTTACACTTTTATCTTTTACTTCTTCCTCTTCTTAAAGAATATCTTTCAGCATTTCATATAATATTGGTTTGGTGGTCCTTTAGCTTTTTCTTATCTGCGAAGCACTTCATCTGACCTTCAATTCTGAATGATAGCTTTGCTGGATAGAGTAATCTTGGTTGTAGATTCTTGCTGTTCATCACTTTGAATATTTCTTGCCACTCCCATCTGGCCTGCATCGTTTCTGTTGAGAAATCCGCTAACAATCGTATGGGTGCTCCCTTATAGGTAACCAACTGTTTTTCTCTTGCTGCTTTTAATATTCTCTCTTTGTATTTTGCTCTTGGCATTTTAATTATGATGTGCCTTGGTGTGGTCCTCTTAGGGTTCCTATATATTGGGGTTCGGTGCGCTTCTTGGACTCCTAAGTCAATTTCTTTCACCAGGTGTGGGAAGTTTTCAGTCACTATTTCTTCAAATAGGTTTTCATTGTCTTGTTCTCTCTCTTTTTCTGGCTCCCCTATAATTCGGATGTTGGTATGCTTGAGGTTGTCCCAGAGGCCCCTTACACTATCTTCAATTTTTTGGATTCTTTTGGTTTCTTGCTTTTTCAGCTGAGTGGATTTTACCTCTTTGTATTTCAAATCTTTAACTTGGTTCTTGGGGTGTTCCAGAGCACTTTTAGGTCTTTGTATAATATTTTTTATTTCAGTTAGTGTATGCTTAATTTCTGGTTGGTCCTTTTTCATATCCTTGAGGGTCTTCTTCATTTCCTTGTAGGACTCATTCATTTCCACGTTGGTCTTGATCATTGCCTTTGCAGTCTCGCTTATTTCCTTATAGGTCGACCTTTTGTTGGAGCCTCTTGAGAAGCCCTATAACCGTGGTTTTGAATTCCATGTCCAACCGTTTTTTTTCCTCCATTTCTTTCACATCTGATTTCTTTCCATGTCTCTGCATGGTGGCTGCTTCCCTGAGTTGGTCAATTAGTTTTGTGGTAGACTTCCTACTAGGGACAGTGGCTCAGCCTCCCCAGTTACTTGAGGTGGATATGGGTTACACAGTCTTGCTGAAGTTAAGCTCAGGTTAATTGTTGTTAGCACTTGGAGGGGTTCACCTCCAGGCCAATTGTCTGTGAAGTTCAGCTGTGCTTAGGTTGGATGGGCGGAGTCTCCGGGCCAAGCAGACAGTGTTAGCTCCACCCTATGCAACCCCAGGCACTCTGTGCTGGGGGCAATGGCTGCCAGCACCTCTGAGAGAGAGCCGCTGTGGAGCTCCACCGGCTGCCGGGGAATTCAGACTCTCCCCAAATGAGTCTGCACACCCAATGTCTCACCCAGGGTCATAAAACAAAGCAGACTGACGGTTTTCCGAATGAGAGGGCAAGTCACAGAGCGCTCTCTGCGTGGTCACGCAGCTGAGCTGTTCGTGCAAGCTGCCATCTCCACAAGCCGGCAGACCCCTGCAGCACCTGAGCTTCGGCGTGCCCTCCCACTGTCCAGTTTTCACCCCGTATGATAGTGGGTTCCCTGGACTTCGCCCAGAGCTGGAGAATCAGTCCAGTGGGACGTCTTTGTCTCCCCGTTCGAGAAAACTGGCCGGTTTTCAGCCGCCCGCCCTCTCCGCGGCGCGCACTCCAAACCTCTTTCTGCACGAATCTTTCAACGCTGTCCGCCGCTGCTCCTCCGAGTCACAGTGTCTTATCTTCACTTTTATTTGTGGAATTTTCACTCGGCCAGCTTTCTGGTGATTCTGGAAGGTGTGTGTTCTTTCGTTAAGTTGTAGTTTTAAAATTGCTGAGCATGACGGCAAGATAGGTGTTTTACTTCTGCCGCCATCTTGGTTCTCTCTGGGCCTCTGTTTTTTAAATTCACCGGTACATTACAACCTGACAGGCAGAGTGACTAGGGAGGAGTTTGTATCTCTTTGGAAGTACTACTTGTTTTCTGAGACTTCTCCAAACTAAACACCCACTGACAGAGATGGGAAAACACGCTTTTCTTTTACAAAGGGCCTAAGAAAGCCCATTGAGTGGTTCAGACTAGGATGAAGAAGGTAAAGCGAATGAGCCAACACACTGGGCAGAGGATCTGGTCTAGCAGTCCTATTTCCCATGCAAATTAATAAAGTGTCATTCTTAAATGTTCATCACCCTTAAGTATGTTTTTGTTAGTGAGACTTTCTCAAGACATCACCTATCTGTTACCAGACACAATTTGAGTCTTCAAAAAAGAGAGACAGATCCTCCTGAGCTCCCTTGGAATAGCACTACCATTCTCTTCCTCAATGCTTTACTTTTCTGCTGATTTCTGTAAGATATAGAACTTTTAAATTTTAAAATGGAGTATTCTAATAAGCTTGAACCCCAATATTCTTGAATATGTAATGCCTAGAAGCCAGAATAAGTCTCTTAAATTACCACCAATTTTCTGATTAAATTTTTGGAATAGACTACAATATTGTTTTTAATTTTTATTGGGTTTATTGGGATGGCGTTGGTTGATAAAAATAGATAGGTTAATAAAAATAGATAGATTCTACAATACTTCATCTGTATATTGTATTGTGTGTTCATCACCCCAAGTCAAGTCTCCTTCCATCACCATTTATCCCTTTTTACCCTCTTCTACCTCCCTCGTCCCCCTTGCTCTCTGGTAATTATCATACCATTGTCAGTGTCTACAAGTTTTGTTTTGTTTATTGCTTAATCCCTTCACCTTTTCACCTAACCCCAAACCACCCTCTCCTCTAACAGCTGTCAGTCTGTTCTCTGAATCTATGAGTATGTTTCTATTTTGAGTCTGTTTGTTAGTTTATGTTGTTCATTAGAATTCACATGTAAGTAAAATCACTGGTTTCTTTCACTTAGCATAATGCTCTCCAAGTCCATCAATGCTGTCGCAAAAGGTAAGATTTCTTTTCTTTCTTGCTTTTTCTTTTTCTTTTTACAGCCAAGTAGTACAATATTGTAGTACCACAGATTTTTTTATCCACTCCTCAACTGATGGGGACTTGAGCTGCTTCCAAATCCTGGTTATTATTGTAAATAATACTGCAATGAACATAAGGGTGTATATATTCTTTCCAATTGGTGCTTTTGGGCTTCTTCAGATATATTCCCAGACGTGGAATTGCTAGGTCTTAAGGCAAGTTCCATTTTAATTTTTTAATATATTTTTATTGATTTCAAAGAGGAAGGGAGAGGAAGAGAGAGAGAGAAGCATCAATGATGAGAGAATCACTGATCGGCTGCCTCCTGCATGCCCCACACGGGATCAAACCTGCAACCCGGGCATGTGCCCTGAGCAGGAATCAAAGTGTGACCTCCTGGTTCAGAGGCACATGGTCAGCTACTGAGCCACGCTGGCCGGGCCCGTTTTTAACTTTTGAGGTAACTCCATACTGCTTTCCACAGCGGCTGCACCAATCTGCATTCCCACCAACAGTGCATGCGAGTTTCCTTTTCTCCACATCCTCACCCGTACTTGCTGTTTGTTGACCTAATGAAGATAGCCATTCTGACAGGTGTGAGGGGATATCTCCTTGTGCTTTTAATTTGCAATTCTGTGATGATTAGTGATGTTGAGCATCTTTTCATATGTCTATTGACTATTTGTATGTCCTATTTGGAAAAGTGTCTATTTAGATCCTTTGCCATTTTTTAAATAAATCTTTATTGTTCAGATTATTACAGGTGTTTCTCTTTTTTCCCCCCATAGTTCCCCTCTACCCAATCCCCCACCCCACCCCATGCCCTTACCCCCATCACTGTCTTTATCCATAGGTGTAAGATTGTTGTCCAATCTCTTCCCACACCCCTCACACCCTCTTCCCCCTGAGAATTGTCAGTCCACTCCTTTTCTATATCCCTGATTCTATTATATTCATCAGCCCATTCTGTTCATCAGATTTTTAATTCACTTGATTTTTAGATTCACTTGTTGGTAGGTATGTATTTGTTATCATTTTGTTGTTCATCATTTTTATCTTTACCTTTTTTTTCTTCTTTCTCTTCTTAAAGAATACCTTTCAGTATTTCATATAATCCTGGTTTGGTGGTGATGAACTCCTTTAGCTTTTTCTTATCTGTGAAGCCCTGTATCTGACCTTCAATTCTGAATGATAACCTTGCTGGGTAGAGTAATCTTGGTTGTAGGTTCTTGCTATTCATCACTGAATATTTCTTGTCACTCCCATCTGGCCTGCATAGTTTCTGTTGAGAAATCAGCTGACAGTCATATGGGAACTCCCTTGTAAGTAAGCAACTGTTTTTCTCTTGCTGCTTTCAATATTCTCTCTTTGTCTTTTGCCCTTGGCATTTTAATTATGATGTGTCTTGATGTGGTCCTCTTTGGATTCCTCTGGTTTGGAGTTCTCTGCATTTCCTAGACTTGTGAGTCAATTTCTATCACCAGGTAGGGAAAGTTTTCTGTTATTATTCCTTCTAATAGTTTTCAATATTTTGCTCTCTCTCTTCTTCTGGCACCCCCAATAATTCAGATGTTGGTATGCTTAAAGTTGTCCCCGAGACTCCTTACACTATCTTCATATTTTTGGATTCTTTTTTCTTTTTGTTTTTCTGGTTGGGTGTTTTTTTGGTCTCAATCTTTGGTTTGATTCTTGAAGTCCTTTGATCTACCATTGAATTTCTGTATATTCTTTATTTCAGACAGTGTATGCTTAATTTCTGACTGATCCTTTTCCATTTTCTTGGCATTCTCATTAATCTCCTTGGAGGTTTCATCAAGTTTCTTGTTGGTTTTTAGAAGATTCTTGAGTAACCTTATAAATGTGGTCCTGAACTCTATGTCCAGTAGTCTGCTTTCCTCCATTTCTTTCATTCGTAACATGTTCCTTTGTCTCTGCATTTTGCTGCTTGCCTGTGCTGATGGAGTGGAAGAACTGCTGTACTGGAGACACACCTATGGAACAGGACTTGCTTCAGTGGGGCTTTGGTGCTCACCGAATCTGCCTCTTGAATGTGTCACTTATGGATGTGAGTAGTTGAATTCTGGTGTTGTCTCACATGGGCCTCTAGATACACTAGCTTCTGGATCTGCAATGGGGTGCAGGTCAGCTACTGTCTGAGGTGACCCAGCAGGAGCTACAGTGAGAACTAGTTTTCTCCTCTTTGCTTGGGGTTTGGAGGTTTTAGAGCTGTCTAACCAGGGCTGCAGTTTGTTAGATTAAGCTGAGATAAAGCAGGCCATTTATATGCAAATGCCACTGCACACAGCTCCTGTGACTTTGCAGATTGTGCAGAGCGGGGGTCTCAGGAAGTCACTAGGCTAGGGTGTGGCGAACAGCAATGACTGCCACTCAGCTGTTTCTGTGTCTCTGTGTTTCCAAGTCCCCATATCCCACGCCCCCGTGCAGTGAACAATGATTGCTGCAGGCACCTCTGCAAAGAAGCCACCCTCACTTTCTGACCCGATGGCAGACCATCCAGCTTCTCCCCATAGGAGTCTGGGTCGCCAGTGTCTCCCCAGAAACTGGAGTTCAGAGTAATCAGGAGCTTGTTTCCCTTCAGGCTGAAAAAAGCAGCACCCCATCGCCCGCCATCATCCCAGTTCACGGGCCTCTGTACCTCAGCTTTTCAGTGCCTGTGCACATCTCAATGCTCTTTTCTCTTTTCTTCTAGTAGCAGAACTTCCACTCGGCCAGCTTTCCCATGGTTCTGGGTGATAGACATTTTGTCTTTCAGTTACACTTTTGAAATTGTTGTGCAAGGCAGCAGTTTAGGTGTTTACCTATGCCGCTATCTTGGCTTCTCTCTCTTTTCCAATTTTTTTAAATTTTTCTTTTTTTTTTTTATTCTCACCTGGAAATAAATCCTTGTTCATTTGTTTGTTTGTTTGTTTGTCTGTTTCTTTGTTTAGAGAGAGAGGAAGAGAGAGAAACATCAATCAGTTGCCTCCCGTAGACACCCCGTCTGGGAATCAAGGCCTCAATGTTTTGGTGTATTGGACAATCCCCCAGCCAACTGAACCACCCGGCCAGGGCCTGTGCCCAGTTTTAAACTGGATTGTTTGTTTTTTTCTGTGTTGAGTTGTGTAAGTTCTTTATAAATTTTAGATATTAACCCTTATTAGATGTATCATTAATGAATATGTTCTCCCTTTCAGTGGGTTGTCTTTTTCATTTTGTTGATGGTTTCCTTTGCTGTATAAAAAACTTATAATTACATTTGCTTATTTTTCTTTTGTTTCCCTTGCCCAAGATGATATATCAGAAAAATATAGCTAAGATAAATGTCTGAGATTTTACTGCCTATGTTTTCTTCTAGGATTTTTATGGTTTCAACTCTAAGATTTAAATCTTTAATTTATTTTAAGATTACTCTTGTGTATGGTTTAAGAAGATGGTCTATTTTCTTTTCTTTTTTTTTTTATTTGTGCATATTTGTCCAATTTTTCCAACTCCACTTATTGAATAGACTATCTTTACCCCCATTGTATAGTCTTGCCTCCTTTGTCAAATATTAATTGACTATAAAGATGTAAGTATATTTTTGGCCTTTCTGTTCCATTCCATTGATCTATATGTTTGGTTTTTTTTCTGCCAGTACAATGCTGATATCAGGTAGTGTGAATCCTCCAACTTTGTTCTTTTTTTTCTCTAGATTGCTGTGGCTTTGGGATCTTTTGTGGTCCCATATACATTTTTAAAATATTTGTTGTAGTTCTGTGAAATATGCCATTGGTATCTTGATAGAAATTACATTGAACCTATAGATTGCTTTGGATAGTATGGACAGCTACATTGCTGTCCTTCGTGACATTGAGATGAGTTGCTTTGTGAGGAGCGATCCATCTCTGAGGAATAGAATGCCTCCCTGGAAAATTGGCTCAGAGCCAAAAATGGGGTTTTTCCTTCTCAATGGGCCTCAGAGGCCTGGGTCCTGCACCCAGGGCAAACAGAGCAGAGAGAGATATAGGGAGGGCACTGCACGGCAGAAGACAATGTGGCAGCATAATGAGGAATCAGGAAAGTATAAATTTCAAAAAGAAACCTGTGTAGGGCTCTAAGAATAATTATTTCCTGTAACTTGTTCTGATGTTTTCTACACTAGAATTCCCTCCTATTATTTCAAGGCTTTTGACAAGCTTTTTTGGTAGGCATTGTAGCTGGTCGCTGGTGTGCTTGGTCAGATAACAGAAGGGTCTTTGCCTGCACTTGGGAAGAAGAGGTATGGGGAAAGCATATCAGTTGGAGAAGCTGGTCACAAGATGGCCAGATGATCTGCAGAACCAGCAGGGTTGGCAGAACATGTAAGCCTTTCTCTGGGAATTACATGGGAGTGGATCCAGTAAACTCCTAAACTTTCAGTTGTCCATCAGGATCCCAGCTTGGACATTTGTGATTTTTAAGCATCAAAGGGAAGGGTGACCTTTGAAAACCAAACAAACCAAAGACTTTAGAATTAGTTAGTCAGTTCAATAATCAGTTAGTTACTTGAGCTGCCCCAAAATCATTCAGAGCCAAATGTCATGAATGTGTGAACAGTTAAGACTCAAAAAATTCAGAGGAAGGAAAGGTTGCTCTTCCCCATAAGATCTAGGAAGGATTCACAAAAGAAGAATTTGAAGTAGGCCTTGAAGAGGGGTAGCAGTTGGAAAGAGAGAAGAGGAGGGAGATTGCTCCTGTTAGGAGAAATGGCAGGAGACAAAGTGTAAGCTATACTTTAAACAAGAAAATGCTCCTGTCTGGCTGGAAGCAAGTCTATATTCTTTCATATTATTCCTCCAAACTTCAGATCAATTTAGGTCCCATTCCTGAGTCCCAGAGATAAAAACATACTGAGCCAGTCTCCGTGAAGCAATCAAATGTGCTGAAGGCGTCCTGAGTTAACTGGCGCTAGTTCTCAGAGAGCGGCCAATCATCCCAGAGGACAGGAATTGGTCTAAGTTGTTCGCCTTTGTTTTTTCATGCCTCAGATCCCCCTCTCAAAAGGCACTCCTGAATTTTATACCCCAAACCCCTGCAAAATGCTGCAAGAAGTGTTCATGACTCCTCTTCTGCCCTTACCCCACAGCTACTCTGTTCCATACGGACTCCTCGGGATAAGAGATGTGTTGCTTTGTCACTTTTATCAGAAAATGCTTAATTAACACCTACATTATGTCAAGACTGTTCTAAGCACAGAGGAGGATACAGCAAAGAACAAGTCAGTCTCTGCCACCACAGGCTTTTCCTTCTAGTGGGAAAGACAGACAAATATAATATGTAAATAAGATATGAGGTAGTGTTATGAATAAAAGTAAATAAACAGAGTAAAGAGACAGGAAATAACAAGGAGGGGTTCTATTTTGTATAAGATGGACAGGAAAAGAGGTGACACTAAGCAGAGGCCACAGGGGTAAGGCCCAAGCCCCAAGATGGAGATGAGCTGGTGTGGCTGAAGAACAGGAAGGCCACCCTGGAACAAGCTCAGTGAGATGGGGGTTGAAGAGGTCAAGGGACAGGCAGAGACTCCTAGGAAAAGGACAGCCACATAATGCCCATGGTCATAACCCTACTGATCCAGCCCTTGGAAGGGCCTTGCCCACCATTTCCCCCTCTACCTGACTCATTAAACATTTCCAAAGTTACTATGCTATACAACTGGAAGGGAAAAGACAAACTCCCAGTTTTACAGTTAGAGCAATCAGGTCTGGCCAGTGTGGACGGGTGGTTGAGTGTCAGACCATGCACCAAGAGGCCGCTGGTTCAATTCTCGGTCAGGGCACATGCCTGGGTTATGGGTTTGGTCCCCAGTGACAGGGGCTGAGGGGTGTGCAGGAGGCTGCCAATTGATGTTTCTATCTCCCCTCTCCTTTCTTCACTCTCTAAAAATCAATTTTAGAAAAACATATTAGAGCAATCAACAGCCAAGGGATTCGAAGTGGCTGGGGCCTTATTATCTCAGTGTTGTAATGAATCTCCAGAGAAGCCCCACAACTTCACTCCAGAGAAGGGAAAGCCCCTCAGAGAATCAATATCTGGGGCTCCAAATTTCAAAGTTCCATAGAAACCGGGTAACAATCCAAATACACTAGATCTGTACTAGATGCACATAAAGTCACAAAGTCTCCCCAAAATGGCTTAAACCAAGGTCTTGTTAGGAGTGGTAATTCTGAATGTAAATTAAGAATAATCCAGCAGAACCCCTGGGACTGTTGATGGTTGAGTTAAATTAATCTCATTTTCCACAGGTACCTGTTTCACTCAAGTGGAAAGGACAGAAGGAAAGACTCCAAGGACATGTCTACAGGATGACTCACTTGCTCTCTCACCCATAAACCCAACAACAAGGGTCAGAGTCCTCTCACCTGAGAATTTAATATTTTGATAAAGCTAGAAAGGCAAGAAGATCCTGAGATCTTGGAAATACCCTCCAGATGAATGACCAGGAAGATCCAAGAGTAATTGCTTCTTAGCCCAGAGGTAACTTGGGGCCTGTATAAGTAGCTGAGTGGTTGAAAAATGAGGAGCATAGGGCTTGTCAAAAAGAATACAATACAACCATGCTAAATAATAATAGTTAACATTTACTGGGCACTCACTATGTTCCATTCTAAGCACTTTTCACATGTTCTCTCTAATCCTCTAGGCAGATCCTGTGAGCTAGGGATTACTATGATACCCAATCCACTAAGGAGGAGGCTGAGGCACAGAGACTAATAAGGCACTTGCTTCCAGAGTTACATAGCTAATTAATGAGAGAGTCAGGATCGAGTATCTGTACTCCAGGTGTTATGTGCATGGCACTCTGGAAACTCCGATAGCCATAGTCTCAGTATGGCTCTGGATAGAGTGGGTAACGTTGTGCATGAATGACTTTTTACTATCAGGGAAATTTGCCTGACCAACGTCATCAAGATCGTTTCTCTTGTTAAATCCCATACTTTTGTAAGTGTTGGTATGAACTCTTTGCTTCCAGAAGAATAAAGAGCTGTGCTCCATGAACTCCAGGGCCCCTCCCTTTCTTGTGCTCAAAGTTCTAATGGAACCACTCTAGGTGATAAGCAAAGCAGAGGATAGTCCACAGAGCAAACCTGTAGAGCTCTGTGGGTCCATCTGACTCAGAACCTACTCTACATCCCTGCCTGTAACTATTCTGCTGTTTTCAGAACAGCTGGACACAATTCTGTTAACTCTATACAGTCATGTGAGCTGCAGCTGCCCCTGGATCTCTCTGAGGAACCATTCTGTTGCCTCCTCTCTCCTATCAAAGGGCTAGCTACCTCACGCCCAGAGGTGGCCTCAGATGCTAGACAGAGAGCATCTCTGGGGCTAAAGACATTCAAGGCAAAGCAGCTGTGTATTCTCCTACAGAAGGTCATCCCTGTTATATCAAACCTGAATATTTCCTGCCACACACCAGAGCATTTCTGCTCTCCATAAGAAAAAAACAACAGAAGGTACTGACTGTTTACAATTCAAACAGCTACTGTGTCCCTTGTCATGGCTGACTCCCCTTCTTTTTTCATCATTTTGCAGCACTCTTAGATATCTCTTACAGTTATATAAATAGATCTGATTTTGTCCAACTTTTTATTATGAACACTAGAGGCCCAGTGCACAATTAAATTGTGTGCGTGTAGGGTCCCCTAGGCCTAACCTGCCATCAGGGTCATGTCCACCACCCCAAAAAGCCTCACACACTCTGCAGACGCTGCCAGCAGCCAGCAAAGCTCCTCAGATGCTCCAGAAGTCCTGCCCACCACGGCCTCTGCAGGATCCATCCTTGCACATCCTGGTGAGTCCAGTATTTGATCATGAGTCCCATAGTTGGTCATGACCACAGGCTTTTATGATATAGATTAGAGGCCCAATGCATGAATTCGTGCACTTGGGGAGCAGGGGTCCCTCAGCCCAGCCTGCACCCTATCCAATCTGGGACCCCTCTGGAGATCAGGCCTAAACTGGTAGTCAGACATCCCTCTCACAATCCAGAACTGCTGGCTCCTAACCTCTTGCCTGCCTGGCTGCCTGATTGCCCTTAACCACTCTGTCTGCCAGCTTTATTGCCCTCTAACCACTCCCCTGCTGGCTTGATTGACACCTAACCACTCCCCTGCCTGCCTGATCACCCCCAACTGGCCTCTCCCAGCAGGCCTGGTCATGCCCAACTGCCTTTCCCTCCTAACTATCTTGTGACAATGTGGGACAGCCATCTTGTGATGCAAGTGTGAGAGGGTCAACTTGAATATTACCTCTTTATTATATAGGATGTTCAAATATACAGAAAAACTTACATAATAATACAATGAACACCACAAACCCACCACCTAGTTCAATTTTTTAAATCTATGCTTTTATGGATAGACTAGAGGTCTGGTGCACGAAATTCGTGCATGGGGGGGGGGGTCCCTCAGCCCAACCAGCACCCTCTCCAATCTGGACCACTCAAGAGATGTCTGGGACTATCTCAATAGGATCGGGCCTAAATGGGCAGTCGGACATTCTTCTCACAATCAAGGACTCCTGGCTCCAATCTGCTCACCTGCCTGCCTCCCTGATTGCCCCTAACCACTTCTGCCTGCCAGCCTGTTCACCCCCTAACTACTACCCTGCCAGCCTAATTTATGTCTAACTGCTCCCCTGCCAACCTGTTTGCTCCCAACTTCTCTCCTCTGCCGGCCTGGTCACCCCTAACTGCCCTCCCCTGCAGGCTTGATTGCTCCCAATTCCCCAGCCTTGTAGGCCTGGTCCCTCCCAACTGCCCTCCTCTGCTGACCTGATTGCCCACAACTGCCCTCCCTTGCTAGCTTAGAACCTCCCAATAACCCTACCCTGCTGGCCATCCTGTGGTGGCCATCTGTGTCCACATGAGGACAGGATCTTTGACCACATGGGGGCAGCCCTCTTGTGTGTTGGAGTGATGGTCAGTATGCTTATTACTCTTTTATTAGATAGGATAGAGGCCTGGTGCATGGGTGGGGACTGGCTGGTTTGCCCTGAAGAGTGTCCTGGATCTGGGTGGGGGTTCCCTTGGGGAATGGAGAGGCCTGGGCAAGGGGCCTATGGTGGTTTGAAGGCTGGCCACGCCCCCCAGCGACCCAAGCAGAGGCCCTGGGGATTAATTTATATTCTACAACTGAAACTTTGTAGCCTGGAGCAGAGTCATGCTTTCTGCTCGCTCCATGGCAACAGCCATTTCTGTTTGAAACTTTGTAGCCTAGAGTGGTGGCCTAGGCTAAGGCTGCAAAAGTTTGGCTTTCTCCATTGCCCCGGCAACCCTAGCCTCTTCTTCTTTTTCTTTTTTTTTAATACTATCTTTTATTTATTTTTTAAATATATTTTATTGATTTTTTAAATTGTATTTACTTAGAAGCATTCAGAATGTCAACAAAACAGCTGCAACTTATTTTTGCAATTGCAGAGTGGTATTCAGTTAACAGAACAATTATTTCGTATAAGCTGCATCAGAGACAACTGAAGATGAAAAAACTACCATCCCCATATATAACTAATTTGTGCTGTGCACCAACAAGAACCTGCTTTAAATTTCCATGCCAATTTACAACCCCCATACTGTACCAGGCAAGGTTAGTGGCTATCGAAAATACCACCAGGACAGGGCTATCTAAAGACACATCCGGTAGTGTGTTAACTATACAAAAAAAGACACTGTACAGTTTAAAAACAAATCTTACACAGCCTTACATTTCAATTTTTTTCTTTTTTTCTTTTTTTTTCCACAAATAGGTTTTTTTATTTGTCACCATTAAATGTCTGAATTTTAAACAGATTCTTGGACCGGAGGTTCATATCCATCAGCTCGTTCAACTTTAGCACCTGTCTCATCCCCAGTAGCTTTTCCTGAGCTGCTACCTTCACCATGAAGCTCCATGAGTTTTCCCAACTCAAACCTGGGCTTCTTCAGCATTTTGACTTTTCTAACAAAGACATCATGGAGCGGATAAATAGACTGGCAAGCCTTTTCTATGTCTTTTCCAATGCTGTCTGGAATCAGTTTATGGACCACTTCTTTCAAGTCATTTGTCCGCACCTCTCGGGCCATGATTTCCATCATTTTCTTCCGGATTTGGCGAACCTGCTGATGCTGAGCATAAGAGGTCTTCCGAATCTGATTGTTGCGTTTTTTAGTAAAACCAACACAGAAGAGACGAAGGAAATAACCATCGGTAGTCTTGACATCGACATGAGCTTCAATCATGGTCTGCCACTTCTTGACCATAGAGCACATTTTGTCACGGGTAAGATCCATGCCATGGAAATTAGTCAGGCAGTTTTTGCCCTGAACATCCTCAGTAATTAGCTTGAATTTTCTAAATGCAACTTCATCATTCTGCAGATCAGCTAGGCTCACTTCAAAAACACGACCCTTGAGACCATCAGATGCAATTTTGGTTCCTTGAGTTCTCGTAACCAGTGTTTTCCCAATATTTCTTATATTGAACATAGCTGGTGCTTTCACATCATACCAATCTTTCTTAGAAAATGGATCAACCACTTTCTTCTTGGCTCCCTTTTTGCCGCCTTTCGTAAGGCGCTTATTCTTGCCCACCGCCATGGTATGGTTCAGAGAGCCAAAAGGGTGGAAGTCCAATTTTTTTCTTTAAAAGGAGTGAGTTGTGTACAGGGGGGTTAAATGCTTTATAGACAAGAAAAAAAAACTGCGCTAGAACCAACTTATTCATCATCATCTTCTTCTTCTTCTTCATCTTCTTCTTCATCTTCCTCCTCCTCATCATCTTCCTCATCTTCTTCCTCTTCCTTCTTTTTCTTGCTTTTTTCAGCCTTGACAACTCCCTTTTTGGCAGCATCGGGCTTTCCTTTAGCTCGGTAGGCAGCAATATCCTTTTCATATTTCTCCTTCAGCTTAGCAGCCTTCTTTTCGTAAGGCGGCTTGTCACCTGCAGCGGTGTTACTCCACATCTCTCCCGGCTTCTTTGCAGCGTCACCAATGGAGAGGATGCTCTCCTTTGATTTTTGGGCGATACTCAGAACAAAACAAGAAAAAGGCCGAAGGAGGCCTCTTGGGTGCATTGGGATCCTTGAATTTCTTTTTTGTTTCCCCTTTAGGAGGAATATAAGTTTTCATTTCTCTCTCATAACATCGATCAGCTGCCTGTTGCACACCCCCTACTGGGGATGTGCCCGCAGCCAAGGTACATGCCCTTGACCGGGATTGAACCCAGGACCCTTCAGTCTGCAGTCCGACGCTCTATCCACTGAGCCAAACCGGTCTCGGCAACCCTAGCCTCTTCTCTTCTATCTCTAGCTTCATGGCTGCCGCCATTTCTGTTGGGATTATGTATCTTCTATAAGTGAAACTTTGTTGCATTGAGTGGAGGCCTAGGCCAGCAATGGTAGGCAGAAAGCTTGGCTTCCTCCATTGCAGGGGAAACCAAGCCTCCCTCCTGCTCTCAATGGCAGCAGCCATCTTGGTTGGAGTTTATTTGCATAATTTGTTCCTGATTGGCTGGTGGATGTGGCTGTGGGTGTGGCTTGATTGTTAATTTGCATATTACTCTTTTATTAGATAGGATAAAATGTCTAAGAGTAAGAAAAATTTCAAATATTCACAAAAAAACACAATAGTGAAATATTAAAACAATTCTAAGTTTGAAATCAGAAAAAATATAAGCTTCATATTCATTAATTTGACCTTGGTTAGAAATTGTAACTGAAGACAAAAGCTGTAAGCCCTAATTAATAATTTAAATGCCTTGAAGGAAAGAGAGTCCATTGTCATCAATGCTTTAAGAAAATAAAGTGCTAAACCATTTCAACTTATTACAGAGGCAAGGAAATGGCAAAAATATCTACATATTAAAAAAATTAATATTTTTTCTGTATCCTATGCTTATAGAATTGAGCATTTGTCTAAACAATCAACAAAATACTTACTTACATTATTGAAAGATTTTTTTTAAATAGTTCCAAGGATAGTTGTCTTGTAACTTAAAACTAGAAATATTTGTTATAAGAAACCACGTGTCTAAAATGTTTGTTTTCAGAAGTGTGTCTTCATTTAAAGTTGCAACCTCTATTTTCATGAGAGGCTGATTCATTCACCTTTGTTATTATCATTACCTCACATATCTATACTAATAAAAGAGAAACATGCAAATTAACCATCACTTTGTTATACTCACCAGCCATGCCCACCAGCCAATTAGGAGCAACTATGCAAATTAACCCAACCAAGACGGTGGCCAGCCACAGAGCTGAAGCAAGCAGGAGGCTTGGGTTGCCCTGGTGATGGAGGAAGCCAAGCTTGCTGCCTGCCCTGGCTGGCCCTGGACTCCACTCAAAGCTACAAAGTTTCAATTATAGAAGATAAATAAATCCCAACAAAAATGGTGACAGCCATGGAGCTGGAGCAAGTAGGAGGCTTGGGTTGCTTAGGCAATGAAGGAAGCCAAGCTTCCCGCCTGCCCTGGTCAGCCCTGGCCTCTGCACAAGGCTACAAAGTTTCAATTATAGAAGATAAATAAATCCTAGATACTTGTTTCCAGCTGGCACTGGCCTCCACTCATGGAGTAGCTGAAAATAAAAAAATAAAAAAGAAAAAAAGGAGGGGCTGGGACCTTGGGTCACCTGGGAGTGATCAGGCCAGGAGAGGATGGCAGGGGCCATTGTGGGTAAGCAGACCAGCAGGCAGGCCAGTTGGGGGTGAGCAGGACAGAGGGGAGGGCAATTTGGAGTGAGCAGACCAGCAGAGGGGCATTTGGGGGTGAGCAGGCTTGTGTTGGGGGACAGTTGGGGGTGAGTAGACCAGCAGGCAGAGTGGTTAGGGGCAATCAGGCAGGCAGGTGAGCAGTTGGAGCCAGCAGGCTCGGATTGTGAGAGGGATGTCTGACTGCTATTTTAGGCCTGATTTTTGTAAACTGGCAGGAGAACATCCTTCAAGGGGTCCCAGATTGGAGCGGGTGCAGGCTGGGCTGAGGAAAACTCCCCGACCCCGTGCACGAATTTTGTGCACTGGGCCACTAGTGGAATATATAGCTAAATAAGTACTTGGAGGGGGGGGGGTGGGATTCACAGCCTAACTTGCTTATGTCAATAAAGAAGAAAGAATTTTAAAAAGTAAATGAACTGAGGATATAAAACAATTAATTAGAAAGAAAAAAGGTAAACCTAAGGAAATTAGGAGGAAGAAATTAAGAAAGTAATGAAATAACAAATACAAGAACTGATTTTTGAAAATCAACTAAATATATTAACTATTAGCAAGGCTGTAGTTCTTCATTTTAAAAGGAAAAAGGACAAGCACACCAAATGAGTGGCAGGGGTGTGGGGGAGACTAGAAACAACAGAAAATATTTATGTATTTATGTATTTCTCTTTTGCTCACATATATTCAAATACATTTGAACATTGGCCCCAAAAAGGTGAAAAACAAATATACCAAGAAGCACAGCACTAGTCTGGACACTGTCAAAAAGTTACGGTCTACATTCCCCTCCCCGACCTGACACCCTGGCAAAGTTACCACATACAGATAATTTCACAGAACTAAGCACAGACACACATGAAATAAGTGAATAAATAAATAGAGAAAAGTTTTAAATTCTTTTCATAAAGCAAGTGTTATTATATCAATAGAACAGAAAAACTACACATTTATAGATATCAATGCAAAAACCACAACATAATACCCATGAGAATCCAGTGAAACCTTAAAAAAAATTATATGCTATAACTAAGTGGGTTTTTTGGTTTTTTTACAGCCATCTAGTAAATCCTATCTTCCTTTTTTTTTTATCTTTATTGTTCTAAGTGGGTTTTTTCTGAAGGATAGAAAGATTATTCAATATCTGGAGATCTGTTAACATAATCCATCATATGAATATACAGCGATAAACATGATCATTTCCATGGATGTTGAAAATTTTTAAATAAAAAACAACTTCCATACTTAATTTTTGAAAAAATTAAGTCTGATAAATATGGGGAAAGATTAATACCTTTTTAACAATACATATCAATAATCTCCAAAGCTAGAATTATTCTCAACTAGAGGCCCAGTGCACAAAATTCGTGCACAGGGCTCGAGGGGTGTCCCTCAGCCCAGCCTGTACCCTATCCAATCTGAGACCCCTCAAGGAATGTCTGACTGCCTGTTTAAGCCCAATCCCAGTAGGATCGGGCCTAAACAGGCAGTCGGACATCCTCACAATCTAGGACTGCTGGCTCCAAACTGCTCACCTGCCTGTCTCCCTGATTGCCCCTAACCACTTCTGCCTACCAGCCTGATCATCTGCTAACCACTACCCTGCCAGCCTAGTTGATGTCTAACTGCTCCCCTGCCAGCCTGTTTGCCCCCAACTTCCCTCCTCTGCCCGCCTGGTCACCCTAACTGCCCTCTCTTGCAGGCTTGATTGCCCCTAACTGCTCTCCCTTGCAGGCCTGGTTCCTCCTAACTGCCCTCCACTGCTGACCTGATAGCCCACAACTGCTCTCCCTTGCTGGCTTTGAACTTCCCAATGGCTTTCCCCTGCTGGCCATCTTGTGGTGGCCATCTTTGTGTCCACATGGGGACAGGATCTTTGACCACATGGGGGAAGCCCTCTTGTGTGTTAGAGTGATGGTCAGTCTGCTTATTACTCTTTTAGATAAGATAGAGGCCTGGTGCATGGGTAGGGGCCAACTGGTTTGCCCTGAAGGGTGTCCTGGTTCAGGGTAGGGTTCCTTTGGGGCATGGGGCTGCCTGGGCGAGGGGCCTATGGTGGTTTGCAGGTTAGCCACGCCCCCCAGCAACCCAAGTGGACGCCCTGGGATCTGGGATTAATTTATGTTCTATGATTGAAACTTTGTAGTCTGAAGCAGAGCCAAGCTTTCTGCTAGCTCCGTGGCAATAGACATTTCTGTTGGGTTTATTTAAATTCTATAATTGAAACTTTGTAGCCTAGAGTGGAGATCTAGGCATTAGGGATGCAGAAGCTTGGCTTCCTCTATTGCCAAGGCAACCCTAGCCTCTGCTCTCTCCAGCTCTGTGGCTGCTGCCATTTCTGTTGAGATATATGTATCTTCTATAATTGAAACTTTGTAGCATTTGAGTGGAGGCCTAGGCCAGCAAGGGCAGGCAGAAAGCTTGGCTTCCTCCATTGCTGGGGAAACCCAAGCCTCCCTCCTGCTCTCAGTGGCTGCAGCCATCTTGGTTGGGGTTTATTTGCTCCTGATTGGCTGGTGGGCATGGCTTGCAGGTGTAGCGAAGGTATGGTCAATTTGCATATTTCTCTTTTATTAGATAGGATGAGAAAAGACTAGAAGCTTTCTCATTAAATATAGAATTTTTAAAGTTAAAGTTCCTGCCTGGCCAATGTGGCTCAATGGTTGCACATCAATCTATGAACCAAGAGGTCATGGTTTGGTCCCCAGTCAGGGTGCATGCCCAGGTGATGGGCTTGATCCTCAGTGGGGGGTATGCAGGAGGCAGCCAACCGATAATTCTCTTTCATCACTGATATTTCTATCTTTCTCTACCTCTTCCTTCTCTGAAATCAATAAAAATATTTTTAAAACAAGAATTAAAGTTCTTTAAACAATTAAAGTATTTGCTGTTTTTAGCTACAAAAATGTCCATTTCGTGTGCACTGTGAGGTAAAAAATATTCAGGAGAAATTAGAAAGAAAGTAGCAATAAAGAGATAAAAATTATAGTTTTTTAAATTTTTACTGTTGAGAGTATTACAGATGTCCCTCTTTTTTCTCTCTTTGTTTCCCTCCACCCAGTTCCCACCCTGCCCCAGGCCTTCACCACCTCATTGTCAATGTCCATAGATAATACATATCTATAATAATCTATAATAATAAAAGTATAATATGCTAAACAATCTTCCAGATGTCATTCTGGATGAAGCTGCAGCGGCAGGGGCCAAGGTAGAGGCAGTTAGGGGCAATCAGTCATGCTGGCAGAGTGGTTAGGAGCAGTGAGGCAGGCGGGCAGAGTGGTTAGGGGTGATTAGGTAGGCAAGTGAGCAGTTGGGGGTTATCAAGCAGGCAAGTGGTTAGGGGCAATCAGGCAGGCAAGCAGAGTGATTAGGAGTGGTGATGCAGGCAGGCAGAGACAGTTAGTGGCGATCAGGCAGGCAGGTGAGTGGTTAGGGACAATTAGGCAGGCAAGTGAGCAGTTAGGGGCTATCAGACAGGCAAGCAGAGGTGGTTGGGGTGATTAGACAGGCAGGCAGAGTGGTTATGGACAATCAGGCAGGCAGGCAGAGGAGATAGGGATGATCAGGTAGGCAGGCAAGTGGTTAGGAGCAATCAGGCAGGTAAAGGGGATAGGGATGATCTGTCAGGCAGGCAAATGGTTAGGGGCAAGAGCAGGCAGGCAGGCCAGCAGTTAGGAGCCAGCAGTTCCAGATTGCAAGAGGGTGCAGGCTGGGCTGAGGAGCCCCCCTTCCCATGCATGAATTTCATGCACCTGGCCTCTAGTATGCATATAAGATCTTTGGTTAATCTCATCCCGCCCTCCCTCCTCCCTTCCCTCTGAGATTCCTCAGTCTGTTCCATGTTTCCATGCCTCTGACTCTATTTTTTTCCTCTGACTCTATTTTATTCATCGGTTTATTTTATTCATTGAACTCTGTTTATTTTTTTATTTTTAGATTCAATTGATAGATAGCATTTTTATTGCCTTCTTCTTCCTCCTCTTCTTCTTCTTCTTCTTCTTCTTTTCTTCTTCTTCTTCTTCTTCTTCTTCCTCCTCCTCCTCCTCTTTCTCCTCCTCCTCCTCCTCCTCCTCCTCCTTCTCCTCCTCCTCCTCCTCCTCCTCTTTCTCTTCCTCCTCCTCGTCCTCCTCCTCCTCCTCTTCTTAAAAAATAAGTTTCATGTAATACTGGTTTAATGGTGATGAATTCCTTTAGCTTTTCCTGGTCTGGGGAGCGCTTTTTCTGACCTTTAATTCTAAATAATAGCTTTTCTGGATAAAGTAATCTTTGTTGTAGGTCCTTGATAGTCATCACATAGAATATTTCTTGCCACTCTCTTCTGGCCTGCAAAGTTTCTATTGAGAAATCAGCTGATAGTAACATGGGTGCACCCTTAGATAACTAATTGCTTTTCCTCTGCTGCTTTTAAGATTCTCTCTTTGTCTTTAACCTTAGACATTTTGATTATGGTGTGTCTTGGTGTGGGACTCTTTGGATTCCTCTTGTTTAGGACTCTCTGTGCTCCTATACTTGTAAGTCTTTTATTTTTTCACCAGGTCAGGAAATTTTCTGTCATTATTTCTTCAAATAGGTTTTCAATATCTTGCTCCCTCTCTTTTCCTTTCAGCACCCCCATAATGCAAATGTTGGTACACTTGAAGTTGTCCCAGAGATTCCTTACTCTATCTTTATATTTTTGGATTCTTTTTTATTTTGTTCTTCTGATTGGGGTTTTTTGCTTCCTCATATTCCAAATCATTGATTTGATTCTCAGAACCTTCTACTCTATTGTTGAATCTCTGTAAATTATTCTTTATTTCGGTGTATGTTTAATTTCTGACTTGTCCTTTTTCATATATTTGATGTTTTCACTAAGGTTCTTGAAATTCTCAATAAGATTTTTGAAAGTCTTACTAAATCCCTTGAAGCTCTCATTAAGATTCTTAAGCAATCTTATAACCATTGTTTTTTAACTGTGTATCCAGCAGTTTGTTTGCTTCCATCTCATTTAGTTCTCTTTCTGAAGATTTCTTTCATCCTTTCATTTCTGACATGTTTCTTTGTCTCCAAATTTTGGCTGCTTCTCTGCGTTTGTTTCTCTGTATTAAGTAGAGCTGCTATGTCTCCTGGAATTGGCAGAGTGGCCTTGTGTAGTAGGTGTTTTATAGAGCCAATGGCTCAGCCTCCCCAGTCTCCTGAGCTGGGCACTCTAGATGTCCTCTTGTGTGGGCTGTGTTCACAGTCTTGTTGTAGGTGATCCTTGCTTGCTATTGGTATAAATGGAAGAAATTGACCTCCAGGCCAATTGGCTGTGAGGACCAACTGTGGCTATAGTAGAAGAACTGCTATGTAGGAGATACCACTATGGAGCAGGACTTGCTTCAATGGGGCTTTGCTGCTCACTGAGTCTGTCACTTGAGAGTGTCACTTTTGGTTGTGCAGAGTTGTAATCTGGTATGGTCTGAAGCTGTCCACAGGGCACACTGGCTCTAGGACCTCCAGCAGGTGCCAAGTCAGCCACTGCCTGGGGCCACCCTGTAGGAGCTCAGTTGGTTGGAGCATCATCAAATACACTAAAAGGTTACAGGTTAGATTCCTGGTCAGGGCAACCCAGTCACAGTGTGTATGGGAGGCAATTGATCAATGTTTCTCTCTCTCTTTCTTCCTCTCTCTAAAAAAAAATCAGGAAACAGCCAGGCAGTCCAGGCAGGTGTGTCTCAGTGGTTGAGCATTGCCCGATGAACCAGGAGGTAACAGTTTAATTCCTGGTCAGGGCACATGCCAGGTTGCAAGCTTGATTCCAGTAAAGAGTATGTAGGAGGCAGCTGATCAATGATTCTCTCTCATCATTGATGTTTTTATCTCTCTCTCTCCCTCTCTCCCCCTATCTGAAATTAATAAAAACATATTTTTTAAAAATTAATAAATATATCTTCAAAATATACCTAGACAAATAGCAGACTGATTAAATAATTTAAATTGATTTTATGTATTTACTGACATGGAAAGGTTCCCACACTGTTAATTTTTTAAATTTAATGACAAATAACATTTACACTATGATCCTTTTTTTTTTAAATGTGATATATACCATTGTATATATGCACAAATTCTTATTCTAAAAGTGAATAATTATTGCATTCAGGTGGTAAGAATACAGGTGATTTTTATTTTTCTCATTTTGCTTGAATTTTCTAAAATGTCCTATGAGGGACATAAGTTATTTTGCAGCAAATAGGAAACAAAAATGTTATTTTAATACATTTTTAAAATTTTTATTCCAGGTTTTTCCTGACTTAAAGAAGTCACAAGATTCTATTTGTTATTCTTGGCATAACTGAACATTTATGTGAATCAAAATGTGTTTGACATTATCCTCAAATCACAGTGTTCAGGTACAAAGATGTCCTTCAATCCAGTGATAAGAAGAACACAGTTTCATAGCTAACAGCAGATAAAAAGAAGATCATTTTCCCAGTACATAGTACGGCTGTGACATCGATTTCTGAGCCAAGGAAAAAGAGGATCTAAATCATCACAGCTGACAACAAAGCACAAGCTGAGTTTGTCAGAGGGAGGTTCAATGTTTGGGATGCTCATTTCAAATCACTTTGGGAAGGCAAAGTTAACTGCTGCTAAATTTCATAACGTCTAAAATTCCCTGCATGGGAGAACATATTTGCCAATATTATATCCAATAAGGATTTAATCTCTAAAATTTATAGGGAACTCATACAACTTAACAAAGGGAAGATAAACTAATCAAAAAATGGGCAAAGGACCTATATAGACACTTTTTTCAAAAGTGGACATATAGAAGACCAAGAGACATATGAAATCATGCTCAAATCACTAATCATCTGAAAGATGCAAATCAAAATAGCAATGAGGTACCATCACACATCTCTCCAAATAACTATCATTAACAAACGAAAGTGCTGGTGAGGATGTGGAGAAAAAGGAACCTTCCTGCACTGCTGGTAGGAATGCAAACTGGTGCAGCCACTGTGGAAAATAGTATGGAGTTTCCTCAAAAAATTAAAAATAGAACTCCCATTTGACCCAATAACCCCACTTCTAGGAATATATTCCAAGAAATCAGAAACACCAATCAGAAAGAATAAATGCATCCCTATGTTCATAGCAGCACAATTTACAATAGCTAAGATTTTGGCTCAGCCTAAGTGCCCATCAGCAGATGAGTGGATTAGAAAACTGTGGTACATCTAGACAATGAAATACTATGCTGCTATAAAAAGAAAGAACTTGCCAAAACCAGTTTGGCTCAGTGGATAGAGTGTCGGCCTGTGGACTGAAGGGTCCCGAGTTTGATTCCAATCAAGGGCATGTACCTTGGAGGTGGACACATCCCCAGTAGGGGATGTGCAGGAGGCAGCTGATCAATATTTCTAACTCTCTATTCCTCTCCCTTCCTCTCTGTAAAAAAAAGTCAATAAAATATATTTTTTTAAAAAAGAACTCTTACCATTCGCAACAGCATGGATAGACCTGGAGAGCATTATGATAAGCAAAATAAGCCAGTCAGAGAAATATAAATATCACAGGATCTCAATCATTTGTGAAATATAATGAACAACATAAACTGATGAACAAAAATAGATCCAGAGACATAGAAGTATCTAACAGACCATCAAACCCCAGGGGGAAGGTAGAGGAGGATGAAGAAGGGTGGGGAAGAGATCAACCAAAGGACTTGTATGCATGCATATGAGCATAAACACAGACAGTAGGGGGATGAAGGCAAGTGCTGGGGGGTGGGAGCAGCCAGGGAGAGGTCAATGGTGAGTGTGTGTGTGGGGGGGAGGAAACATATATAATACTTTAAACAATAAATAATTTAAATTTAAAAACAAATAAAATAAAAATAAGTAAGCTTTCCAATCTTAAAGGATATACCTTGCAAACCTTGATAAGGAAGCTTACATTGATTTCATCACAGCAGATGAAATGGTGATAAAACAAAACCAAATACTTCAGTGTAAGTTCCAATCCAAAACATTTTCTTTTTGTTGCTGTTTTTAATATTTTTATTTATTAAATTAATTGAGGTAACATTGGTCAACATAAACACAAAGGTTCAGGCTTGGGTTTTATGTTACAAGATCTGTATTTTGCACCATGTGCCCACCATCCTGTCACCATATATTAGGACTCCCTTCTCCCCCCCCCCCCCCACTCTTCCCTCTGGCAACCACCACACTGCTGTTTGTGTTCCTGAGTTCCAGTCTTATATCCCACATATGAGTGAAATTATATGGTTCTAAGCTTTTTCTGACTGACTTATTTCACTTAGCATAATGTTCTCAAGGTCCATCCATGTTGTTGCAAATAGCCTATTTCATCCTTTCTTTTGGCTGAGTAGTATTCCATTTTGTATATGTACTGCCAGGAACCAATTCCAGCATGTTATAATTATAAGAGTTTTACCAAAAGGTTGGTGAAGCTTGGGCGGCTCAACAAGGGTGAGCCAGATATGTAGTTTACCTGTTGGAAATGGCTAAACAGCACTTCCTCCAAACCTGAATAGGAGTGTCTGCTGTCAGACAACTCAGGGCATTTTATTGCCTCCTGTTGGCCAAACACCTGAATAGCTGTAGGCTATTCCCCAAACTGACAATGCTTTTGTACCCTTTGATACCTTACCCTTTGAAGTATATATTTCCACCTTGCCTTAGGACAAACTGTGTTGAATAAAAGCACAGGTCCTTGGTCAAGCAAGGTAGGAGTCATTAGTTCCTTCAGCTGAAGCTCCTCTGACCCCCAATGCCTTTCAAAATTATCTTTAGTCTCCGGACTCTTTAATCATCTCCTTGCAGCCCCTTTCTCCAGAATGCTGAACCATTTGTAAGGCTGGGACAAGAACCCCAGCAATGTACCACATCTTCTTTATCCAGTCCTCTATTGCAGGGCACTTTGGTTGTTTTCATGACTTGGCCACTATGAATAATACTGCAATGAACATAGGGGTGCATATATCTTTGAGAATACATGATTTCAATTTTGGGGAGGTATACACCCAGGAGAGGAATTGCTGGGACATATGGTAGCTCTATTCTTAATTTTTTGAGGAATTGTCAGACTGCCAAAGAATTTTTATAATCTTAAAGCAAGCAAGTGGCTCACAAAGTATTTTGCCCCAATTTATGACATATTACTTCCAAATGAAAGCTTCCTTGTACTTCAGGATTTTTAAAGTGACAAAAAGACACTTGAACACACACACACACACACACACACACAGACACACACACACACACACACATGAATGGTAACTGTGTGAGGTGATGGATGTATTAAATTAACTTCATTGTGTGTGTGTGTGTGTGTGTGAGACATCACATTGTACACTTTAAATATATACTATTTTATTTGTCAATTATACCTCAATAAAGCTGGGTGAAAATTAATTTTAACTTTTCCATTATCTTTCATTTTGTCCCTTCCCCCAGGACCCTGTATTTTACCCTCTCCAAGCCCCAGTGAAGAAGGGCAGCATGAAATTAACCGAGGTTCTATATTACTTGTTGATGGTCGCTTACATTCCTATAACAATAGGACTGCCTAATATTAGACAGAGTTCCCTATTTCAAAGACATGATTAGATTTATTACTTTAACTAAAACTAACTGTTATTCTTGATCTTAACAAACAACAGAAACTTTTGTTTGCAAAGTTGTAGTAAGTAACAGCCAAGAGATTTGGGAAGAGGCTGACTGAGGCTCATTATAATAATTCTCTGGGGATCACAAACCCCATCAAACTTGGGGAAAGAGTAGATCCCTTAAGAAAACAAAGCTGCAACCAAAATCTTTCAGCCCTGATACCACCTCCACAAAGAGATGTGTTTATTTCAGAAGTAGTTCACCCACTGTCTCCTAGAGTCCCATTGCCCACAGAAGAAATATCGTCTCACTGAGACTGAGCCAATGTGAGGATGTAATAAAAGTCTTTATCTTAAAAATCATCCCCTAAGTCTAAGGGAAGGATGAAAGAGGATTTCACCAAATAACTGTACTTTTCCAAGGTGAATCCCAAGATGAGCTTGCTGAAAATGGAAGATTTTGAAACATTTTTGGAGTCATCTTAACCTGTGAGCTGAATGATGAGAAAGTCCAATGAAACCATTCTCCCAACCAAGGGAAGACAGCTGACCATTCAGGACACTTTGGAAAACAAAAAGTGTCCTTAGAGAATGCCATAAATTCATGAGAAATGGAGCTCTCACACCGACAGTAGAAGATCTGCATTTAGAGCCCAAAGACAACATTACAATCTCAAAAAATACCCCTGAGAACCAGCTATCGTCTTCAATCCTGTGAGAAGTGTATTTGGGATGGCCTGACGGGGACTTCCCCAGAGGGCTGCTAGACCCCCGACTCTGGATCTGTGGGGTAATCTCCACCTTGGCACTGCTGAGGATGGCAGAGCAGTACTGGCTTTCTCAAACCCTCCTCTTCCTGGCACTCATTTTTATATTCCTTTATAAAATGTGGCACATTGAGCACACACACCAGTCTCATTTGTAACTTTAGCCCCACCATCCAGGTCAATGCTAGGCCAGGTCAAAGTTTATTCAGCCAGAGCCATTAAGTTAATGCCTGTTCTTCCTTGTTCTCTGTGTAACTGTCACCTTGGAAAACCCAAAACTCGACAACATTGAGTCTCAGGTGAAACTGTTAATGCTCCTGCTTAGAAGGAGAAGATCTTACCCTCCTTCTAAGTGTACTACGATAATCCAGAAGACCATGCAGCTCCAGCCAGGGCAGGACAAACCTCCCACTTTCCCACTGAGCACTACATGATAGACCCTTAAAACAATGAATGGTCTGAGTGGATGGTGCATTCGTGTCCAGGCTCTGAGGTTGCCAAGAAAGTCTCTCCTTTTACTCATCAAGCATGTGGGATGAAGGGGGGAAAGGCTGGGATTCATGAAGTGGCTTTCTTCTTTTGGTGTCTGAAAGGCCCCCGAGCTATTGCTCTCTGTTTTAAATAAATAAATAAATAAATAAATAAATAAATAAATAAATAAATAAAGTAGCAGCCCTATGTGCTATACTCTTGGGCTAGTCTTTTTTTTTTTTTTTTTCTTAATTCTCACCCAAGGACATGTTTTTCATCACTTCTAGAGAGAGAGGAAGAAAAAGGGAGAGAAACGTTGATGTGAGAGAGAAATATCCATCAGTTGCCTCCTGTACACACCCCACTCCGGGATTGAACCTGCAATCCGGGTGTGTGCCCTGACTGGGTATCGAACCCGAGAGTCCTCAGTGCACAGATGATGATCTAACCAACTGAGCCTCACCAGCCAGGGTGGCCACAATGTGTTTTCACAGTTTATCTCTGCTCAGCTCATGATTCAGTATGACCCAGAGTTTTTTTTCTCCCCTCCCACTCTTATCCAACTCTTCCTCTTAGTCTCTATCTTCATCTTCCTGCCCAGGACTTTGCCTAAATAATACTCATTCTACTAGCTCCTGGTGACGTTTCTGAGTGTGACGTTCTTGATGGATCCTGCTTCTGCTCTGAAACGAGCTGGGTACATCTCTTGGCTACCTGGGCTCACCTTTGAATCACATGATTACTAGTAAGCTGCAGAGACTTCCTTTTCAAATCACTGATAAATCTAGACAACACTGAGCCTAGAATTAACCAGTGGCAAATAGTTATATTCTCAGAAGCTGATTGACTATTTTACATTCTTTAATAACCATCAACAGATATTAGGTATAATGGCAGTTTGTAAAATCACTTTGAATAGTGTGCTAAAAAAAAAAGGCAAAACCAGGGGAAGTTTATATACAGCTTAGAATTTCTTCCTTCCTATCCATGTACCCTAGTATTTTCTTCATCCCAAGTACCTAAACTGGGTCCCAATCCTATTTTCTAGAGGCTAGAAAATAATTTTTGCTGGTAATTACAGTAGTAGTTATTATTTAAGGACAGGAACTTCCAAGGATACTGACTTTCTTACTGAATTTATTGGAGTTACATTGGTTAATAAAATTATATAGATTTCAGGTGTACAATTCTATAACACATCATCTGTATATTGTATGGTGTGCTCACCACCACAAGTCAAGCCTCCTTCTATCACCATTTATCTGCCCTCTACCCTCTTCTATCTCCCTCCTCCACCCTTTCTCTCTGGTAATCACCATACTGTTGTCTGTCTGAGTTGTTTTTTTCTTAATCCCTTCACCTTGATCATTCCGCCCCCAACACCCTCTCCTCTGACAGCTGTCAGTATCCATGAGTCTGTTTCTATTTTGTTTGTTAGTTTATTTTGTTCATTAACTTCCACATAAAAGTGAAATCATATGGTATTTGTCTTTCTCTGACTGGCTTATTTCAGTTAACATAACACTCTCCAGATCCATCAATCTATTGCAAAAGGTAAGATTTTCTTCTTTTTATAGCCTAGTAGTTTTCCATTGCACAAATGCACCACAGTTTTATTGTCAATTTCTCTACTTGTGGGCACTTGGGCAACTTTTAAACCTTGGCTATTGTAAATAATGCTGCAATGAACATAGGGGTGCATATATTCTTTCCAATTACTTTTTGGGGTTTCTTCAGATATATTCCCAGAAGTGGAATCACTGGGTCAAAATGCAAGTTCCATTTTTAATTTTTGAGATAACCCCATATTGCTTTCCACAGTGGCTGCACCAACCTTTACTCCCACCAACAGGGCACAAGGATTCTTTTTTCTCCATGTCCTTGCCTTCACTTGTTTGTTGACTTATTAATGACTAGAGGCCCGGTGCATGAAATTTGTGCACTGGGGGGTGAAGGGAAGTTGTCCCTCAGCCCAGCCTATACCCTCTCCAATCTGAGACCCCTCAGGGGATGTTCAACTGTCCCTGTGGAATTGGGCCTAAACCAGCAGTTGGACATCCCTCTCACAATCTGGGACTGCTGGCTCCCAACTGCTCACTTGCCTGCCAGCCTGATCACCCCCTAACAACTCCCCTGCCAACCTGATCAATGCCTAACTGCTCCCCTGCTGGCCCGATCGCCCCCAATTGCCATTCTCTGCTGGTCTGGTTATCCCCAACTGCCCTCCCCTGCTGTCCCTTTGCCCCTAATTGCCCTTTCCTGCAGTCCTGGTCTCCTCCAACTGCCCTCCCTTGCCGGCCTGGTTGCCCCTAACTGCCCTCCCCTGTGGCCTGGTTCCTCCCAACTACTCTCCCTCCCCTCAGGCCTGGTCTCCTCCAACTGCCCTCCCCTGCTGACCATCTTGTGGTGGCCATCTTTGACCACATCGGGGAGGCCATCTTGTGCAATGGTGTGAGGGTCAATTTGCATCTTACCTCTTTATTATATAGGATAAATATTCTGACAGGTGTGAGGTAATATCTCCTTGTGCTTTTAATTTGCATTTCTCTGATGATTAGTGATCTAGAACATCTTTTCATATGCTACTGGCCATCTGTATATCCTCTTTGGAAAAGGATTTATTCAGATCTTTTGCCCACTTTTTAATTGGATTGTGGATTTTTTTGGTATTGCATTGTATACATTTTTTTATAAATTTTTATTGTTAACCCCTTATCAGAGTATCATTGGAAAATATGTTCTCCCATTCAGTGGACTGACTTTTCATTTTGTTCATTTACCATGCAAGAATTTCTAATTTAATGTAGTCCCATTTGTCTATTTTTTCTTTTGTTCCCCTTGCCTGAGATGATATATCAGAAAAAAATATTGCTATGAGAAATGTTTGAAATTTTACTGCTATGTTTTCTTCTCAGATTTTTATGGTTTCAAGTTTAAGATTTAAATCTTTAATTTATTTTGAGTTTATTCTTGTGTATGATGTCAGAAGGTGGTCTAGTTTCATATTTTTGCACATATCCAATTTTTCCAACACCATTTATTGAATAGACTATCTTTACCCATTGTATGTTCTTGCCTCCTTTGTCAAATATTAATTGACCATAAAGATATAGGTTTATTTATGGGCTCTCTGTTCTGTTTCATTGATCTATATGTCTGCTTTTCTGCCAATACTATGTTTACTGTGCTTTGTAGTATAGTTTGATATCAGGCAGTATGATTCCTCCAACTTTGTTTTTCTTTCAAAAGATTGCTGTGGCTATTTGAATTTTTTGTGTGGAGTATTTGTTCTAGTTCTGTGAAATACATCTATCTTGATAGGAATTATGTTGAATCTATAGATTTCTTTGAGTATGTGGACATTTTCATTACATTAATTCTTTCTATCCATGAACATGGTATAAACTTCCACTTATTTGTAACTTCTTCAATTTCTTTTTTTTAGTGTCTTATAATTTGAGTACAGGTCTTTTACATCCTTGGTTAAGTTTGTTCCTACATGTTTTTTTTTTTTGTTAATCCTTAGCTGAGGATATTTTTTTCATTGCTTTTTAGAGAGAGTGGAAGAGGGAGAGAAAAGGAGAAAGAAACATCAGTGTGAGAGAGACACATCCACTGGTTGCTTCTGGCTGCCTCCCACATGCGACCGATGCAGAGAAGGAAGCAAATCTGAAACCCAGGTACATGCCCTTGA
The DNA here is from genome assembly GCA_027563665.1 of Antrozous pallidus. Taxonomy (NCBI): domain Eukaryota; kingdom Metazoa; phylum Chordata; class Mammalia; order Chiroptera; family Vespertilionidae; genus Antrozous; species Antrozous pallidus. The sequence continues at coordinate 33,894,193 of CM050515.1, read as the reverse complement.
CCAGGACCCATGACCCTTTGATGCACAGTGACACTCTAACCACTGACGACACTGGCCAGGACTTGTTTTTTATGCTATTGTAAATGGAATTGTTTTCCTAGTTTCCCTATCTGATAGTTCATTATTGGTGTATAGAAATGCAACTGATTTCTGGGTATTTTTTGTATCTTTCTACTTTATTGAATTCGTTTATCAGTTCTAGTTGTTTTGGATGCAATCTTTAGACTTTTCTATATACAGTATTACGTCATCTACAAATAATGAGTTTTACTTCTTCCTTTCCAATTCGGATGTATTTTATTTCTTCTTATTGTCTAATCACTGTGTCTAGGGCTTGTAGTGCTATGTTGAATAAGAATGGTGAAAGCAGCCCAGCCTGTGTGGCTCAGTGGTTGAGTGTCAACCTATGAACCAGGAGGTCACAGTGCAATTCCAGGTCAGAGCATATACCAGGGGTTGCAGGCTTGATGCTCAGTAGGAAGCATGCAAGAGGCAGCTAGCTAATCAATGATTCTCTCTCATCATTGATGTTTTTATCTCTCTCTCTCTCCCTCTCCCTTCCTCTCTCTGAAATCAATAAAAATATTTTTTAAAAAGAATGGTAAAAACAGACATTCCTGTCTTGTTCATGATTTTTTAAATCCTCACCCAAGGATATGTTTTTACTGATTTTTAAAGAGAGAGAAGGGAGAGAGAGAAAAACATCGATGTGAGAGAGCATCAATTGATTGCCTCCCATATGTGCCCCAATCAGGGATCAAACCAACAACCTAGGTGTGTGTCCTGACTGGAAATCAAACCTGCAATCTTTTGGCGTCCAGGATGATGCTCCAACCAACTGAGCCACCTGCTGAGAGCTTATTCCCAATTTTAAGGGAAACGCTTCGTTTTTACCCATTGAGTATGACGTTGTCTATAGGTTTGTTATATATGCTCTTTATTACATTAAGGTATCTTCCCTCTATTCCTGCTTTGCTGGGAGTTATCATAAATGGGTGTTGGATTTTATCAAATGTTTTCTCTGTATCTATTAACATGATCATGGGATTTTTAAAATATATATATATTTTATTCATTTTTTACAGAAATTAAGGAAGAGAGAGAGAGATTTAGAAACATCAATGAGAGAGAAACATCAATCAGCTGCCTCTTGCACAATCCCTACTGGGAATGTGCCTGCAACCAAGGTACATGCTCTTGACTGCAATCGAACCTGGCACCCTTGAGTCCACGGGTTGGTGCTCTATCCACTGAGCCAAACCGGTCTCGGCTAGCCCAAGCTTTGATCAACCAAGACTGAGGAACAGATGACGTATATCATACATAAAATTCTGAGTATGCAAGTGCTGCCAGACCCTGTGCATTTGCACCTTCCTGCAGGAGTAAAGACGTCTATCTGCCTTGCTGTCTGGCTCCTAAGGATCCTTTGTGTTCTACCAGGACCCCTAGTTTGGGGACCCACCTCACCTTATTTCTAATAGATGCAGAAAGATTTTTGTGGATGACCTACTGTTCTCCCATACTGCTGGCAGTATTGGAATAAATGCTCACATATGATTCAACGCTGCCTCTGCTTAATTTGCTGAAGTAGTGACAGGCAGCCCAGCTCCTTAGTTGTCCAGTTACAGTTCAACAAAAATTTATGTTTCCAGGATCTGTGCTAGAATCCAAAAATGAGCAAGATGTGGTCTCTATTCTCAAAGAGCTCAAAGAAATATAGCCGATGCATACAACTGAAGAATTATGAGTTAAATTATGTGTACTAGTGATGAATGTTCACAGACAGTAGAGCTCAGACTGAAGTTGTAAAAAAAAAAAATTAAAAACTACCTAAAGGATGACATGCCTGAAACGAGGTTTGAAAAAGAAGTAAATAATAGAAATGCAAAAGAAAGGAGGGAAGGCACCCAGGCTGTGGGAACTACTTTGCAAAGGCCAGAGGCTGAAATAAGCTTGAAGAGCTTATTTGGAAGCAGTGAGGAAATGGAAAAGACAAAGTAGGCTCTTCATTAGATCCACAAACCAATTTAAATCTCTTACAAAATGAACATGGAAATTTTGATAAGATGTTGTGTGTGGGTTATGAGTCTTTTAACTGTGTGGCTTATAATTAAGCCATTGTCTCTAGTCATTGTGAGATAACTACTGAGAAGAGCCAGTTATCCCACGCTAATGTATAACTTCTTTGTTTTATGCAAAACAGTCTGCTCCAGTCTGAAAAAGAGCTTGTGGCTCTATTCAAGTGGAAATGAATACCTCCCTCTGGTTGGATAATGAAAACCCAGGACTCTCATGATCGCAGGGCCTTTCCTAGACACACAGCATCACATAACTCTCTCTCTCTCTCTCTTTCTCTCTCTCTCTCTCCCTCCCTCCCTCTCTCCCTCCCTCCCTCCGTCCCTCCCTCCCTCCGTCCCTCCCTCCCTTCTACAGTGTGGAAAAGGGAAGCAAGAGCTCTGCACACAGGGGGTGCCTAAGAATAAGCCAAGACCTTGCTGTCCCCACACAAGGAGCCCATGCAGGCGATGCCACCACCAATCCCAAAAGCAGAGAATACAGAAGCCTGAGAGATATACTGCTGAGAAGGGAAGAAGAAGAAGGGCTTCCAAAAAGTCAGACTGAAGGGAAATACAAATCACCAGAAAATGCTTCTCTCTACAAACTAAAATCAGAGAGGACGAATAAGAAAAACTTAATTGTGAGTAGGAAACGCCCAAAAGTGTATTTTACTCTTTTTTTTAAAAAAATAAATTAGATAAAATTGGTTAATTGATCAAAGTTGTCGATTTTGGTCATCCTAATTAAAAGAATGAAGAGAAATCAGAGAGTGATGAAGAACAGTCAGAAGCAAAGAGGACTGGTATTTGATACTCTCTATTTCTAAACAGATTTTTCTAGCAGCGAAGCCTAATGGTCATGTTAATCATTAGAATGAGTTACTGAAATAGATTATGAAACCATTTCTGGAGCTTTCACAATAAAAAACAATCCTTCCAAAATGGGGAAGGTAGAGTGTGTATATGCAAAGACCCCATGAAGACTCTAGTCAACTGATATTCATACATTTCTAACTAGGAATGCCAAATGATACAACAATTTTTGAAAACAAATTGACAGTCCCTTATGAAGTAAAGATACATTTCCCATACAACTCAGCAATCTTACTTTTAGATATTTACCCCAAAGAAATGAAAATATATAGCTAGTCAAAGATTTATATGCAAATGTTCATGGAAGCTTTATTCCATACTATAGGTCCAGTGCATGAAATTCCTGCACAGGTGAGGGGGATGTCCCTCAGCCCATATTGCACCCTCTCCAATATGGGACCCCATGAGGGATGTTCAACTGCCTATTTAGGCCCGATCCCACCAGGCAGATGGACATCCCTCTCACAATCCAGGACTGCTGGCTCCCAACCATTCCCCTGTCTCTGCCAGATTGCCCCTAACCATTTCTGCCTTCCAGCGTGATCAATCCCAACAACTCCCTGTCAGCCTGATCGATGCTGAACTGCTCCCCACTGGCCTGATTGCCCTTAACTGCCCTCCCCTGCAGCCTGTTTACCCCTAACTGCCCTCCCCTGCCAGTCTGGTCACCCATAACTGCCCTTCCCTATAGGCCTGGTTTCCCCCAACTGCCCTCCTCTGCTGGCCCGGTCTCCCCTAACTGCCCTCCCCTGCAGGCTTGCCCCCCCCCACAACTGTCCTCCCCTGCAGCTCTGCCCCATCCAACTGCCCTCCCCTGCTTGTCTGCTCACCCCTAAATGCCCTCCTCTCCTGACCTAGTCACCCCTCACTGCCCTCCTCTACAGACCTGCCCCCCCAACTGCTATGTCCTGCAGGTCTGGTCTCCCCCAACTGCCCTCCTCTGCCAGCTCGGGCACCCCTAACTGCCCTCCCTGCTGGCCTGATTGCTACAACTGCCCTCCCCTGCAGACCTGTTTCCCCTCCAACTGCCCTCCGTGCTGGCCTGGTCCTCCCCAACTGCCCTTCCCTGCAGGCCTGGATCCCCCCTGCCAACTGCCCTTCCTTGCTGGCCTGGTCTCCCCCAACTGCCCTCCTCTGCCAGCCTGGTCACCCCCCAACTGTCCATCACTGCCCTCTCCTGCCAGCCATCTTGTGGCAGCCATATTGTGTCCACATGGGGGTAGCCATCTTGTGTCTTGCAGTAACTGTCAATTTGTATATTACTCTTTTATTAGATAAGATAGCCCTAAATAGTAAACAACCTAAATGTCCATCAACTGGTGAATAGATAAGCAAATTATGAAATATTCATACCATGAATGCTACTCAGCAATAAACAGGAACAAACTAAAGATACATGTAACAATGTGGATAAATCTCAAAAGTATGTACTATGTGAAATAAGCCAGACACTAAAGGCTATATACTGCATGATCCCGTTGATGTGACAGTCTGGAAAAGGCAAAAGGCACAGAAATCAGATCAGCAGTTACCAGTAGCTGGGGACAGGAGAAGGGAACCAGTTAAGGGAGGATAAATTAAAGGAGGTAGGGGGGCACTTTCTGTATCTTAATTGTTGTTATCATAGCACAGTTATGACATTTGTCACTATGCATTCAACTATATATTTTAAATGAGTGTATTTTACTATATCTATAATATATCTTAATATGAAATCTAAGTCTTCTCTCATGGTTTTCTTTTTAGTCACTTTTTCTTTTTTTTTCTTTTTTTTAAATATATTTTTGATTTTTTACCAGAGAGGAAGGGAGAGAGATATGAAAGTCTGATACATCGATGAGGAGAACATCGATCAGCTGCCTCTTGCCAACCCCCTACTGGGGCATGTGTTGCCTGCCCAGCCAAGGTACATTGCCCTTGACCGAAATCGAACCCCGGGACCTTTCAGTCTGCAGGCTGATGCTCTATCCACTGAGCCAAACAGGTTTCGGCTTTTTAGTCACTTTTTCATGGGGTCCTTATGAGGGTAAAGCTTCTAATTCCAGACCCATCCCTCACTAGAATGAGGTCACAATGACTCAAAAGTACTAAAAAAAATATTCTAACCAAGAAAAAGAGATGGTCTGCTATGATCTAAATGTTTATGCCCCCCCCCCAATTCATCTGTTAAAATCCTAACACCCAAAGGTGATATTAATAGGAGGTGGGGCCTTTGGGTGCTCAATAGGTCATTAGAGTGGAACCCTCATGAATGGGATTAGTGCTTTTATGAAAAAAATTCCACAGAACTTTCTATCCCCATCCACCACGTGAAGATAAAATGAGAATCCTGTGACACAGTAGAGGGCCCTCCCTCGACCATGCTGGAACCATGATCTCACACTTCCAACCTCCACAACTATGAGAAATAAATTTCTGGTTTTTTAAAATATGCTTTTATTGATTTGAGATATTGGCTGCCTCCCCCACACTCCCTACTGGCCATGTGCCCTGACTGGAACACTCAACCAATTGAGCCTCATGGACCAACACTACATTTCTGTTGTTTTGTGTGTGTTCTTAATAATTTTTATATGTTTTATTGATTTCAGAGAGAGAAAGGGAGGAGAGAGAGATAGAAACACATTAGAGAGAAATATTGATCTGCTATTCCTGCACACCTCCTACTGGGGATCAAGCCTGAAACCTAGGCATGTGCCCTGACTGAGAATCGAACCGGCGACCTCCTTGTGCAAGGGATGACATTTAACCAACAGAGCCACACTGGCCAAGCAAATTTCTAGTGTGTTTAAGCAACCCAGCCTGTGGTGTTTGGTTTGTTTGTTTGTTTTTAATATATTTTTATTAATTTCAGAGAGGAAGGGAGAGGGATAAAGAGATAGAAACATCAATGATGAGAGAGAATCATTGATTGGCTGCCTCCTGCAAGCTCAATACTGGGGATCAAGCCCACAATCCAACATGTGCCCTGACTGGGAATCAAACCATGACCTCCAGGTTCATAGGTTGATGTTCAACCACTGAGCCTCCTGCACACTCCCTACTGGGGATGGAAACCCACGCATGTTTCCTGACCAAGAATTGAACCGGCAACCTTTCAGTGCCACAAAGCAACGCCCAACCAACTGTATCAGTGTATCTCTGTCACTCTCTCTCTCTCTTTTTCCCTCTCTCCCTCCATCTTCCTTCCTCTGTCTCTAAAATAAATTTTAAAAAACCATTTATAAAATAATTGAAGATATGTTCACAGGCTTAACTATAAGGACATTTATCTCAAAATTGTTTATGAAGAGAAAACTGGAGTCAACTGAATGCTAGCAATTAATGATTAGTTAAATAAATTTTAGTATAAGTTGGCCAGACAATGGAATATTATGAAGCCATTAATCTCATGTATAGAAGAACATGCAGATATGTTCACAATGTCGCAACTAAAATCATAAGCTAAAATATGCAATATGATTCCATTTTTTTAGAAATAAATACGCATACAAAGCTCTGAAAAGCCAACATCAAGATGTTAACAATGATGACTTAAAAGTAATTTTCTTCATATATCTATATATGCTAGTTTTACACAATAAACACATTATTTTTCAAGCAAATAAACTTATTTTTCTTAATAGTAGTAGTATATACTTTTTTCATGGGTTGCTATGAGGATAAAATAGGGTAATACACCAGAAAGAATGTTTATAGTATTGTAAAGTACCGTACAAATATTATGATCTATTCTACTTAAGCCTGAGGTGGCCTTCCCACCATTCGTATATAGAACCTACTCTCCTGTGTGTCTTCTCCTTTTGGTGTGTTTTTCTATAGATCACATCCACACTGGTTTACTACAAGGTGGTTCATTATCCATGCCCTCAAAATGTAGCAGGCTCATTTCCCCACTCGTTGCATATTTGGCCTCCATTTTAACAAATGCTCATAGAGTTAGCAACCCATGTTACTTGTCTTTTTCATATATCTTAGATTATTAGAGACCTAATGATATTACTGCAATAAAGGGTTGTATTTCTATTTATCCGTGTCTTGTCCCAACCCCCCTATATGTTACTATTTTGTCACTGATCATAGCTTATCCTGCCCCATATTTTCACCCCCTCCCATTTATAGATCTGACTAAGTCTGTAATCTCTTTTATTCAGTCCTTCATCTAATCTCCCCCCCAAAAAAAATATTGATTGATTGATTGATTGATTGATTGATATGCAACAGTTGCTGGGACACAAAGATGGATAAAATACAAAGGAAGTGGGAGGAGAACAAACTAGGTGTCCAGGTAAGGGTGCACAGTATGCGTAAAGAACCAGAGGTGAATAGAGCATGGTGTTGCCAAAGACCTAGATGCTGGGGTTTTTTATTTGCTTGTTTGTTTATTGATTTGAGAGAGGAAGAGAGAGAATGAGAAAGAAACATCGATTTGTTGTTCCACTTATTTATTCATTCACTGGTTGATTCTTGTATGTGCCCTGACAGGGGATCAAACCTACAACCTTAGCACATTGGGATGATGCTCACCAACTGAGGACCTAGTTTTATTAGGCAGGAAACGCAGGGAGAGAGAAGCTGCTTCCAAGCAGTCAGGAACCTCCTGGAAACTGTGGGGACAGTTCAAGGCGGGTGAAATAGCACCAGGACCACTGCCGAAGCTCCTGTCCAGGAAGCCCACACTTCCTCCTACTCACACTGTGGGAGGAAAGGGGGAAATGTCTTCTGCTTCTCTTCTGCTTTCCAAATTAAGCCAAAATGTCTTATACTGGCAGACCACAAACTACACAAGAACCCTAAAAGCAAACGAGTCTGGGGAATACCATTCCCAGGTTTACAGACTGATAATACTAGCAAACCTTTGAGAGAGTGCAGGTTCTGTTCCAGACCACCACGATAAAGTAAGTATCACAATAAGACAAATATCACAATTAAGCAAGCCACACAACTTTTTTCTTTAGTTTCCAACTCCCCCTCCCTACTCATGCTCTCAACTGCCCCCCACCTTCCTGGTGTCTGTGTCCTTTGGTTAGGCTTATATGCGTGCATACAAGTCCTTTGGTTGATCTCTTCCCCTTATCCCCCCACTCCTTCCTTCATTCTGAGGTTAGACAGTCAATGCTGCTCTGTCTCTGAATCTGTTTTTGTTTTCAGTTTATGTTCCTTATATTCTGTACGTGAGTGTGATCATGTTGTTTCTTATTCTTTCTTTGACTGGCTTATCTTCACTTAGCATAATACTTCAGTTTTCCATCCATGCCAGCCATTTTCCTTATTTTCTTCTCTTCTCTTCTTAAAGAATACCTTTCAGCATTTTATTATATACGCTTGGTGTGATGAACTCCTTTAGCTTCTTTTATCTATGAAGCTCTGTATCTGACCTTCAATTCTGATGTTAGCTTTTTAATGGGTAGAGTAATATTGGTTAGAAGTGCTTGCTATTCATCACTTTGAATATTTCTTGCCACTCCATCTGGCCTGCCTCATTTCTGTGTGAAATCAGCTGCCAATCGTATGGGTGCTCCCTGGGTAGGTAATTAAGTGTTTTTCTTTGTGCTTTTATATTCCTTTCTTGGTCTTTTGCTCTGGCAATTTAATTGTTATGTGCCTTGCTGTCATCTTCTTTGGATTCCGTTTTTGTTGGGGTTTGTTTGGTGAGCTTCCTGGGACGTGTAAGTTTATTCTGTCAAAGCTATGGGAAGTTTTCAGTCTGTATTGCGTCAAAGAGGTTGTCAAGTTGTGTCTTTAATTGTATTTTATGTTTTTTAAATATAGCAAATCTTATTTTTCAGATTTTTAATTACCACGTTCCTTCTTTTCTCTCACCATAGCTCCCCTCCAACCGTTACCATCCAACCTCTGCCCTTACCTCCCCAATGCACTGTCTCATCCACAGGTGTATAGATTTTGTACATTCTCTTCCTGCACCTCCCATACCTTTCTCCCAAGAATGTCAGTCATTCCCTCCTCTTTGGCCCTGATTCTATTTATTCTCCAGTTTATCCCAGTCATCAAGATTTTTTTAATTCACTGATTTTTATATTACTTGTTGATAGATGTGTATGTGTTGTTCCATAACTTTTATCTTTACCTTTTTCATCTTCTTCCTCTCTTAAAGAATACCTTTCAGCTATTTCACATAATAATGGTTTGGTGGTGATGAAATCCTTTAGCTTTTTCTTATCTGTGAAGCGCTTTATCTGCCCTTCGATTCTGAATGATAGCTTTGCTGGTTAGAGTAATCTTGGTGTAGATTCTTGCTAATCTCACTTTGAGTATTTCTTGCGACTCCCATCTGGCCTGACTAGTTTCTGTTGAGGAATTCAGCGGACAGGCGTATGGGTGGCTCCCTTGTAGGTAACTAATTGTTTTTCTCTTGCTGCTTTTAATATTCTTTCTTTGTCTTTTGCTCTTGGCATTTTAATTATTATGTGCCTTGATGTGGTCTTTTTTGGATTCCTTTCCTCCTGCTAGATCAAGCCAGTGACACACTCAAGAGTCCGTACTCTCTGCACACACTCTGTGCTTCCTGGACTTGTAAGGCTATTTCTTTCACCAGGTGGAGGAAGTTTTCAGTCATTGTTTCTTCAAATAGGTTTTCAGGTATTTGTCTCTTCTTCTGGGGCCCTATAATTCTGATGTTGGTACACTTGAAGTTGTTCCCGAGGCTTCTTAACAATCCTCACATTTGGATTATTTTTTCTTTTTGTTTTTCTGGTTGAGTGGTTTTGGCCTCTTGGTATTTCAAATCTTTGATTGGTCTTGCATTCCTCTAGTCTGCTGTTGGGTCTCTGTTATATATTTTTTCTTTCTGTCAGTGCAAGTTTAATTTCTAGTTGGTCCTTTTTCCATATCCTTGAGGGTCTCGCTGAATTTATAGCCTTTTCTAGGAACCTTTGAAAAACCTTAAAACTGTGGTTTGGAACCCTATATCAGTCATTTGTTTTCCTCCATTTCATTTCATTTATGATCTGTTTCTCTGCCTTGCATTTTCTCTGCCTCCAGAGTTTGTAGTATAGCTTTGTGTCTTGGTGTCTCACTCCCTGTTACCTGAGGTGGACTCTTGGTGCACCCTTTGTGGACGTGTGACAGCCTTGTTGTAGTTAAGTCTTGTTGTTGTTGGTATCACTGGGAGGAATTGACCTCCAGGCTAATTGGCTGTGAGGATCAGCTGTGTCTATGCTGGAGAACTCCTGTGCTGGAGACAGCCTTATGAGACAAGACTTGCAAAGTTGAAAAAGCCTCTGTGCTCATCTTGGATGGGGTGGAGTTTCAGTGTGGAGCCAGCAGCCTTGGCTTCCAGTCAGCCCCGCCCCATGAGGTTCCCGGGTTTTAGTGTCTGCAGGCAATCACTCCAAGCACTTCCTGCGAGAAGTGTCCTCGAGTTTAACTACTGCCAAACAGTCCAACGTCTCTACCCCAATCATTCCAGACTCCCGGATTCTCAAAGAACTCGGTGTTCAGTGTAGTCTGACCGGGGTTCAGCGCTGTCTGGAGCTTTTGTCTCCTTCCCGCTAAATAAGCCAGTGACACACTCAAAAGTCCATCTTCTCTGCACATACTCACAAGCGTGCCTCCAGACCTCTGCCTTTCACAGCTCCCCTGAGTTCCTGCCTTACTGTTCATATTCCTCCCATATTAGCCTCAGTCCCCTGGGTCTCGTCTGGAGCTTTTGTCTCCTTCCTGCTTAGAGCAACCAGCAGGCAATCACGCCACCCCGTCCACTCTGGCCCCATCCTTCTCCAAATACCCCCCAACACGCATGTGTCTCTGTGCTCAGGCTTTGTGCTCCTCTGATTCTCCGTGGCTTTTTCTCTTTCCTTTAGTTGTAGATTTTACAGTCAGCCGCTTTCTGTGGTTCTGGTTTTGTCTTTTAGTTGTATTTTTGAAATTGTTGTGTGAGGCAGCAGTTTAGGTATTTACCTATGTTACCATCTTGGTTTCTCCCAGCCACACAACTCTTTGGGTGTCCAGTGAATATTAAACTTATATTTGCACTATTCTGTATTCTATTAAGTGTGCAATAGCATTATGTCTAAAACAGTACATACCTTAATGTAAAAATACTTAATTGCTAAAAAATGCTAACCCCTTCTGCAAGTTACAATCTTTTTTGCTGGTGGAAGGCCTTACCTTTAATTTTTTTTTTTAAATACACTACTTGTGAAGCAGAATAAAGCGAAGTGCAATACAGAAAACACAATTAAACAAGGTATGCCTGTTCAAAGGAGAGCACACAATGATGGAAAGGAGTGTTGGTTGTCCAGACACCTCTTCCCTGCCCCTTATTACAATTTTTTTCTTCTCAGCATATCATGAGATGCTGAATTCGGCCAATTATTTCTTTTCAACTCATTTTTGAGGTTTTTTCCCTCTGGCTAGGTTACAAGTTCTCTGAGAGGAAGGTCCTCATGTTTGGACCCTTTTTTGAATCCCCCCTCAATGTCCAGCGGGTGCACAATAGATATTTGCAAATAGATGCAATGTTGAAACTAGAATTTTGATTCCCAATTCCAGAATCCACCAACGTCACCAGCTGTTCTTTGCTAAACAGAGCATACTGTTATATATAAATGGGCGTTCTATCTCAACGTTTTGAAATCACTTGAGTTCTGTTTTCTTGGCAGAGAAACCCTTCTGGAATAAAAAGAACTAAACAGACCACAGTGAATGGAAAGTTCTCAGGAGACAGTGGGTCACATTAGTGGAATATTCATATGGTGAAAACATCAATGAGACTGAAGAAAACTGTATCTGGAAACAACCTGCTATTTTTCAGAATGAACCAATTCAATCTCATCTATCTCAACCTAATGGAGAAGCAATAGGGATGCTCTCTACACATTTTTATTAGTAAACTAGAGGCCCAGTGCATGAATTCATGAATGGGTGGGGTCCCAGAGGGGTGGGGAGGGGCAGGGATGCAATGAGGCCTCTGGGCAGGTGCTGGGACACCTTTGCTCCCCTGACGATTTGGGATCCCACCCGTGACATTTGTGCAGTTGTCAGGAGCCACCTGGTGCTGCTTTTATATTGTTTATTCATTACAGAGTGTCTAGGCGGGAAGTGGCCCGGTGCTGAGGTTGACTGCCAGCGGCCTGGCGACAGTGCAGAGTGCTGGTCCGTCAGTGCCTGGCCCATTCTCCAGAAATCGGACATGCAGGACTAATGAGAGAGTGAGTGACTGCCCCCTGGTGGCCCGTGTGTATCATAGCAATCAGTCATTCTGGTCATTTTGGTCCTAACAGTCACTTAGGCTTATACACACACACACACACACACACCCACACACACACACACACACACTAGAGGCCCAGTGCATAGATTCATGCACCAGTGGGGTCCCTCAGCTTGGCCTGCACCTCTCACAATCCAGGACCCCTCAGGGTATGTCAGACTGCTGGTTTTGCCCAGTCCCCACAGGCCACCTTTGAGGGTCGAACTCAAACTGGCAGTCCAACACTGCCTGCCACTCCTGCCTACCACCCCCAATCATCCCAGCCCTGCTGCATGGCCCCCAGGCTGGCTCCCAGTCAGTCCCAACAGAGGAGGTTCCGCCCACCCCAGTGGTATCTGCAAAGCTGTGAGCTTGCTATGGCTTCCATTGGAGCCTGAGCGGTGCTATGCTTGGAGGGCACTGTACCTCCTTGGGGCAGCTCTTGCATTGAACATCTGCCTCTGGTGGTCAATGCACATCGAAGTGACCAGTTGACCAATTGTTTAGTCATTCAGTCGCTTAGGCTAGTATAAATAGAGATAATAATAAACTCATGATATCTATAGGAGAACCAAGACAAGAAATCTGATTAGATTTGTTACGGATTTTTTACAAAGGATGCAGCTTAAAATGATAGTAACAGCCTTAGTCAGTGTGGCTCAATTGGTTGGGTGTCTTCCCATGCACCAGGCACCGAAAGGTTACTGGTTGGACTCCCAGTCAGCGACATGCCTAAGTTGTAGACTTGATCCCCAATAGGGGGGAGCTCTCACTTCAAGTTTCTCCTCCCTCTTATTTTTTATTCTCTCTCTCCCAAAATATCAATAAAAATACTTTACGTAATAAACAATCACATAAAACTGATATTTGCTGGGAACTTCTCATATGCCAGGCACCACTCTGAAAATTGAATGTGTTATCTCACTTAAACCTCATGTATATTTTACAGATGAGGGATATGAAGCTCAGAAAAGGTAACTGGCATGCCTAAAGACAAACTTATAGTAAGCAGGGTCATCAGGATACAAACCTAGGCAGTCTGAGAGGGTCCTAACTCTTAGCCACTGTTCCACACAGTCAGATAAATGGGACCTGGCCAATTATTGCCCAAATGAGAAATTCAAACAGCTCTGAGTTATAGATTGTCAGTAATGATTATATCAGAAAAATCACTGTATTTAACATTACCCTAATTCATGAATTTTTTAATTAGTATTACCTGTTGACAAAGATGAACCAAGATGCTACCTATTGTAGCAGAGTGAAATGCTTGCTCTCTTAATCCTATCCTGCATTTCTCCCAAGGCCTTTAGGCTAGAAGCTCCAGTTAGGATATGTAGTTTGCTAGAGGTCATCCTGTGGGAGAGGCTGAGTTTTAGCCAAAACAGCCCTTAACAGAGACGCCTTTCCCAAGAAAATGAGAAACTGGGGAACAGGAGTTTGACACACTCAGTTCAGAGGTCTATAATCTGACCTGCCAGGAACATTTAGCAATTTCAGGCTCTTCTGTGTATCCCTGGCTGGGTGCCTAGCTGTCTACAGCCCTCATCCGCCTCGTGGCCCTCATCCACTTCTTGGCCTTCATCCACCTCTTGGTTTCGTCCACCTCTTGCCTCACCTCTCCTCCCTTGCTTCGACATAAAAGATGCCTGAATTCTAGGATCTCTTAAAATAGATTTGTGGGAGCTATAAGGCACCCCCATCTTCTCAAGCTGGGCCTTCTCATTCAGTAAACCTTTCCTTACTCCAAACTCTGATATTTTGAGTTTTGGTCTTTCGGAGCATTGAGCGCACAGACTTTGGACTGGTAAAAATATATATAACTTTATAACCTTAGATAAATGTCATTAACTTTTCAGAATTTGATTCCAGACCATCATACTCTTATTCTGTCTAGTTTATTAGACAAAATATGGAGAAGAGTTGGTATGCCAAGAAGTACTAGAAATTTATTGGCAAATGGACAGAGCAATGAAAGTGGTTGGGTTAGATTAGAGCTGAGGAAGATCACATTTCTCTGCCCTCCAGAAGCCATTTTGACTTCAGCTTTCTAATAGGACTAGCCTGATCACAGGGCATCTGGGAAGGCCAGGTTGATTCCAAAACCATTCTAAAATGTTCAGTCCACTCCAGGATATATGTGAAAGCCTCACCTCCATCCCACTCCAATCCAACCCAGCCTTTGGATGCGCAAGCTCACACTCTGGGGCAGAAGCACCGATGAGAACCATCTCACTATAACACTCAGACTGCAGCTGAGCTCTGTCTATGTCCAACTAGAGTGACTGTTTAACTTTCCCACATTTTCTTTCACATTTGTTCCTGTTGCTTCTCCCCCTATGCCAGTGGTCGGCAAAACTCATCGTCAACGGGCCAAATATCAACAGTACTATGATTAAATTTTCTTTTGAGAGCCAAAATATTTAGACTTAAATTTCTACTAATGCCACTTCTTCAAAACAGATCGCCAGGCCGTGGTATTTTGTGGAAGAGCCACACTCAAGGGCCAAAGAGCTGCATGTGGCTCAAAAGGCACAGTTTGCCAACCACAGCTCTATGCTCATTAAACAATGCTGAATCCTGCAAATTTTAGTCACTTTAAGTAAAAAAAATAACCCAGCATACTGGAACCTCTTTAGAGGCCAAACTTTTCTTCAGTTTGCATAACTTCTTGAGATTATTGAATTCCCATAGGAAACCCAGTGACTCTTATTATCTGGCCTAAAAGTCATAATATCTGGAGCTCTCTTTCTCTGCCCTCTTCCCTGCCCTTCCTTGCCTACCCCTTGAAGGTGGCAGTGTGACCTTAAAAGAGGTAGTCACAGGGTGACAACAAACCAAGATGGATACTTGCCGAGGAAATAGCTGGGATTGAGAAGCTGGCAGTATCAAGAAGGTTACCCAAGAAGGCAGTCTTTGTAGTTGGAGATTTTGAGGAAGCTAGGTAGACAGGGACAGGGACCGGGGTGGGGGAGAGAGAAAGAATAGGACCAGGGTACCCAGTGAGGCAGAGTGAGGCAGGGAAGGAAGGATGTGCAAGGAAGACATATGTTTTAAAATCTCTCTATATAAAAGCCTAAAATGCATATTGTCCCCTCAGGAATTCAACAGGGAGATCAGTTCAATTGCTCGCTATGACATGCAGTGACCACCAGGGGGCAGCACAGAACCTAGGGAGGTCCCAGCTGGCAGCTGGGGGAAGGGAAGCCCTGGCCAGCAGTTGGAAGGTTCTGATTGGCCCTGATTGCCAGCCAGGCCTGGACCCTACCCATTTCGCATTTTGCTGCACCAGGCCTCTAGCAAGAAATAATTCAACTTTATGGGCCAGACATTATTTCACAAATCTGGCAAGCCTACTTTCTTAAAAACAATTTGTTTGTTGTTTTTCAATTGATTTTAGAAAGGAAGTGAGAGGGAAACATCCATGAGCGATACATCAATGGGCTGCCTCCTACATGCCCCCTACTGGGAATTGAGCTGCAACGGGGCATGTGCCCTGGCATCCAACCAACTGCTGACCTCTTGGTGCATGAGACTGAGCTCAAAGGAGCCACACAGGCCAGGGCCCTGCTTTCCACATGATTATACTTAGTAACCCATTCAGAGCGTTCCTGCTACTCATCCCCACAATGGTGAGTTCTGCTGGTTAGGAGGCCTTGGTTCTTAAGGGAGGAAGCTTCCACCAGAAGAAAGAGAAGAAAACCGGTTTTCTTTGTTTTTTAGTTTATAGCCCAGAAGGTGATCCTCATGGTTATGTTGACCCTGGCACCAAAGGTCAGGAGTTGTAGGAGGCCAACGTCATGATGTACTTCTTCTCACATCGATGTTTCTCTCTCTAAAAAACAAAAACAAAAAAATGACACACACACACACACACACACACACACAAAAAAAACATATCCTCGGAATAAAAAGAAAAAGGCATTACTAGAAAAAAATAAGTCAAATAAGAAGAGACAAATCTATATGCTTGTGTATGAATATTACTAAAACAGGCAACTTGCAGATAACCAATCACAAGATAGTAAGGTATATAAAACCAATCCCAGGGATGTTACTAAGGCAGAATTCTTTGAAAAGACAAATCAAGAGCTAACAAGGCTGTCTCCACACCCTAAACCAAAAGGCACATGCTTCCTCTCACCATCATTCTCTCTAGCATGCAATGGTTTTCCTGATGTTCATTCCTGTGGAGGGGGAGCATATCCCTGCCCTGACGTGGCTTATGGCCATGTGGGACTCTGCACACGGCCTAATCGACTTTAACACCCAATGTAACAAGGAAAGGAAGCTCTGGACACTGGCCAGCTCCTGGAACCCCAACTGCACCTTTTCCAGGACTGGCTTTTCTAATAAACTTCAGTTCCACTAACCATTTTGTTCATGACTTCATTCTTTGATTTTGTGAGACAACGAATTCAGACTCAAAGACCCCTCATTTTTGGTTACAAATTGGTTTAGGTGTTGAAGCAGATCACATATACATGAGCAGAGCAAGGATGATGGCCTAGGTAAAGGACACAAGGCAGAAAAGCCCTGATTGCCTCAAAAGGACAAAAATAGGGATGCGACTTTGTCCCAAGGCGGACTTTCCTCCCCTAGCATATACCTGGTCATGTTATGGTTTTTGGACAGCCTGACTTTTCTTTCCTAGAGATAATACCTAGGCATCACTTGTATTGTGACTCCAGGCCCAGAAAAACAGCTAAACCAGGCAAGCAATGCCACACCTCGGCTGACCTCAGGACCAATTGCATTGAATGATGACCCCTTGCCCTGACAGTGACCAATCCCTCAGTCTCCACTGGTCCTGAAAGGACATATCTGAAAAGCTGCTGAATATTCTATTGAAATCTTCCCCTGGGACCTCCCATCAAATATTCACCTTTAGACCTCTTAGGACAGAGGACCCAGCACCTCTTCCTCCCAGGAGCACACCCCATACTTTCTCTTCTTCCTTCCCCTCCCCATCCTCCCAGGCGCATCACTTTTTTAAAAATATTTTAATCTTTATTGTTCAGTTTATTAATTACATTGTTCCCCTTTTTTTATTCCCCTGTAGTTCCCCACCACCCGGGACCCATCCCACCCTCCACCCTCCACCCGCCCCTTGTCTCCCATAGTGCATGATTTTTTGTCCAGTCTCTGCTGCACCTTCCACACCCTTTTTCTCCCCAAGAATTGTCAAGTGATTTCCCTCTCTATTCCCCATGATTCTGTTACAGTCACGTGGTATATCTGTTAATCAGATTTTCATTGTCACTTGATTGTTAGTTCATTTGTTGGTTAGATGTCTATTTGTTGTTCATAATTTTTATTCTTACCTTTTTCTTCTTCCTCTTTTAAATAATACCATTCAGCATTTCTTGATAATATTGTTTGATGGTGGTGAACTCCTTTAGCCTTTTTCTATCTGCGAGCACTTTATCTGACCTTCCAATTACTGAATAATAGCTTTGCTGGGTAGAGTAATCTTGGTTGTAGATTCTTGCTATTCCTCCATTTGAATATTCTTGCCAATCCCGTCTGGCCCTGCTTTGTTTCTGTTGAGAAATCAGCTGACAATCGTGTGGGTGCTCCATTATAGGTTAACTAAACTGTTTTTCTCTTGCTGCTTTTTAAGATTCTTCTTTGTCTTTTGCTCTTGGCATTTATTATGATGTGCCTTGGTGTGGTTCCTCTTTAGATTCTTTCTTCCTATATATTGGGGTCAGTGTGCTTCTTGGACTCCTAAGTCCACTTTATTTCACCAGGTGTGGAAGTTTTCGGTCACTATTTCTTCAAGTAGGTTTTTCTTTGTCTTGCTCTCTCTCTTTTTCTGGCACCCCTATAATTTGATGTTGGTATGCTTGAGGTTGTCCCAGAGCGTACTTACACTATCTTCTATTTTTTGATTCTTTTGGTTTCGTGCTTTTCCTCCAGTGGAGTGGGTTTTACCTTTTGTATTTCTAATCTTTAACTTGGTCACTTGCGGTCCTCTCGAGTACTTTTAGGTCTTTGTATAATATTTTTTTATTTCAGTCGTGTATGCTTAATTTCTAGTTGGTCCTTTTTCATATCCTCGAGGGTTCTCGCTGAATTTATCAGCCTTTTCTAGAACCTTTTGAAAAAAACCTTTTTTAACACCGTGTTTTGAACTCTATATCCAGTCATTTGTTTTCCTCCATTTCTTTCCTTTGTGATCTGTTTCTTTGCCTCTGCATTTTCTCTGCCTCCCTGAGTCTGTAGGGTAGCTTTGTGTGCTAGGTGTCTCAGCCTCCCCTGTTACCTGAGGTGGACACTCTTGGTGCACCCTTTGTGGTCTGTGTGTACAGCCTTGGTTGTAGTTAAGTTTGATGGTTGTTGGTTATCATGGGAGGGAATTGACCCCTGGGCTAATGGGCTGTGAGGATCAGTGTGTCTACGCTGGGAGACAGCCTTATGTGAAAGACTTGCCAAATTGGAAAAAGCTCTGTGCTCATCTCTGGATGGGGCGGAAGTTTTCAGTGTGGAGCAGCGCCTTGGTTCAGTCAGCCCCGCCCCATGAGGTTCCCGGGTTTTAGTGTCTGCAGGCAATCGCTCCAAGCACTTCTGAGAGAAAAGTGTCCTCGAGTTTCACCTACTGCCAAACAGTCCAGTCTCTCCCCCAATCAATCCAGACTCCCAGATTCTCACCAGGAACTGGTGTTCAGTGTAGTCGGAACCGGGGTTCAGCGCTGTCTGGAGCTTTTGTCTCCTTCCCGCTAAATCAAGCCAGTGACACACTCAAAAGTCCATCTTCTCTGCACTCAGCTCCCCTGAGTTCCTGCCTTACTGTTCATATTCCCCCCATATTAGCCTGGTTCCCCTGGGTCTCGCCCAGAACTGAGGTTCAGTGCATTCAGAACTGGGGTTCAGCACAGTCTGGAGCTTTTGTCTCCTTCCTGCTAGAGCACACCAGCCAGGCACTCAGCCACCCCGTCCTCTCTGACCCCGTCCTCTCCACACGCATGTGTCTCTGTGCCTCAGGCTTTGTAGCTCCTCTGATTCTCCGTGAGCTTTTCTCTTTCCTTCTAGTTGTAGAATTTACAGTCAGCCAGCTTTCCTGTGGTTCTGGTTTTGTCTTTTAGTTGTATTTTTTAAATTGTTGTGTGAGGCAGCAGTTTAGGTATTTACCTATGTTACCATCTTGGTTTCTCCCAGCCACACAACTCTTTGGGTGTCCAGTGAATATTAAACTTATATTTGCACTATTCTGTATTCTATTAAGTGTGCAATAGCATTATGTCTAAAACAGTACATACCTTAATGTAAAAATACTTTATTGCTAAAAAATGCTAACCCTTCAGCAAGTTATAATCTTTTTGCTGGTGAAAGGCCTTACCTTTAATTTTTTTTTTAATACATTACTTGTGAAGCAGAATAAAGCGAAGTGCAATACAGAAAACACAATTTAAACAAGGTTGCCTGTGCATAGGAGAGCACACAAAGATGGAGGAGTGTTTGGTTGTCCAGGACTCCTCTTTCCCTAGCCCCTTAATACAATTTTTTTCTTCTCAGCATATCATGAAATGCTGAATTGGGCGTTTATTTCTTTCAACCTCATTTTTGAGGTTGTTTTCCCTCTGGCTAGGTTACAAGTTCTCTGAGAGGAAGGTCCTCATGTTTGGACCCTTTTTTTGAATCCCCCCTCAATGTCCAGCGGGTGCACAATAGATATTTGCAAATAGATGCAATGTTGCAACTAGAATTTTGATTCCCAATTCAGAACTCCACCCAACATCACTCAGCCGTTCTTTGCTAACAGTGCATACTGTTATATTTAAATGGGCATATATATATAAGTTTGAAATCATTAGTTCTGTTTTGCTTGCAGGAAAAACCCCTTTGGTATAAAAAGAAACTAAAACAGACACAGTGAATGGAAAGTTCTCAGGAGGCAGTGGGTCACATTAGTGGAATATTCATATGGTGAAAACATCAATGAGACTGAAGAAAACTGTATCTGGAAACAACCTGCTATTTTTCAGAATGAACCAATTCTATCTCATCTATCTCAAACTAATGGAGAAGCAATAGGGATGCTCTCTATACATTTTCATTAGTAAACTAGAGGCCCAGTGCATGAATTCATGAATGGGTGGGATCCCAGAGGGGTGGGGAGGGGCAGGGATGCAATCAGGCCTCTGGGCAGGTGCTGGGACACCTTTGCTCCCCTGAGATTTGGATCCCTCCCGCTGACATTTGTGCCAGTTGTCAGGAGCCACCTGGTGGCTGCTTTTATATTGTTTCTTCCTTACAGAGTGTCTAGGGAGGGGAAGTGGCTGCGGTGCTCGAGGTTGACTTCCAGAGGCTGGCAGCACATGCCAGCAGTGCTGGTCCGTCAGTGCCTGGCCCATTCTCCAGAAATTGGACATGCAGGACTAATGAGAGAGTGAGTGACTGCCCCCTGGTGGTCCGTGTGTATCATAGCAATCAGTCATTCTGGTCGTTTTGGTCGTAACAGTCACTTAGGCATATATATATTATATATATATATATATATATATATATATATATATATTCACACACACACAACACACCACACCACACACACACACAAACACTAGAGGCCAGTGCCCATAGATTCTTGCACCAGTGGGTGCCCTCAGCTTTGGCCTTGCCTCTCACAACCAGGACCCCTCAGGGTTGTCAGCCTGCTTGTTTTGCCAGTCCCCACAGGCCACCTTTGATGGGTGAACTCAAACTGCAGTCAACACTGCTGCCACTCACTTCTACCTCCACCAATCATCCCTGCCCTGCTAGCATGGCCCCAGTGGCTCCCAGTCAGTCCCAACCAGAGAGGTTCACGCCACCCCAGTGGTACTTGCAAGCTGTGAGCCTTGCATCTGGCTTCCATTGGTCAGCTGAGCGGTGCTCTTGCTGTGGGAGTGCACTGACCTCCTTGGGGCAGCTCTTGCATTGAACATCTGCCTCTGGTGGTCAATGCACATCGAAGTGACCAGTTGACCAATTGTTTAGTCATTCAGTCGCGTTTAGGGCCTTTTGTATTTAAAGAGAGATAATAATAAACTCATGATATCTATAGGAGAACCAAGACAGAAATTGATTAGATTTGTTACGGAATTTTTTACAAAGGATGCAGCTTAAAATGATAGTAACAGCCTTAGTCAGTGTGGCTCAATTGGTTGGGTGTCTTCCCATGCACCAGGCACCGAAAGGTTACTGGTTGGACTCCCAGTCAGCGACATGCCTAAGTTGTAGACTTGATTCCCCAATAGGGGGAGCTCTCACATCAATGTTTCTCTCCCTCTCTATTCCTCTCTCTAAAATATCAATAAAAATATTTTTAATGATAATAACAATCACTAACTGATATTTGCTGGGAACTTCTCATATGCCAGGCACCACTCTGAAAATTGAATGTGTTATCTCACTTAAACCTCATGTATATTTTACAGATGAGGGATATGAAGCTCAGAAAAGAACTGGCATGCCTTAAAGACAAACTTATAGTAAGCAGGGGTCATCAGGATACAAACCTAGGGTATAAGCGAGGGGGTCATACCTCTTATCAATGTTCCACACAGTCAGATAAATGGGACCTGGCCAATTATTGCCCAAATGAGAAATTCAAACAGCTCTGAGTTATAGATTGTCAGTAATGATTATATAAAAAAAAATCACTGTATTTAACATTACCCTAATTCATGAATTTGCTAATTAGTATACTGTTGACAAAGATGGAACCAAGATGGATACATATTGTTGCAGAGTTGGAATGCTTTCGCCTCTCTTAATCCTATCCTGCATTTCTCCCAAGGCCTTTAGACTAGAAGCTCCAGTTAGAGATATGCTAGTTAGCTAGAGGAATCCTGCTGGAGGCTTGAGTTTTTGCAAAAACAGCCCCTTATCAGAAGACGCCTTTCCCAAGAAATGAAGAACTGGGTAACAGGAGTCTGACCACACTCAGATCAGAGGTCTATAATCTGACCTGCCAGGAACATTTAGCAATTTCAGGCTCTTCTGTGTATCCCTGGCTGGGTGCCTAGCTGTCTACAGCCCTCATCCGCCTCGTGGCCCTCATCCACTTCTTGGCCTTCATCCACCTCTTGGTTTCGTCCACCTCTTGCCTCCCTCTCCTCCAATGCTTCGAATAAAAGATGACTGATATCTAGGATCTCTAAATAGATTTGTGGGAGCTATATAAGGTCCACCATCTTCTCAAGCTGGCCTCTCTTCATGTAACTTTCCTTACTCCAAACTCTGATATTTTGAGTTTTGGTCTTTCAGAGCATTGAGCGCACAGACTTTGGACTGGTAAAAATATATATAACTTTATAACCTTTAGTATAAATGTCCATTAAACTTTTCAGAATTGATTCCGACCAGCAACTCTTATTCTGTCTAGTTTATTAGACAAATTATGAGAGAGACGACGTTGGTAGTGCATAGAAGTACTGAAATTTATTGGCAAATGGACAGGCATGAAGTAGGTTGGTTAGATTAGAGACTGAGGAAGATCACATTTCTCTGCCCTCCAGAAGCCATTTTGACTTCAGCTTTCTAATAGGACTAGCCTGATCACAGGGCGTCTGGGAAGGCCAGGTTGATTCCAAAACCATTCTAAAATGTTCAGTCCACTCCAGGATATATGTGAAAGCACACCTTCCATCCCCACTCCAATCCAACCCAGCCTTTGGATGGCAAGCTCACACTCTGGGGCAGAAGCACCGATGAGAACCATCTCACTATAACACTCAGACTGCAGCTGAGCTCTGTCTATGTCCAACTAGAGTGACTGTTTAACTTCCCCACATTTTCTTTCACATTTGTTCCTGCTGCTTCTCCTTCCCCTATGCCAGTGGTCGGCAAACTCATTCGTCAACAGAGCCAAATATCAACAGTACAATGATTAAAATTTCTTTTGAGAGCCAAATATTTTAGACTTAAATTTCTACTAATGCCACTTCTTCAAAACAGACTCGCCCAGGCCGTGGTATTTTGTGGAAGAGCCACACTCAAGGGCCAAAGAGCTGCATGTGGCTCAAAAACTGCAGTTTGCCAACCACAGCTCTATGCTCATTAAACAATGCTGAATCCTGCAAATTTTAGTCACTTTAAGTAAAAAAAATAACCCAGCATACTGGAACCTCTTTAGAGGCCAACTTCTCAGTGTGCATAAATTCTTGAAGATTATTGAATTCCCACTAGGAAACCCAGTGACTCTTATTATGGCCTAAAAGTCATAATATCTGGATGCTCTCTTTCTCTGCCCTCTTCCCTGCCCTTCCTTGCCTACCCCTTGAAGGTGGCAGTGTGACCTTAAAAGAGGTAGTCACAGGGTGACAACAAACCAAGATGGATACTTGCCGAGGAAATAGCTGGGATTGAGAAGCTGGCAGTATCAAGAAGGTTACCCAAGAAGGCAGTCTTTGTAGTTGGAGATTTTGAGGAAGCTAGGTAGACAGGGACAGGGACCGGGGTGGGGGAGAGAGAAAGAATAGGACCAGGGTACCCAGTGAGGCAGAGTGAGGCAGGGAAGGAAGGATGTGCAAGGAAGACATATGTTTTAAAATCTCTCTATATAAAAGCCTAAAATGCATATTGTCCCCTCAGGAATTCAACAGGGAGATCAGTTCAATTGCTCCTATTGACATGGTGAAACAACAGGGGGCAGCACAGAACCTAGGGAGGTCCCAGCTGGCAGCTGGGGGAAGGGAAGCCCTGGCCAGCAGTTGGAAGGTTCTGATTGGCCCTGATTGCCAGCCAGGCCTAGGGACCCTACCCATTTACGCATTTTGTGCACCAGGCCTCTAGCAAGAAATAATTCAAATTTTACTGGGCCAGACATTATTCACAATCTGGCAAGCCTACTTTCTTAAAAACAATTTGTTTGTTGTTTTTCAATTGATTTTAGAAAGGAAGGGAGAGGGAAACATCCATGTGCGATAACATCACATTGGGCTGCCTCCAGCCATGCCCCCTACTGGGAATTGAGCTGCAACGGGGCATGTGCCCTGGCATCCAACCAACTGCTGACCTCTTGGTGCATGAGACTGAGCTTAAAGGAGCCACACAGGCCAGGGCCCTGCTTTCCACATGATTATACTTAGTAACCCATTCAGAGGTCCTGTACTCATCACAATGGTTGCGGTTCTGCTGGTTAGGAGGCCTTGGTTCTTAAGGGAGGAAGCTTCCACCAGAAGAAGAATACTGTTTTTTTGTTTTTTAGTTTATTGCCCTGACAGGTGATCTCAATGGTTAATGTTGACCCTGGCACCAAAGGATCAGGACGTTGTAGGAGGCAACTAATCGATGTACTTCTCTCACATCGATGTTTCTCTCTCTAAAAAACAAAAACAAAAAAATGACACACACACACACACACACACACACACAAAAAAAACATATCCTCGGAATAAAAAAAAAAGGCATTACTAGAAAAAAATAAGTCAAATAAGAAGAGACAAATCTATATGCTTGTGTATGAATATTACTAAAACAGGCAACTTGCAGATAACCAATCACAAGATAGTAAGGTATATAAAACCAATCCCAGGGATGTTACTAAGGCAGAATTCTTTGAAAAGACAAATCAAGAGCTAACAAGGCTGTCTCCACACCCTAAACCAAAAAGGCCATGCTTCCTCTCACCATCACTTCTCTCTAGCATGCAATGGTTTTCCTGATGTTCATTCCTGTGGAGGGGGAGCATATCCCTGCCCTGACGTGGCTTATGGCCATGTGGGACTCTGCACACGGCCTAATCGACTTTAACACCCAATGTAACAAGGAAAGGAAGCTCTGGACACTGGCCAGCTCCTGGAACCCCAACTGCACCTTTTCCAGGACTGGCTTTTCTAATAAACTTCAGTTCCACTAACCATTTTGTTCATGACTTCATTCTTTGATTTTGTGAGACAACGAATTCAGACTCAAAGACCCCTCATTTTGGTTTCAATTGGTTAGGTGGTGAGCAGTTACATATACATGAGCAGAGCAAGGATGATGGCCTAGGTAAAGGACACAAGGCAGAAAAGCCCTGATTGCCTCAAAAAGGACAATCATAGGATGAGACTTTGTCCCCAGTCTGACCTTTCCTCCCCTAGCATATACCTGGTCATGTGGTTTGGACAGCCTGACTTTTCTTTCCTAGAGATAATACCTAGGCATCACTTGTATTGTGACTCCAGGCCCAGAAAAACAGCTAAACCAGGCAAGCAATGCCACAACGGCTGACCTAGGACAATTGCATTTGAATGATGACCCTTGCCATGACAGTGACCAATCCCTCAGTCTCCACTGGTCCTGGAAAGGACATATCTGAAAGTGCTGAAATATTCTATTGAAATTCTGCCCCTGGACTACCATCAAATATCCACTTTAGACCTCTTAGGACAGAGGACCCAGCACCTCTTCCTCCCAGGAGCACACCCTACTTTCTCTTTTTCCTTCCCCTCCCCATCCTCCCAGGCGCATCACTTTTTTTAAAATATTTTAATCTTTATTGTTCAGTTTATTAATTACATTGTTCCCCTTTTTTTATTCCCCTGTAGTTCCCACACCCGGGACCCATCCACCCTCACCTCACCCGCCCACGTCCTCTCCCATAGGTGCATGGATTTTTGTCCAGTCTCTTGCTGTGCACCTTTCAACACCCTTTTCTCCCAAGAATCTTGTCAGTTCATTCCTCTCTATGCCCTGATTCTTTCTGTAAATCAGAGTTTTCTGTTTCATCCGATTTTCAATTCACTTGATTTTAGATTCATTTGGTGATAGATGTTCTATTTGTTGTTCATAATTTTTATTCTTACCTTTTTTTCTTCCTCTTCTTAAAATATACCTTTCAGCATTTCATATTAAATATTGGTATGATGGAGATGAAACTCCTTTAGCTTGTTTTAATCTCGGAAGCACTTTATGCCCTTCAATTCTGAATAATAGCTTGCTGGGTAGAGTAATCTTGGTTGTAAGATTTTGCTATTCATCACTTTGAATATTTCTTGCCAATCCCGTTCTGGCCTGCATTGTTTCTGTTGAGAAAATCAGCTCTGCCAATCGTATGGGTGCCTCCCTTATAGGTAACTAAACTGTTTTTTCTCTTGCTGCTTTTAATGTTCTCTCTTTGTCTTTTGTTTGGCTTTTAATTATGATGTTGCCTTGGTGTGGTCCTCTTTAGATTCCGATATATTGGGGTTCAGTGTGCTTCTTCGGACTCCCAAAGTCCATTTATTTACAGGTGTGGGAAGTTTTCGGTTTCCACTATTTCTTCAAGTAGGTTTTCATTGTCTTGCTCTCTTTTTTTATGGCACCCCAATAATCTGATGTTGGTAGGCCTTGAGGTTGTCCAGATGTCCCTTACACTATCTTCAATGTTTATGGATTCTTTTGGTTTCTTGCTTTTTCCAGTGGAGTGGGTTTTACCTCTTTGTATTTCAATCTTTAACTTGGTCCTTGCGGTCCTTCTAGAGTACTTTTAGGTCTTTTGTATAATATTTTTTATTTCAGTCAGTGTATTGTTAATTTCTAGTTGGTCCTCTTTCATATCCTCGTAGGTTTGGTCCCATTTCTTGTAGCCTCTTGTTCTTTCCTTATAGATCTTGGCCTTTTCTAGGCTTCTTGAAAAGCCCTTATAAACATGATTTGAACTCCTGTCCAGTCATTTTCCTCCATTTCTTTCACATTTCAATTTCTTTCCATGTTCTGCATGGTGGCTGCTTTCCTGAGTTGGGCGATTAGCTTTGTGTGCAGGATGTCCTCTAAGGGACAGTGCTCAGCCTCCCAGTTTAATGAGGTGGATAGGGTTGCACAGTCTTGTTGAAGTTAGCCTAGAATTATTGTTGTTTACACTTGGAGGGGTTGACCTCCCAGGCTATTGGCTGTGAGGGTCAGCCGTGGTCAGTTGGATGGGCGGATCTCCGGGACGCGCAGGCAGCGTCAGCTCCACCCTAAGCAGCCCAGGGACTCTGCCTGGTGGCAATGGCAGCCAGCACCTATGAGAGAGAGCTGCTGCTTGAGCTCACCCACTGACGGACAATTCAGCCTCTCCCCAATGAGTCTGCACACCCAAAGTGCTCACCCAGGGTCGTTAAAATAATGCAGTCTGGTGGTTTCTCCACAAGAGAGTTAAGACGAGTCTCTTGGTGGTCCCGCAGCTGTGCTGTTCCCAAGTTTTACGTGCACTTGCACAAGCTTGCCCTATCCACAAGCTTGCAGGACCCTTGCAGATGCCAGAGTGTCAGCGTGCCTTTCCCCACTGTCAGTATTTTACCTTGTATGATTGTGGGTTCCCCAGACTTCACCCGGAGCTGGGGGATCAGTGCAGTGGGACACCTTTGTCTTCCCCGTTCGAGAAAACAGGCCCGTTTGCAGCCGCCCACCCTATCTGCTCGCGTGTGCAGGG
Organism: Antrozous pallidus; assembly: GCA_027563665.1. Taxonomy (NCBI): domain Eukaryota; kingdom Metazoa; phylum Chordata; class Mammalia; order Chiroptera; family Vespertilionidae; genus Antrozous; species Antrozous pallidus. The sequence goes on along the minus strand of CM050515.1, from coordinate 33,866,685 downwards.
CTCCAAACCTCTCTCTACACATATCTTCAATGCTGTCCTCCGTCGCTCCTCTGAGTCACAGTGTCCTATCTTCACTTTTATTTGTGGAATTTTCACTCAACCAGCTTTCCGGTGATTCTGGATGATGTTTATTCTTTCTTTAAGTTGTAGTTTTGAAATTGCTGTGTATGGCAGCAAGATAGGTGTTTACCTATGCCGCCATCTTGGTTCCTCCCAGGTGCATCATTTTTACCTTCCTCACTTCTAAGCTCCAAGAGCCCTTCATTTACTTCTATAGCTTGTTTCCTAAGCCCATTTCTCACAAATTACTTCTTCTACCTGTGATTTTCCAAATAAATGTTCTCTGATAGTTTGAGTCTTGGCTCTGAGTTATTTCCTAGCTAGATTCAAGTACTGAGGTTGCTGAATCCAGGACTGTTCTGACCCCAATGGTCTAACATCTGGTGCTGTTCTTAACACACCAACAGTTATGTACGGGAAGATTGAGAAATAAGTAAATATATTGAGGTTTTAAGAAGGGATTTACATATAAGTGGAATGAGGTATTGGATGGGAATTGGAGGTATTAGTGTGAACTCATAGTTGATAAATAAAGATAGAGAGATGATAAAGAGATAGGTGATGGAGAGATAGATGATGATGATGATGAAGATAGATAGATAGATAGATAGATAGATAGATAGATAGATAGATATGTATATAGAAGACACAGTTTCAATGAACATGTTAAACACCAATATTTTGATTTCATAATACTATCATCTACTAAAAGGAACTAGGGCTCTTGAGGAAATTAATTGATTCCAGGACTAGAGTATAACATGAGCTTAAAAGATTCAACTGTAGTAGAAAATAAGGCCATGGTTGGCATGGCTCAGTGATGAGAGCATCAGTCCACATGCCAACGGGTAGCGAGTTTGATTCCCATCAAGGGCATGTACCTGGGTTGCAGGTCAATCCCCAGCCAGCCCAGTTGAGGAGGCAACCAATCAATGTGTCTCTCACACATCAAAGTTTCTCTCTCTTTCTCTCTCTCTCTCGCTCCCTCCCTTCCACACTATCTAAAACCAATGGGAAAATGGGTGAGGATTAACAAGAAAGAAAATAAGGAAATGCTCCGAGAGTGATAGGCATATGTCTAAAGGACATGGGACTGAGCTTGAGAAGGTTATTATTGGCCAAAACTGGGACAATCTGATGATCACAATCATGATAGTACAGGTCCTAACCCACTGACTAACAATTAGAACCATGAGTCCATACTGATGAATAAATGAACATGATTTTGAGGTAGTTTTGAACTATCTCCTCACAAAACACTATTCAATTACTAATGGAAAAATGATGATTTCACAATGGAGAAACCAACTTAACTAGGTGATCATGGTTAAACTTACTAACAATGGGACTGGTTGACACTGGATTTCTTCCGTTGTGATACACTAAAGAAAACACAATATCATTTTAGCGGGTACTCCTGCCAATAATTCCTAGATCTGCCTGAGTTGAAATGAAGAAGCATTAGACAAACTCTAATCGAGAGTACTTACAGAAGGAAAGGAGCACACTCTTTAAAACTGTCAAGATCATGAAAAATAGGGAAACATTAAGGAACTGTTTAAAATCTATTTTCTGGATTACAGAAGACTAAATTAATATGACAACTAAATACAAAATGATACTGATTGAATTCTAGACTAAAAAGGAGAGAGAGTGAATGGGACAGTTGACAAAATTTTAACAGGATCGGTGGGTTGAAAAATAGGGTTGTATTAACGTTGGTTTTCTGATTTGGGATGGTTATATTGTAATTATATAGAAAAGTGTTCTTGCATGGGGAAAAGACACTGCAGTACCTAAGAAATGGGTCATCATGTTTGCCACTTGTTCTCAACTTATTCTTAGTGGAATCCTCAGATAATAAAGGGAAGAGGGAAAACAAAATATGGTAAAATGAAACAATTAGTGGAATCTATGGGAAAACAGAACATGAAAGTTTTGAGTACTATTCTTACAACTTTTCTCTAAGTTAGAAATTTTTTCAAAGTAAAATATTTTAAGATGAGATATTAGAATATCTAATATTAAAAAGACTGATAATGCCTAGTATTTTCAAGTGAATGGGAGAATGGAAACTCTCTTACACTGTTGGTAGAGGTATAAAATGATACAATTACGTTGGAAAACTGTAAGGCAGTATCTGCTAAAGCTATATCCCAGCGATTCTATTCCTAGATATACACCCCAAAAGAAATAACCACCCACATGTACTACACATAAAAGAAGATTTGGGCAATACTGTTTGTAATCATCAAAATGAGGGAAAACATTTTGTATTAGTCATCGACTGCTGCAAAGCAAATCCACCCAAAAGTTAGCAGCTGATAACACAACAATTTATATTGTCTCTAGGATTCTCGACTAGTCAGGAAAAACTCCCAGAGTGGCTTTCACGTCATCACCCAGGTCTGCAGTCATCTCAAGGTCTGACTGGGGCTGGAGAATCTGATTGCAATACAAAAACTCATATTGTGGTGCTCGGCAGAAGGACTTCTTACCATTGTGGCCCTCTTGGGGGAGTCATCTCATGACATGGCACTCACTTTCCCCGGAATCCATCTGAAACGAGTGCTTGCTATGGAGCTTAGTCTTTTTTTTTGTACTAATTTCAGAAGTGCATTGTGTCACTTTTGCTTACATACTATTGTGTAGCACAGGGTCCATTGACCTTTGCTGGTCACAAAGTCCACTTCATACTGAAGGAGAGGATATTACACAAGGTCAAGAAAAACAAGAGGCAAAGATCAGTGGGGGCCATCTCGCGACGGCAGCTGCACACCAACCCTAATGTCCAACAATGGTAAAAAAAAAAAAAAGTAAATAAATCATGGTCTGTTTAAGTACAGTGCAAAATTAAATAATAAGAAAACAAATGATTGCCCTAGTTGGTTTTGCTCAGTGAGTAGAGTGTCGGCCTGTGGACTGAAAGGTCCTAGATTCAATTCTGGTCAAGGGCACATGCCTGGGTGCCTGGGTTGTGGACTCAATCCCCATTGGGAAGGAGGGGGGGTGAGGCGAGCAAAGCAATGGACTTCATTCTCATCTTGATGTTTCTCCTCTTCTTATCCGCTCTGCTCTCTTTTCTCTCTGAACAATCATAAAGATACATTTATTTATTTTTTCTTACAAAGAATAGGAAACAAGCAAAAAATGGTCCAGTCAGCATGGCTCAATGGTTGAGCATCGAACTACGAACCAGGAGATCATGGTTCAATTCCCAGTCAGGATGTATGTCCAGGTTGCAGGCTCAATCCCCAGTGTGGGGCATGGCAAGAGGACATCCATAAATGATTCTCTGTCTCAGTCGTTGTACATTCTGTTCTCTCCCTTCTCCTTCCTCTATGAAATCGCAATAAAAAATATTAGTTTTTAAAAATAACAAATAAACAAGGAATTAATTACAGCTACTTACAAGAAAATGCCCTTCACAAACACCCTGTTGGGGGGAAAGTCGCACACAAAAGATTTTATGGTATGATTCTGATGAATATAAAAAAAGAGCTCAAATAATGGAACGTGGTAGTAGAGTAGATAAAGGTTACCTGCAGAATAAAGGACGGGAGAAAGAATCGGTAATGGGTGCTTCGCAGTTGTTGGTTATGTTTTAAGATCCTGACTGAGATTCTATAATGGGGGTGTATTTTATAAAAAAAATCAGTTGGACACTTTAGGTGTGTGTATCTTTTTGTACGCCATGCCTTCTATCATAAAAATATGCATACTATAAACAATAAAAAAATTTTACTTGAAAAAGTATACCCAAAAGCCTAGGCTCAGTTTGGACAGTGGATAGAGTGGTCTCCCAAGGACTGAATGGAGTCCAGTTTGATTCTGGTCAGGGAATGTGTCTCGATTGTGGGCATCGATTCGCGGCCCTAGTCAGGGGTCGTGGGGCACCTTGGCAACAAATGGAGTTGTCTCTTCACATGATGTTTCTCTACTCTGTCTTCCATTTCCCTCCCTTTCCACTCTCTAAAAATCAATGGGAAAATATCCTTAGGTGAGGATTAACTCAATAAAATAGAATAAAGCTTTAAAAAAAGTAACCCAAAATAATTCAGGATTGGGTACTTTTTATTGTCATGTAATTTCAAATTATAGAAAAGTTGCAAGAATCCTTCAAAGCACTCTTGGGCACTCTTTTCCCAGATTCACCAAGTGTTTACATTTTACCCCATTCTCTTTGTATGTGTATGTGTATATGTTTTTTCTGAACCATTTAAAATTAAGTTGTAATCATCATATCTATTTGCCCTGAAATACTTCAATGTGCATTTCCTGTGAACAAAGATATTCTCTTACATAATTCCAGTACAATTATCAAAATAAGGAAATTTAACATCAATGCAATTCCATTATCGAATCCATAGTCCATAGTAAAATGTTATCAGTTGTTCCAACGATGTCCTTTTTTAAAAAAAATCCAGTCTCAATTCCAGGATTATATGTAACATTTAGTTGTCATATCTCTATAGTCTCCTTTAATCTGGGACAGTTAATCAATTTTTCATGACCCTGACTTTTTTCAAGACTACAGGCCAGTTACTTGTTTTTTGTTTTTGTTTCATTTGTTTTTTAACGAGTATTTCGCAAGACAATCTCAGCTTTGGCTTTTGTCTGATGTCTCACATGTTTAGTCATGGCTGGTGAGTGTTGGCAAGAACACCACAAAAATGATGTTGTGTCCTTGTCAATGCATCCCATCAAAGGTACATCCCATCAAATGCTACTTAGTCCTGTTACTGGTAATATTTACACTGATTATTTGATTAAATCAGGATCTACCAGATTACATCAATGTAAAGTTACTATTTTTCATTTGCAATCACTAGATAATCTTGGGGGAAATAATTTGAGACTCTAAAGTATAATATTCTGAGGGGAAAAAAAACACTAATCTTAGCTTCCATTGGTGATCTTATCAGAAGCAATTATAAATATGGTGATTGTCAAATGGTGACTTTCTAACTCACATCTCTCCTTCCTCATTATCACATTAATTAGTTGGCATTATGTTTGAAGGAGACATTCCCTTCTCTACCTTTTATATATTTATTCATTCATTTGTAAACATTGGCATGGATTTATGGATTCCCATTTTAGGTAGTAGATTATTATATTACTATGATTCTTAATTACTAGAGGCCCAGAGCATGAAATTTGTGCCTGGGGTGGGGGGTGTCCCTCAGCCTAGCCTGCACCCTCTTCAATCTGGGACCCATGAGGGGCTGTACTAGGTCAGACATGACTCTTCACCAATCGGGACTGCTGGTCACAACCACTTCCACCTTGCCTGTTTTTCCTGTTAATCTCTATACTGCTTCTGCCTGCCAGCTGATCACCCTAACCACTTCCTCGAGCCTGATCGCTGCCTAACTGCTAACCTGGTGGCCCAATTGCCCCTAACTGCCTTCACTGCCAGTCTGGTCATCCCTAATGTCCTCCATGCAGGCCTTTGGTAGCCCCCAAGTTTGGCCTCCTGATGCCTCGGTTCTCCCAAACTGCCTTCCTGCTGGACTGATTCCCCAGCTGCCTCCTCTGCTGGGCCCAGTCACCCCTAACTGCCTACCTGCTAGCCTGCATTTGCCCACAACTTGCCTCACATCCATGCAGACTGAGTCTCACCCACTGCCTCTTCTGCAGTATGGTCACCCTAACTGTCTGCTGTACCTGATTGCCCACAACTGTCCGTCTCCTTGCAGAGCCTGGTTCCTGCCTCGAACTGCCCTTCCTTGCTGCAGGCTCTCCCCCTAACCAATTGCCCTTTCCTTAGGCCTGGGTCCCCAAGCAACTGTCTTTCCCCTACAGGCTTTGTACCACCCAACTGCATTCACCCTGCAAGGCCTGGTTCTCCAAACCTGCCCCTTCCCGCCTACAGTCTTGGTCCCTCCCAACTGCCTCCCTGTGATCTCGTGTCTCCCAAGCTGCCATCCTCTACAGACTGGTCACCCACAACTGCACTCTTTTGCTGGCTGATCACCCTATAATTTGCCACAACTGCCCTCCTCCTGCCAGGCCATTCTTGTGGTGCCTTTGTGTTCACTGGGGCAGCATCTTTGCTCATATGGGGCAGCCATCTTGTGTCTTGGGTGGATTAGTCATTTACATATGTACTATTTTTTAGCTAGGATGAAGTTTCAAAATTGTCCCTAGTTGTGGAGCTGTGGTATTCAGGATGGAGTTCTTGCCTGCCTCATATATACTAACTCCCAGTGACTTTTTCTCTAAAACTCTCTCATATCAAAATAAAAATAGATTGTGCATTTGAACTTCACAATGTACCCAAGTTCAACATATCGTAGGAGTGGAAAAGCACTTCTAAGTAAGAAAGGCAAAGAGGTCGTGTAGTAGACAGTTAGACAGGTCATGAGTAGAGCAAGGCTTTGAAGCCAGGTACAGAAAAATCACAGGGTGGAAAAGCCTGGGTTGCATAACACAGAACAATTATAGAGAGTAGACTTCCTCCTAAGATGAACCTTTCCTTCCCTAGCATATCACTGCCATTTAGACCCTCTGATCTTTCTTCCCTAGAGACAACATCTAGGCTTCAATTGTATTTCAGCTCCAGGCCCAGAAAAACAGAAAAACCAGAGAGCAACACCAAAGTTGACCTCAGGATCCACTGCATTGAATAATGACCCTCTGGTGCCAACAATCAATCAATGGAGACCACGACCATGAAAGGACACATCTAGCAAGCTGATAAACATTCTACTGAGATCTTCCCCTAGGACCTCCCTAAAATCGTCTGGACCCTTAGACAATCCTTAAGACCGGACCCAATTGTGTCTTCTCCTGGGGACACCCCATGATTCACCAAGGCCAGGTGAGATGGGATAACTCATGTTTTATTCAAGGCAGTTCCACCAGCAGCAGCTAGTGCAGCTGGACCTGGGCTATGGTGGAGGGAAGATGCCACAGCCTGAATCCCAGAAAGCCAGGATCCTGCATTGCTGGAGCAGAGATTCACCAGAGGATGTTTCTGGGATCTCCAACTTCTTCACCTTGATGTACTCTGGGGGGATCCCTGGAGTGTAAAGCCGAAGAGTGTGCCCCTACCCCCAAGCTGTATACTGAATTTCTACTTGATTCCAGATCACACGCTTCCAGCACAAAGTTTTGGCTCGCAGTTTTGTCCAGGAAACTGAAATGGCCTTAGCTCATAACTAGTTCTATAATGGGGAAGCATCACAGTCGATATTTTGTTATGGAGACTCATTTACTCATCTGTGACAGGACGTTTTGCTTTTTGTTTATTTCAATTCATGTGAAGTGACTCAGCCACTTAAGAATGTGCCATTCAAGGGATCTGAGCCCATGGACCAATCCCAAATATTCTATCCCCATTTCACCGAGGTCAAGTCATATATAGTAGAATTACCAGGTCAAGCAAAAAACAATGATGGTATCATAGATAATCTTATTGAAGTTATAGACAACGGCAACATGAAATTCTCTTCTGAATTGGGTTATGATTTTTATGAACATGATCGGCTAGTTGATTATTCTTGGGATATCAGAAGCATGCCTTCAATATGCTTATTAGCAACCCTTGAGCTACCACAGAGATGTGCCAGATACACGGAATGCAGCATGTAAAGACAAGACATACCCTATGGATCTGCCGGTCGCTAGTGTTGTTATTTGTTTCTACAATGAAGCCTTGTCTGCTTTGCTGCAGACTATATACCATGTCCTGGACTGCACACCAGCCTGGCTTCTCCAGAAATCATCCTTGTGGATGGCAACAGTGAGTTTGTGATTTGAAAGGAAAACTAGATGAATTTTTCTAAAAACACCTCCCAGAGAAAATTAAATTAACAAGAAACACAAAGCATGAGAGATTAATTTGAAAAAGAATGATAGAAGCAGCCCACGCAGCAGGAGACATCCTGGTGTTCCTGGTCAGCCACCATGAAGGTGAAAGTGGGACATGGGAGAGATGCTTTAGTCTGGCATGCCGCTCCAGGAGGACAGGCAGACGTCCGGTGCCCAGTGATCGATATCATCAGGGCAGACATGCTGGCCTATAGCTCATCCCCTGTGGTGCCTGGGAGGATTCAACTGGGGACTGCAACTCTCCTCAAATGGGATCCTTGTTCATCCTTTCCAGCTTGGGAGGTAGGAGGCGCTATTGAAAGGGCAGACGGGATGCAAGGACAGCTGCATTTGCATTGTATGACTGGATGGCCTCCATGTTGGGCATGTGGGATATGTGGACTTGCCTGGGGTGCCATTTTGAAATCACAAAGACCAACCCCTCCCCTTGAGTTAGCCACTTGAAAGCTCGTGCGTTGAGCTCCAATCAAGAGAACTAGGACCGGACAGGTCCCCGTGAGTAGGGATTATTTGCATCACTGCCCAGCCCTCACTCCAACAAAGTGGAATCGGCAAACTCAGTGGTTCGCGTTAGGCCAACTCCTATAAAATCGCCCATGTTGTTGGATTTCCTCTCTCTCTTGCTTCCTGCCACAGTGATGGTTGGAGCGGAGAAGCCATGCAGGGCTTGAATGAAGGCTCTTTTGCTCTTGCATTCAGTATTGGCTCCCTGGTGGTCTCTGGGGATCTTGAAATCTGGGCATAACACTATTGCACCAGTAAAGTCACCTACAATGGCTGAAGGACTATTTGCCATAACTAGAAGCTACTCAGTGAACTCGGACAGTATGATAGTGGCATGGACATCTGAAGAGGAGAAAACTTGGAAATATCATTTGGGAGTTGGATGTGTAGAGGTAAGATTTTCATCGTCCCTGGCTCCAGAGTCAGATACCTTTTCTGGAAAAGGCCACCCTATAGTTCCCCTGAAGGCCAGGCCACCACAACACACAACTCCTTAAGGCTGCCACACGTTTGGTTGGATGAATATAAGCAGGATTTTTCCTTAAAGAACCTATGAAACTATCAGTGAGCTTATTGAATTGAGGGAGAAGTTGGGTTGTAAATCATTTAAATGGTATTTGGATAGCATTTATCCAGAGATGCAGATATCTGGGCCCAATGCCAAACCCCAGCAACCTATTTTTATCAGCAGAAGGCCAAAATACCTAAAAATCTTCAGCATGGAAGGCTTTATCACCTCCGAACGAGGCAAGATAGTAGTTGCAGTCCAGATGAGCGCCAAGTCAGATGGCAGGCCTTGTAGTGCCTTAAAGCATTGACTACAGTTACCCAGATCAGATCTGGATTTATAATGAGGGCCTATTAATTGCTTTTTATGTAAAACGCTCTTTGCTTGGATAATGTCAGAAAACGTCCAGTCATTAGACCCACCCTCAACTCATAAAGTGCGTGGGTTGGGAGGATCCAGTGGGGCCTATGAAGAATAATCGGCTATACAGGTGTCCGAGCGGACAGCGTGCAATCGTTGTTGGTCACTTGAGTCACAAATGCCCTATGCTTGCTACAGCAATCTTTGATGGTCCTCCTCACTGCGTGGCATTGGACGGTTAAGGTGGATGCAATGGTAGTAATGGAATGTGTGTCCTCCTGGGACGATTTAGAGAGGTGAACAGCAGGAACACAATAAAACCGTCTTTATCGAGCACGACGTGGCATCTGGAGGTGAGGAAGGAAATATGTGTCACCAAGACATTAAACATTTCTATGCTGCTGTTAAGGAATTTCTTTCTTAAGGTAGAAAACCAGAATACAGTTTTAATATAAAGAGACAGGTTTATACAGAAGAACAATACCTAGGAAATTGCTAGGTATATTCAAGTTAGTTTATGCTTCTTTTTAATCCCCTTTAATAATGGAATGGATTGTGTCATTATTTCCTTTCTTAGAAGACTTCATAGAAGACAGTTATTTTATTTATTTTTTTGTTTTATTTTATTTTTTTAAACCTTATTGTTCAGTTTATTTAATTTACTTGTTTCCTTTTTATCCACCTATAGCTCCCTCCACCTCTGTACTATCCCACCCTCCACCCTCACCTCACTCCTCCACTGTCCTCTACCATATGTTGCAAAGATTTTGTCCGTATCTTGTGCACTTCCCAAACCCTTTTCTCCAAGAATTGTCAGTCCATTCCGCTCTATGTCCCTGTCTCTGTTATATTCACAGTTTTATCCTGTTCAACGCCTATCAATACACTTGATTTTTATGTTCAATTTGTTGATAGGATGTGTATTGATGTTCATAATTTATAATTTTACCTTTTTCTTCTTCCTCTTCTTAAAGATTACATTCGCATTTCATATAATATTCGGTTTGGAGGTTGATGAACTCCTTTTTGCTTTTTTGTATCTGCGAAGCACTTCATTGACCTTCAATATCTGGAATGTTAGCTTTGCCTGGATAGAGTTATCTTGGTTGTAGATTCTTGCTGTTTCATCACTTGGAATATTTCTGCCACTCCGTTGGCCTGCATTGTTTCTGTTGAGAAATCGCTGACAGTGTATGGGTGCTCACTTATAGGTACACATCTGTTTCTCTCTTGCTGCTTTTTAAATATTATCTCTTTGTCTTTTGCTCTTGGCATTTTAATTTTGGATGTGCTCTGTGTGGTCCTCTTGGGTTCCTATATTTGGTTTTCGGTGCGCTTTGGACTCCTAAGTCACTTTCTTTCACCAGGTGTGGAAGTTTTGGTCACTATTTCTTCCAATAGTTTTCATTGTCTTGGTCTCTCGCTTTTACTGACACCCCTATACTTCGGATGTTGTTATTGTTGAGGTTGTCCAGAGGCCCCTTACACTATCTTCATTTTTTGGGATTCTTTTGGTTTCTTGCTTTTTCAGCTGAGTGGGATTTTACCTCTATGTATTTCTAATTTGAACTTGGTTCTTGGGAGCTCCAGAACCTTTTAGGTCTTTGTATAAATTTTTTATTCCGGTCACTGTTTGCTTAATTTCTGGTTGGTCCACTTTTTCAATCCTTGAGAGTTCCTTTATATCTTGAGGGTTTCCTTCATTCCTTGTAGGGACTCTTCATTTCCTTTGTGGTCTTGCTTAATCCTTTTAGCCTCGTACCTTTTGTTGGAGCCTCTTGCAAAGAAACCCTATACACCATGGTTTTGGAATTCTCCATGTCCAGACGTTTTTTTTCTTCATTTCTTTCCTTCTGATTTCTTTCCATGTTGCCTGATTTGGTGGCTGTTCTGAGTTGGTCAATTAGCTTTGTGTGGTAGACTTCCTACAAGGGACAGTGGCCCAGCCTCCCCGGTACCTGAGGTGGTTATGGGCCCTGCGCAAGTCTTGCTGTAAGTTAAGCTCAGTTAATCGTTGTTAGCATCTTGGAGGGTTGACCTCAAGGCAATTGCTGTGAAGCTCAGCTGTGTCATGTTGGGTGGGCGGTGTCTCCGCCAAGCAGACAGCATTAGCTCCAACCTATGCGGCCCTGGGTCTCTGTGCTGGGGGAATGGCTGCAGCACCTCTGAGAGAGCTCCACTGGCTCGCCGGGGAATTCAGACTCTCCCACAAATGAGTCTGCATGCGCCAATGTCTCACTGAGGTCGTAAAACAAAGCAGGTCTTTGAACAGTTTTCAGATCGAGAGAGAGCACAGTCGCAGAGCGCTCTCTGCAGCGCTACACAAGCCGAGCTGTTCGCGCGCAAGTGCTTCTCCCCAAGTTCAGCAGACCCGCAGCACTGAGCTTCAGCTTGCTCCACTGTCAGTTTTTCTCCCCATATGATTGATTGGTTCCCTGGACTTCGCCCAGAGTGGGAGAATCAGTCCAGTGGGACATCTTTGTCTCCCCGTTCGAGAAAAACTGGCGCGTTTTCAGCCGCCCCAATCCTCTCCGCGGCGCTCGCTCCAAACCTCTTTCTGCGCGAATGTTCAACGCTGTTCGCGCCGCTCCTCCGAGTCACAGTTTCTTATTTCACTTTTATTTGTGGAATTTTCACTCGGCGAACTTTCTGGTGGATTCTGGAAGGTGTTTGTTCTTTCGTTAAGTTGTAGTATTAAAATTGCTGAGTATGACGGCAAGATAGGTGTTTTACCTATGCCGCCATCTTAGTTCTCCAGAAGAAGACAGTTAATTTTAAACTAACTGACTGAATCCACACATCCTATCTAATAAAAAGTAACATGCAAATTGACCATCACTCCAACACACAAGATGGCTGCCTCCGTGTATCAAAGATGGCTGTCCCCATGTGGACACAAGATGGCAACCACAAGATGGCTGGCAGGGGAAGGCAGTTGGGGAGACCCGACTGCAAGGGGAGACAGTTAGGGGTGACTGGGCCAGCACGGGGAAGGCAGAGGGTTGGGGGGGGAACCAGGCTGCTGGGGAGGGCAAATTGGGGGGCAAAGGCCTGCAGGGAGAGGGCAGTTGGGGGGACCAAGCTGCCGGGGAGGAACAGTTTGAGGGTGACCAGGCTGAGGGCAGTGCAGTTGGAGGATGACCTCAGGCTCAGGAAGGGCAGCTTGGGGGAAACCAGGCCTGTAGAGGAGGACAATTAGCAGCGATCAAGCCTGCAGGCAAGGGCAGTTAGGGGTGACTGGGCCAGCAGGGGAGGGTGGGTGGAGGGGGGCCAGGCCTGCTGGCAAGGGCAGTTGAGGGGACCGGGCCATGCCAGGGGAGACCAGTTGGGGGTGACCAAGCCTGTAGAGGAGGACTTGTTAGGAGGAGCAATCTGGGTTCGGTCAGGGGAGGGTAGTTAGGGGTGACCAGGCTGACAGGGGAGGGCAGTTGGTGGGGACCAGGCCTGTAGAGGAGGACAGTTAGGTGCAACCAGGCCTTCAGGGGAGGGCAGTCAGGGGTGACCAGGCTGGCAGATGGGGCAGTTAGGGCAATCTGTCCAGCAGGGGAGCAGGTAGGCATTGATCAGAGGAGTAGTTAGAGGGTGATCAGGCTGGCAGGCAGAAGCAGTTAGAGGCAGATCAGGCAGGCAGACAGGCAAGCAGTCCTGGATTATGGGAAGGCTGTCGGATTGCTATTTAGGGCGATCCCAACAGATATTCCTCCAGGGGTCTCAGATTGGAGAGGATGCAGCCTGGGCTGAGGGACACATACACCCCGTGCATGAATTTCATGCACTAGGCCTCTAGTTGTTTATAAGATCATATGTAAGAGGTGGTTAACTACTATAAACTATTTTGATTAGTTATGGTCCTATGTGCATTTAAAATAAAGAATCCTTTTAATTAAAAAAGAAAAGAAAAGAAAAGAAGAAAAGAAAACCTTAGTAGGAGAAACAGACTCGCCCTCCTGGGATCACAACCCACACTTTTCCCCTTCTCATACCTTCCCGGCCCTCCCCCCAGGCCTATCACCTTTTTACCTTCTTCATCTTCTAAACTCCAAGGGCCTGCACTTACTCTATATCATTTTTTCTAAGCCATTTTTTACTACATTACTTTCGCTCTGTGATTTTCCATATAAATGTTCTTTTATAGTTGAGTCTTGGCTTGAATTCTTTTCTAGCAGAACTCACAATACAGGTGTAAACACAAGTTGGTCTGGACCCCATGGTCTAACATCTGGTGATGTTCCCTCTGCCCCCAGCAGAGGGAAAATTAGAGAAAGGCTGTAAACCTTAAATAGAGAAATCTCCCTACTTAGTATTTTTAAGTGTGAGCAATAAATGGTTAACTCAAAGTAAATGACAACAGCAGGAACTGATTTTAAGGCTCTACTAAAACCTGCCATGTTTGAAATCAGGAATAAATCATAGTTAAGGTTCACAGAGAAATAACTTCAGGCTTCTTTTTTTATTTGTTTAGAGGCTCCTTTTTCCATCAACTCACAATACTTTCTATTTGGCCTAAAGCTCTGTGATAAGTATCAACCAACAATAATAAGAACTAGAAGTTCACCTATAACTTAGCATAATGAAAAAAAAAGTGTTTATAAGACCTAGTTATGGTTTTTCTTATTTTTACCCAGTCTCAATAGATGATTTTTTTTCTGGTGCACACTTGTTATTTGTGGAGAGACAGATCTTTTCATATAACCATAAACTCTACTTTCTGCATCTTGAATAACAAACATAAAATCTCCCAGAAACATTTTAATTTTTTTTAATATATCTATTTTTATTTATTTTAAGAGGAAGGGAGAGGGAGAGAGATAAAAACATCAATGACGGGAGTGAATCATTGATCAGCCTCCTGCACACTCCACACTGGAGACTGAGCCCGTAACCTGGGCATATCCCCTGACCGGGTGTCAAAACTTAACCTCCTGGCTCATAGGTAGATGCCCAAAAACTGATCACGACCGTACTGGGCTCCCAGAAACATTTTACCCTTCAAAACAGAATCTACTAACTAACCCCTACATGTAAGACGAGAGAAAAGACTGTCAAACAAAGTAGGGCTTTTTCTTACATACAGAGCACTGCGAGCTACGCTTAGGGTTGGCAGTAAACACCTCCAGAATTCTAAGAACATGACAAAATCAACACATAGCATTGGAGGGGGAAAAGAGTCAGAAGAGAGAACTTGATCATACCTAAATAATATAATTAATATATCTAAGGGATTAGAAACTGAAAGGTTAAAACTTAGAGAAATAAAGGGAAATGGAAAGGCAAGATTTGTCAGGGTTTAACTAGCTAGGGAAATAAACTATATAGGGAACATTTGTCTCTTATGATATTGGTTATTTAACCAGCCTCAGACACAAATATCTAGACGTTCCAAGCTGAGGAGGATTTTAACATCAGGCGGATATCCTACAAAAGCCTGTTGAGCAGCACATCTGCTTTTGTTTACCCCACTATTTCTTTATGCCCCCTTCAAACTGCAATAGACGTGTTGGAAATTAAGCTCAGTATATGCAGCCATCCAAACTGTTTTGAAAAGCTTAGAGCAAAAAGATGAGAATAAAATTATATGTTTGACTATGAAAACCAAGAGAGGAGAGTTTTAGAAAGAGGATAATCGACAGTGTCAAATGCCATACAGAAGTCTTTGAGAATGCGGGCTAAGAAAAACCCACTGTGCTCTATGGCTAGGAAACTAGGGATTGTTTTCATAGTGAACGTTTAAATGGACAGAGAAGAGGTTACGAATAGCAGAAAGTCAGATGTGTGGATGAAACTAGAGTGACTGTGCGTTGAGAAAATGACATTCCATCCTCAAACATGTAACCAAAAAAAAGGATGAAAAAAATGGCCTGAGCTGCACCAAGATCAAATGAAGGTTGGGGGCGAGGGATGGAGGGGGGTTGGTTGGTTTTTTGTTTTGTCTTGTGTTGTGTTATTTTCGAGGAAGAAGAGTATGTCTGCAGGCAGAGGAGAGAAGAGAAAATTGAAGTTGAGTAAGCTAAACACATAAGAGATAATTAAGGGAGAAAATCTTTAATTCTAGGTGTTTATAGCACCCATGAGGGAGAAAAAGAGAATTGAGAGCAATAGGATAGTTTACACTGAAAAAGAAGAGGTCAGTTTATTGTCTGAGATAGGGAGAGAGAAAGAAACGGAGAATTATTTTGGAATGGATTGCAGGGATGGAAAACCTTTTTTTTCTGCCAAGGACCATTTGGATACTGATTGATTGATTGATTGATTGATTGATTGATTGATTTCAGAAAGGAAAGGAGATTGAAAGAGACAAACATCAGTGATGAGAGGGAAACATTGATGGGCTGCCTCCTGCACGCCACCTACTGGGGATCAAACCCATTCCTGAATCAAACCTTGGGTCCCTCAGTCCTGCAGGCCGATTGACTCTATGACTGAGCCAACTAGGCATAGGACTATTTGATATTTTATTAACATATATCCCAAGGCCACACAAAATTGTCAACCTATAAAATTAGCCTCGTTGCCAAAAACCGGTATGGCTCAGGTGGATAGGCATCAGCCTGTGACTGAAAGGTCCAGGTTCCATTCCCGGTCAGGGCATTTTACCTTGGCAGTGGGCACATCCCCCCAAGTAGGGATGTGTGCAAGTAGGCAGCTATCAATGTTTCTCTCACATCAGTTTATGACCTTTTATCCTTCTCCCTTCCTTTCCGTAAAAAATCAATAAAATATTATTTAAAAAGGAATTTGCCTTACTCTATTTGGTCAACTATTTAATTAAATACCCCTAAAGCGTTGCAGAGCCAGACCAAATGATTTCATGGGCCTTATATGACCCAAAGGCTTCATGTTCCCCATCCCTGAAAGGCTCATTTCACATGGTTTTTTCTTTACTTTTTCAGGAAAGTAGAAGTAAAACAGGGGAAGATACAGGTGCTGAGGGGCATCCAGTCTGCAATAAATGAGAGAAAAGGCTTAGAACCACTGTGGGCAGTAAACTACACACATAATGGGCCCTGACATATAGTAGCACTAAGTGTAATGAGGAGATCCCCAGTTCAGTAGGCAATAAATTTTTCTTACATGTTTGTAACCTTCTGCACTACCACTATAATATTAGTAATGTGATAGGCTGTTAGTTAGACAGACATGATCAGAGCAAGGACGGTGGGCCAGGTACAGAAGGTCACCACGGTGGAGAAAGACCCAAATGCCTAGCAAAGGACATTTGGAGGGTGGGACCTTGTCCTCAGGGTGACCTTTCCTCCCTTAGCATATCAGTGGTCATGCAGTTTGGACCCCCTGACCTTTCCTCCCTAGAGATAACATCTAGGCCTCAGTTGTATTTCAGTTCCAGGGACCCAGAAAGCAGCAAAACCGACACGGACACCAAAGTTTGACCTCAGGACATGCTCCATTGAATAATGACTCCCACCCTGGTGCTAGCCAATCAATCAGCAGAGACCCCTATCCTGGAAAACTGCTGGATATTCTATTGAGATCTTCCCTAAAATCTCCACCCTTAAAACCCTTAGGAAGGGAACCCAGTGCAGTCCCCCCTCTGGGAGCACCATGTCCTTTTCCCTTCCCCATTCCCACCCCTACCCCCAGGTGCATTACTATTGTGGCAGAATGCACGGGAGAACGTCAGGCAGATTAGGGAAGGAAACTTTAACTTATTCACCTGATCTGCTAGATCCAAAGCTGAACTGAACTGCCTGGGGAGGCTCTCTGTACCTATATATCTCCGACGGGGCAGGCCCATGAGGGTCTCCGGAAGCTCCGCCCACGTCAGCTGAGGCAGGGGCCTGGGGGATAGGTCTGCAGCTCCGCCAAGTTAGTAGGTGGGAAGTGAGACTAGTTTTAACCAGATACTGAACTAGGTTGCAAACCCCCCATTTTCCTTTTTATTACCATTTATCTTCCTCACTCCAAAGCTTCTAGGGTTCTTTCTTTGCCTCCATAACTCTTCCTCAGCCCATCTCTTCTACAAATTACTCTTTCTACCTCTGTGGTTTTATAAATAAACTAGAGGCCCAGTGCACAAATCCATGCATGGATAGGTCCCTCTGGCTGGCCTGCAGGGATCAGCCAAAACCCACATTCCAACTTGGCCTGTAGCTCCTATGCCGCTCTGCCTCCTCCCAACCCACTGTACCTGCCTCGGACTTGCACCCAATCAGTCCTATTCCAGAGAAGCTCACGCTGCCACAGCCTCACTCCTCAGCCATGAGCCCTGTGTCTGGCACCCTCCTAAGGGGAGTCACCTGTGGGATTGGGCTGAATCTGACTCTCCGACATCCTTCGAGGTGTCCCAGATTGGGAGAGGGTGCAGGCCAGGCTGAAGGACCCCAGTGGTGCACAATCGGGCCAGGGAGGGACCACTGCAGGGCTCCAGGGTGAGTTCGGCCCATCTTAGTCCCAATTGGCAGGGCCACAGCAGCAAACTAACCTACTGGTTGGAGCATCTACCCGCCGGTGGTCAGTGCATGTCATAGCGAGCAGTTGAGCAGCTTTCATATCATTAGCATATTATGATTTGATTGGTTGTTCAGTTGTCTTTGACACCTTTCATAAGTACCTTACTTATTATAGGACTAGGGGCCTTGTGCAAAATTCGGTACATGGGGGTGGGTGATACCTCAGACCACCCACGCCCCCCTTCACATACTGGGAGCCCTCGAGAATGTCTGACTGAAGCTCAACCCCAGACGCTTTCTACCCAAGGTGATGCTTTTGGCCAAAGCTTTCCATCCTTGGGCAGAGGACCTGAGCCAGGGATCACCCTGCGATGGGGCTGATCTCTGGCTGGCTCCACCACAGCCCTGGCCCAGCCTTCCCACCCAAATTTCCTGGCCTTGGGCACCCAGCGATCACCCTGCAATTGGAGCGGATCGCTGGCTGGCTCCGTCCCAGCCACGCCCTCTTGGGGAGGGCTTTTTCCAGCTTAGGACCAGCAATGCTCTGCAGGGGGCAGTCATGGCTGGCTCGCCCAGCCACCCGGCCCGCCTGCCCAAGGCTGGGAAAAGTCTCTTGTGGAGGCTTTTTCCAGCCTTAGGCACCCAGCAATGCTCTGCCATGGGGCAGTTCACTGGCTGGCTCCACCCTAGCCCCGGCCTGCCAGGGGCAGCAGCCATCTTGGTTGGGTGTTAATTTGCATATCGCTCTGATGGCTTTGTTGGGATGGCTCTGTGGGCATCGGCTTATGTGGGTATAGCAAAGGTTATGTGTCATTGTGCCATATTATCTCTTTATTAGATAAATTTGTTTCTCTTCTAGTTGGTGTAACTGATCTGATTCAAGTACCCAGGTGTTGGGAATCACTGGTCTGTCTGACCCCATGGGTCTCACACCCGGTGCCGTTCCCACAGCCTACAACACGTCCTCTAAAAATCACCTGGACTCATACTGTGAAATCTTCCCTGCACAAAGTTAAGAACCCACACACCACCATCTGACCCTAGGTAGACCCCTCTTCAGTAATGTTTGTATCTTCAATTTTATTATTTTTGTTTTAATTTTACTGTTTTTCTTTTGTGAGTTACATGACGTCCATTTGTTATACTTGTCTAGTTTTAGTCCTCCGACGGGAGACCGCACACGCAAGTCATTCATGTAGGCTTATCGTTTCCATCATCACATTAGTGAGAAAATATTTTCAACTCCTTATATCTCCCACAAACTCCAGGGGTGACTTTCATCTATTTACAAGACTTTTATCTCTACTTGGATAGCCTACTGTCACTGCAAATTCAAAATATTCAAAATCAAACCCCAAACCAGACCCAAAATCCAGCTCCACAACAGTTACAGTCAGGATCCAGTCAAGAGACAGAAACCACACCAATTATTTGAACAGAGGGTTGAATATAAAGAATGGTTTAGTAGGTCTAAAGTTGTTAATTATGTAACTGTACGGATTACATAGTAGTAGCAACTGCAGAAAGCAGCTCCCACCCTCACTGCTGAGGGATCAACAGGAAGAGCTGGCTTATTTGGACTTTGAAGCTTAGAGAAGGGCCTTGTCACAACTGAAATTCAGATCTCTGAGGAGGGAGCATAAGCCAACTGATGCTGGTGTCTCTGAGTGGATGTGACAAGGTTGCTTCTGCAAGTGTTGGGAAAATTGAAAACCAATTCAGCGACTGCTAGGACAAGAACTGGTGGAGTGAAGAAGACTGCCTGGGGCTACTCACAGAAAATACAACTAGGTAAGCAGCCCACATGGAATAAATCCAGGAGAGGAGCAATTATTTTTCACTTCTAGCCTTCCCGCTCCCTTAGTCACCCTCTCTCGGCACGGCTGAAATAGGGTGCCATGAGGGCAAAAGCAGAAGGGCCGTGTGTTGATTCTGGCCCCACATCACTCGCAGTCGCGGTTTTGGAGCAAAGCGACATTCAGATCATCTCAAGTCAATTAGTCACGGGGCAAGTGGAATAAGAACCACGTGAAGTATGGCAGAGGAATTTTACCACAGAAATTGGTAAATAAAGAGGATGCAGGTGTCTGGGGAGCTGAGAGTCCGGGACCTACTGTGGGTTCTTGGCTTCATGAAGGAGAGAATTCAAACTCCAGCAAAGAGTTCAAAGTACAAGTAGATTTTATACTGATCGCCATTAGAAAAGATTGGGCTACTTGACTGAGAGCCTTGATCCCTGTTGAGGAATTTGTTTCTCTTTTATGATAATTGATCTTACTTGGACAGCGGAGTAGGGAGGAAGGGAGGGCATTCAATAAGGGGGAGGGGATGAATATTCAGGATCTTCCTGGAAAGGGATGGAGATTTCTGAGGTGCTCCGTCAACCATTTCGTGTTCTTTTATGGGATTTCCATTTCTGATCAGAGCAGCTCAGGGTGTGTTGGTTTTGAGATGCTATATGTTTGACATGCTCTCTAATGAGGTCAAGAGGATGGTGCTCCATTAGGTCGAGGATTTGGTCACCATGTTGATATCCGTAGCTAAGGTCTCTGTGGGTTTTAAGCCATAAAATGGTGGTGTGTTGGAGCGTTGAGGGGGGCGTATTAAATGTCTTATTGATGAGTTCTGTAGAGCTTTTATCCATTGCAACTATTTCACGGTATACATAGTCTATCTCAGAAGGACTAGGAAGACAAATGGAAAATAGTGAAGCAATCCAGAAATGTGCCACGGTGGGCAACTGCTGTTGAACTCAGGTTGGGATAATTATGGGAGAGTGGTTTGGTTGTTACTAGACACGCAAGATATAAATGCATCAGCCTCCTTGGCGTGAGACTCATTGTTCATCCTCCAGTTCACCCTTCGAAGGCTGCAAGTTCCCAATTTTGGTCAGGGAGGTCTTATGCCAGGCATTCTCACCATGTGGAGGGTTCCATTCAGGAGGGCAGACCCATTGGTTACTTTCTCACTCAATTATTCTCTCCTCTAACCTCATCTATCTAAATTGACGAGTTTTCACAAAAATTTTTTTTTTTTTTAAGGGTTTCTCTATGAAGCAGATCCTGCGTTGTTTTCTTTTAGTATAGAAAGTAATCTCTCCTCAGAACTCCCAAGTACTTTATTTGCATCTATCAGAACAATCGAAAAATTAATGGTGGGCTTAAAAAATAACATTCTTTGGCGGGGCGTGACTTCATTGGCTTGGGCATTGTCACCTACAAGATCACTCCAAAAAGAGTGCTCTTGATTTCAATTTCCGGTCAAGGCACACGCCTAAAGATCCCCAGTAATAGAGGCCTGCAGGAGTCAGCCAATTAATTTTCTTTCTTTCTCTAAATATCAATAAACTATTTTTTAAAATAATTATCCCGAAAACTAAGTTTTTCACTTGAAATACATAGGAAACTGATGCAAGAATGCTATTTCAACAGCAACTAACTCTATAAACTTTTTCCACTTATAAATCAAATTTATTGATGTATAACATAAAATTCACCTATGTAAGTGAATAGTTGTTGAGTTTTGATAAAAAAAATTACTGTTTAATCACCATCTTAATCAAGATATAGAATATTTCAAATATCTCTGAGCTTTCTGCCTGCGTGTGCCGTCCCTGCTGTCAATCTCAGACAAGTCTTGACCGGCTATCAATCCTCCTCAGACTGTCCTGAGTCCCAGAGCCTGCCCAGAGCCCCAACATCATGATTAATGATGATGAACCAGGTTATGACTTAGATTTATTTTGTTATGCCTAGTCATTATGCTGAGGATTTTGAAAAGGTCTTTATTGTCCTGGGTATTACTGAAAAGGGATCCAACCGTTTCGTTGTGCTGTGATGGAGTTATTAGGCATCATTCTAAACCCTGTGGCATGAAGGGCTGCTATAAATTCTTTGTAAACTGCGGAGTACACTCAAAGCCTTGACAGAAATTGTGATAGATCTCATTCATATTCGCCTGTAGATTTTATCGACTGAAGACACTACAGTCCATGACTCAGTCAACACAAGGGAAATAAAAGATAATTGGCAGGAAAAGGAAAATTCATTAGGCAAAACATAAAAGATCCTCAAGGACTTAATTGTTAGAGAGGTTTCTTTGTTAATGTCTTTTGGCGTAAGAGCATGTGTTTGTATGTTATTCGGATAAATCACCGACCATGTGGGTTCCTGCGACTGTGGGAACTGACGGGTCTGTTCCAGTCCACGAGGACGGTCCAGAGATGGGGGACACTGACAACACCTTGCATGCTAGCATCGGCAGCTGAGCGTGGCTGCAGGCGGCCCAGGACCAAACCAAGAGAAATGGATCAATGCATAGTCCACGATGTGTCACCATCTGATCTCCATTGCTGACTGACCTGTAACATGAAGAATTCTTTGACATTGAAACTGGGACTCAGAACAGTTTGGACTCATCTGACATGAGACTGTAAATAATTTGCTTCTTGTACATTTATTTCTGTATGCAGAGCAAGATATTTGTTGAAGAACAGAGCGGGGGAAGTGATTTGAAATAGCAGGCACGGTGGCTCGCACAGGCTGTCGCAAGAGCTCTTACAGGTGGGAAGGTCTGGCGTGGATTGGGGAGGTAGATGCTGGGGGTGAGATCAACCGAAGACTTGAATGCCTGATATATGAGCAATAACAATGAATGAAAAGACACTGGAGCAGGGCGGAGGTGGGCAGGTGGGGACATGTGCTGGGGGGGTAGGGGTAGGACAGCGAGGGAGGATAAGGAAGAAGGCGGGAGGGCAAACATAATGTACACTACTAATTAACTATAAGTGACTATCTGCTAAAAAAAACTAATAATAAAAAAAGAAAGTTCATAAAAAAAGAAGGTAATTGCAGCAGATTGATCTCAAAATTGCACTGGGAAGAATGTACTTAATTGTTGAAGAGGAAGTGACCTTGGCAAAAACAGGGGCAATCTGCTATTCTTGGTCAGCACGTAATCCAAGGTGATCTCAGTCTCAGCTTGCTGCTTAAAAAGGATCCTCCAGCTGGCTGTGTGGCTCAGTGGCTTAATGTGGCCCCACAACCGGGAAGTCACAGTTAGGTTCCTGGTCAGGGCACGTGCCTGGCTTTCAGCTCAGTCTCCAGCAGGAGACGTGCAAGAGGCAGCTGATGGATGATTCTCATCATTGATGTTTCTGTCCCTCTCTACCTCTTCCTTCTTCTCTCTGAAATCAATAAAAACATATTTTATAAAAAATTTAAAGGAGCCCTCGAAGTGTTGGATATAGGCCAGACTTTGTTGTATTTTAAATTCCAGACAATTCACTTTTAATGGGTATGCCCATTATTTATATATATGCAACATTCAGGGATTTGAATGCTTGTGTTTGTGTTTAATTCTTGACCTGGGGACAAAACAACAAATACAAAGCTTATGTTGATAGTTTAATTTAACTTTGGAAACATCTAGAGTCCTGTGTGACATCACCAGTGAAGTTCTCAGCTTATTGCATGTATCTTCTAAGAATTTTTTCTGTTTTGTATTTAAGATATAGAATATTTACTCTCGTGTCCCTCTACAGCCAATTCTGCCCTCACCACCCACTCACAGCTCCAGGCAATCTCTGATCTGCTTTCTGCCACTATAAATTAGTTTTACTGTTCTAGAACTTTATGTTAATAGAATTGGATTTTTGAATTTCTTGTGTTGGCTTTTTTGACGTTGCATACGTGTTATTCAAATTCCGCCACTTTAATATGTGTATTAGTGGTTCATTACTTTTATTGCTGAATAGTATTCACACACTGATGAATATTTAAGTTGCTTCCAGTTTAGTGTTATCTAATAAAGAGGGAGTATGCAAATTGACTGTCATGCCATCCCAAAGATGGCTGTGGCCACAGTAGAGATGGGGTTTCTGTAACACAAGATGGCTGCACCACAGCACGAGGTCTGGAGACATTAGGCTTTAAGGGAACAATTAGCAGGAGGACCTGAGGCTGTCGCAGTGGCCAATATGGGCCAGGGCAGGGGTACTGAGCCATGTGGCCATCTCCTGGTGCGGGCGTGACAGAGGACCTCAAGCCATGCCCCCCCATGCCCTGGCACCAGGCTGGGGGACCTCAGGCCATGCCCCCCACCTGATGGGACTTGAGGGGGGACCTGAGGCTGCGCAACCCCTCCCTCTGCCCAGTGGGGCTTGATGCGAGTGGGGCTGACGAGGCGTCTGGGTTCTTCACAGTGATTTTATGAGGCTATTGGCAACAGTGCGGTAAGGATCCTTGACTTGGGTCCCGCAATGGCATGCCCGCGAGACCCTTCGACACGCGGAAGATTTTCATAATATATTGCTTACTAAGAGTTTCTCCTTTCGAACTTGAACACTTTCTCTATTATAGAGGAAGGGTAAATTTGGCTACAATATTAGAATAAATTATTCATTCTACTTAGCCTTTTTAAAGAGTTTGATGAATTTGTGTGCAGACAGGGCCATTGGTTTCTGAAAACGCTGCTGTAACACACCCTTTATGTACCAGTAATTTTATTTTGTTTCACTTCTCTTAATAATGCTCTAAGAGATACGTATGGATTATTCAATGTACACTTAGTTTTTTAAAGGAATCTGCCAATTAATTATACCATTCTTCATTCTTACCAGAAATTTATGAAAGTGATGCATCAAAATTACAACTAAATTATATACATATTCACCAATTCTTGGAATTGTCAATCCTTTCATTTCAGCAATTCTAGTAGATGTGCAGTGGTACACCACTGCGGTTTTATTCTGCATGTCTTTGATGATTAACAATACTGAGTATCTTTTCATGTGACATTTCTTCTGATATCTACTTTTGTGAACTGTCTGATTAAAACATTTACCTTTTTGTTGGATTGTTCTGCCTTTATTTCGTTGTATAGAAAACTTCTATTGACAAAGTGAACTGATACAAATCAATTTATCAAGACTATCTAGTGATTATTTTCTTTCTCCCGTCTGTGCTTAGCCTTTGTCTCTTTCAGAAGAGAGCGCAGAGCCTGAGGTTTTGCCTTTTTGCGTATGAGAATTTCATCTATTTATCAAATTTTTCTTTCTTGAGAACTTGTGGTCACTTTTGTGTCAGTATTAGGAATTTTTTACCTATTCCTTGGTTGTTTTTTGTTGCTATTTATAGGAAAATTATAGTTTTAGCTTTAAGTTCAAGACTATGATCCAGTCCAAGTTAACGTTTATATGTAACGAGAGGCCTGGTGCACAAAATTCATGCACAGGGGGGCAGGGTGTGTCCTTCAGGTAGCATCGGTCCTAAACGGGGAGTAGGACATCCTTCTCACAATCCAGGACTGCTGGCTCCAAACTGCCACTTGCCTGCTTCCCTGATTGTCCTAACCACTTTCTGCTTGCCAGCTGATCCAACCCTAATACCTTCTCGCCTGCCAGACTAATTGATAACTGACTGTATCCCATTGTACAGCCTGTTTGTTGTTTCTCCATCTTCCCTTCTTGCCTAGCTGGTCATCCTAGCTGTCCTCCCCTGCAGGCTTGATTAGCCACAATGCCATCCGCCTTGCCGGCGCTGGTCCCTTCCAAAGCTGCCCTCACCTGCTGCCATCTTGTAGGTGGCCATCTTGTGTCCACTTGGCGTGCAGGTCGTACATTGACACATCGGGGGGCAGTTGCTGTCTTTGTATGTTGGAGGTGACGATCCTCTGCATTACTTTTTTAGATAGGATAGAGGCATGGTGCATGGTGGGGGCCGCTGGTTGGCCTGAAGGGTGTCCGATCATGGGTGGGCGATTCATTGGGCATGTGGCTGGCCTGGGTGCACAGGGCTGTGGTGGTTTGCAGGACGGCCATGCCCCCCAGTAGACCCAAGCCAGAGGCACCTGGATCTGGGATATAATTTATGTTCTACAATTGTAGAAAACTTTGTCGTCTCGAGCAGAGCCAGCCATTTGCTTTGCTGTCTGTGGCCATAGCCATTCTGTTTGGGTTTATTTACATTTTATATGAAACTTTTGTAGGCTAGATAGGGAGGCTCAGGTCCACTAGGGCGGCAGACAGCTTGGTTCTCACATGCCCAGGCAACGTTTAGATCTCGGCTCTCTTCAGATCCTTGGCTCCACCAGTTTTGTTGGGATATATTTCTATAATTGAAATTGTGCATTGAGAGGAGCCACGGTCAGCAATGGCTGGAGGAAAAGCTTGGCTTCCACCATTGCCAGCGGAACCCAAGCTTCCCTCTGTTCTCGCAGTGGCACAGCCTTCTTGGTTAGGGGTTTATTTGCATAATTTGATCCTGTTGGCTGGATGGACATGGCTGTGGGCTGCAAAAACTATGCTTGCTCTGGGGTTACAGTCAATTTGCTATTTACTTTTTATTAGATAGGAAGAGGGTTTCAATGCTCACCAAGACATTCTGAAGGGTTAACCAATGCAACACAGCAGCTGTCTCAGCCCTCTCAGCCCTGGCTTTGTTCAGAAGGTCATTCTGCTGTTCAGCCATCTGGTCTAATCTAGATATGTCTGCTTATTATTAATATAATTTATATTATAGATGTAGATACAAGCTAATGATTTGTGGGTATGAATTTTTTTTATAGGGTATCCCGTGATTTCCGAACCTTTGTTGGAAAAACTTTCTTTTTTCCCTTTAAACTCAATTGGCATTTTTTTAAAAAAAAATCCCTACCCAGAATATGTTTTTATTTATTTTTAGAGAGAGAGGGAGGGAAACATCAATTGATTGCCTTCCACATGTGCCCTGACCGGTGATAGAAGCATAAGGAACCTAGGTATGTGCCCTGACTGAGAGTGAACCCCAAACCAGGACTACGCTCCAACCAACAAAGCCACACCACCAGGGGGCCCTTGGCACTTTTATTTTTATTTTTTTTAATATATTTTATTGATTTTTTACAGACAAAAGGGAGAGGGATAGAAAGTCAGAAAACATCGATGAGAGCGAGACATCGATCAGCCTGCCTCTTGCACGCCCTCTACTGGGGTTGTGCCGCAGCCAGGTACATGCCCCTTGCCGTGGAATCAAAAACCCGGGACCCTTCAGTCCGCAGTCCGACGCTCTATCCACTGAGCCAAACCGGTCTTGGCTGCCCTTGGCACTTTTATTAAAATAAATTGATTTTATGTGTGAATTTATTTCTGGAAACTATTCTGTTCCTTTGATCCAAATGTCTATTCTTATGCCAGTACCACACTGTCTTGATTATTGATACTTTATAGTAAAACTTTGAAATCAGATACTGTAAATCCTACAACTTTTTGTTCTTTTTCAAAAACATTTTGTCTATTTTAAGTGTTTTTACATTTTTCATATAAATGTATTAATTACTTATCAATTTTTATTAAATTTTTATTGAACTTGCTGTAAATCATTTTTAGAAAATTTAACTTCTGAACAATACTGAGTCTTACAATCTATGAGCATGGTGTAGCTCTCCATTTAATTAGGCCTTCTACATATTTTAACAGTAATGTTTTATAACTTTCAGTGTATAAGTTTCACATATATTTTGTCAAATTTACTATTAAGTGTTTCTTATTTTTTATGCTCTTATAAATGGTTTTATTAATTTTCACATTGATCACTTTCTGTGTTTAGAAATGCAATTGATTTTTGTATACTGACCGTATAGCCTACACCCTGCTAAATTTACATATTAGTTCCAGTGGAATTTTTTTGTATATTCCTCAGAGCTTTTTCCCAAACTTTATTGAGATATAATTGTCATATATAATTAATAAGTCTAAGCTATACAATGTAATATTTTTATATATAGGTTGGGGGGGCAAATAGGTTTACAGTTGTGAGTATGCAAAAATTTATTATTGTATTATTAATTATTATAAACCTACTTTTGACCCACCCTTCACATATATATTGCAAAATAATTACTACAATAAGATTACTTAACAGAGCCATCACCTACCTCACATTGTGACAATGTGTGTGTGCACAGGCATGCGTGCACATATTGAACTTTTTTCCAGTGTGGAGGTATAACTCTGCCCAGTGGTAGGGCAAAGGCATAATGGCCACCATAATAAGAAGGTATCAAAGAGGGAAGAACAATACACGTAACTCCACAGAACAAGACAGAATGTATTAAAGATTAATTTACTTACAGAGTTGCAGGTGAGAGTGAACAGATGACCCAGTAGTTCTGTGTAAGTTAACTTGCTAACAGACACCTGTTACAATACCTTTTTATTTACTTTTTGTTTTGTTTTAAAACTATGGAAAGACTTTATTATATTTTGTTACAGAATTAGAAAATTTCAAAAATAATTGTTTGGAGCCACTGTTAAAAAGAAACATAACAGCCGAACTGATTTGGCTCAGTGGATAGAGCGTCAGCCTGCGGACTGAAAGGTCCCAGGTTCTATTCCAGTCAAGGGCATGTACCTTGGTTGCGGGCACATCCCCAGTGGGTGGGTGTACAGGAGGCAGCTGATTGATGTTTCTCTCTCATCGATGTTTTTAGCTTTCTAACCCTCTCCCTTCCTCTCTGTAACAAATCAATAAAATATTTTTTTTTAAAGGAAAAAAAAAGAAACATAACAGCCCCATTTTTTAAAAGCATCCTGGTGAGCTGTTGGGATGGGGCTAAGAGTGCACGCTGTCTTCTTTGACCTGGACAACATGCTCATCGACACGGCGAGGGCCAGTAGAGAAGGCATGTTGGAGTTGACCTTCAACCCAGTATTTGTGGTGGTTGCATACCTAATTTCCTCACCAGATAATGTCATGAACACAAGAGATCCAGTCTCCAAGTGCCTAATACAATAGTGTAAAGGCAAGCATGTGGACTCTGGAAGTAGGTGATAAAGCTCTTACAATCAAAATACCGTTACAAGGAAGAGGCTGAAATAATTTGTGACAAAGTTCAAGTTAAACTCAGCAAGGAATGTTTTCGTCCTTCCAATATATGCATTACTGATCAAAGGACTTCACACTGGGAGGAAGCAATTCAGGAAAAGAAGGGTGGTGCAGCCAATAGAAAATTGGCTGAAGAATGTTATTTTCTGTGGAAATCCACGCGTTTACAGCATATGACACTAGCAGAAGATGTCAAAGCCATGCTCACTGAACTTCAAAAGGATGTCTGCCTGCTTTTATTAACAAATGGAGACAGACAGACCCAGAGGAGAAGATCGAGGCTTGTGCCTGCCAGTCCTATTTTGATGCCATCGTCGAAGGCGGAGAACAGAAAGAAGAAAAACCAGCACCTTCCATATTTTATTGCTGCTGTGATCTCCTTGGAGTGCAGCCTGGGGACTGTGTGATGGCTGGTGACACACTAGAAACCGATATACAAGGAGGCCTCAATGCTGGGCTGAAAGCAACAGTCTGGATAAATAAAAATGGAATAGTGCCACTGAAGTCATCACCCATGCCACATTATATAGTTTCTTCTGTGCTAGAGGTACCTGCTGTCTTACAAAATCTAGACTGCAAAGTCAGTACGTCAGTTTAAAGCAAATAAAACTGACATACCTAGAATATGGTGGAATATTCTGGAAACCTAAAAAAAAAAAAAAAGAAAAGCATCCTGGCAGCTGTTAGAACTTTTCCTCAATTTATGAAATGCAGCTTTCCAATGATTGTTATAATAGCCATGAATATCTATGATTTCAGAGGAATACTCTCATAATTTTTCTTCTTAAGACATGATGATGACCCATTTTCTTTCTTTAATAGATTTATCATTTCAGGAACTACCTTGAATAAATCTGCAGCTATTTCATAATCTGCCACTTGAAAAATACTGCTACCCTATTTTTCTAAGTTTTTGTTGAATTTATTGGCGTGGCATTGGTTAATAAAATTTTATAATTTCAGATGTACAATTTTACATCATCTGTATATTGTTTGTGTGTTCACCATCTCAAGTCAAGTCTCATTCCATCACCATTTAACACCCCTTTCCCTCTTCCAGCTCTCCCCCAGCGCCCCTTTCCCTCCGGTAATCACCATACTATTGTCTGTGTCTATGAGGCTTTTTCTTTGCTTAGTCCCTTCCCTTTTTCCACCCAGTTCCTCTGATACAGTACTTTTAAAAATATTTCTTTTATTGATTTCAGAGAGAAAGAGAGATAGAACATCTATGATGAGAGAGAATCATTGTTCAGCTGCCTCTTGCACACCCCTACTGGGGATGCAGCTTGCAACCCGGGCACGTACCCTGACTGGGAATCAAACCTGCGACCTCCTGTTTCATTGTCCGACAATTGAACACGGAGCAACACCGGCTGAGCACAGTACTTTTTCATAGCATAACTCAGGTACCATTTTTTTTCCAATGGAGGGTCCACCATGTTCATAGCTTGTAAAAGTCAGTATTTTAAATAAGTCAATTCTTTTTTTTTAAATATGTTTTATTGCTTTCAGAGGGAGGAAAGGATAGGAATAGATAGTTAGAAACATCAATGATGAAAGAGCATCATCGGTCGGCTGCCTTTTGCATGCCCTCCAGGACACACGCCCAAAACCCGGGCATGTGCCCTGACCAGGAATCGAACCATGACCTCCTGGTTCACGAATCAATGCTTAATCATGGTGCAGCACTGGGTAGGCTCAGACACAAATTATTGACAAGACAATGGGACAAAGAACGCGATACTGGCTAGGTGCCACACCTTTTGGTGGTCTTGTGATAAGTGATTATCATCAATATATCAGTTTTATACTTACCTCAATTGTCATGCCATTCAAGACATGACTAAAAAAAATTGCTACATTTTTTGGAACTCAGATAATCATCAACTAGAAGACTTGCTTGCTAAAGCCAGTGAAGTTGGCCAAAGGTCACAGCACAAAATAAATCCAGGACACTGAGATGGAGTTAGCTGTATTCACATCTACATCTATACAAACGTATATATAACACAGTATAAGTTTCAGTTGTACAGCATAATGACTTGGCATATACATTGTGAAATGATTATCACAACAGGGTTAGTTAATGTCCATCATTTCATAACAGTGTTAACAATAGTCATCATAGTGCACATTACATCCTTAGTATTTATTTATAACTGGAGATTTGTATCTTCTGACAACCTTCATCCAATTCCCCCCTACCTGTGATAACCACAATCTGACCTCTTTTTCTATGAGTCTGATAATTTTTTATTATTAAACTTATATAAGTGAGATCATATGGTAATTCTTTCTCGGTATGACTTATTTCACTTAGCATAATGCCCTCCAGGTCTATCCATGTTTTCACAAATAGCGAGATTTCCATCTTTTTATGGCTGGATTGTATCCCATTTATAAGTATACCACATTTTCTTTTTCTATTCATCTATGGATACTTAGGTTGTTTCCACATCTTAGCTATTGTAGATAGTGCTGCTAAGAACAGAGGGGTGCAGATATCTCATCAACACCAAGCTTTCCTTTTCAGAAAGGAAATTCCATATCCCCAGACGTGAAATTGCTGGGTCATATGGTAATTCTATTTCTAGTTTTTTAAGGGCCTTCTGAACTATTTTTTTTTAAAATATATTTTATTGACTTTTTTACAGAGTGGAAGGGAGAGGGATAGAAAGTCAGAAACATCGATGAGAGTGACATCGATCAGCTGCCTCTTGCACGCCCCCTACTGGGGATGTGCCCACAGCCAAGGTACATGCCCTTGACCGGAATCGAACCCGGGACCCTTCAGTCCGCAGTCAAACGCTCTATCCAGTGAGCCAAACCAGTCTCAGCTGAACTATTCTCTATAGTAGCTGTACAAGGGTGCAAATAATGGGAGATATAGTTTATTGGTGGCTGTAGGAAGTGGCTATAGGTTCAAGCCTCAGACTGACCTGTGGCAGGGCCACAAACAAGTCCCAGCTTGGAGGGCAGAGCCCTCCTAGGATAATTAAGCTTGACCTTATAGTTCTCACCAGTTCCTTCCTAGGTAGCTAGTGGGGTGTGGGAAGGGCAGCCAGTGCTGCCAAAACAAAGTGAAACTCACAAGAACATTGTAAACAGGTTGACCACTTCCCTTGTTTTGCTTTGTGTGCTCAGACTATAAAATAAAGCTTCAGCTTGCAGTCTGGGTCTGAGTCCTCATCCAGGTTCAGGAGATCCCCCAAGCCCCAGCTATATTCTCTTTGTCTGTCTTCTTTAATCCTTCACCGCCCCTCCTCAAGCTCACTGAACCTGGCCATGCTGGACAAGGTTCAGGGGGCCACCAAACTAACTACCACAGGATAGTTTTATTTTCCCCCAAGTGCCCTGAGCTGTGTGTTTGTCATCAGTTCTAACTGCATTAATTCTTTTATGTACAATTTTTTTTTTATTTCAGAGAGGGAGAGAGAGAAACATCAATGATGAGAGACAATCGTTGATTGGCTGCCTCCTGCATACCCCCTACTGAGGATCAAGCCACAACCGGGGCATGTGTTCTTGACTGAAATCGAACCTGGAACCCTTCAGTCCACAGACCAATGCTCTATCCACCGAGTCAAACCAACTAGGGCAGTGGTCGGCAAACTGTCACAAGCCACATGTGGCCCCTTGAGTGTGGCTCTTCCACAAAATACCATGGCCTGGGCGAGTCTATTTTGAAGAAGTAGCGTTAGAAGAAGTTTAAGTTTTAAAAATTTGGCTCTCAAAAGAAATTTCAATCGTTGTATTGTTGATATTTGGCTCTGTTGACTAATGAGTTTGCCGACCACTGAACTAGGGCAACAGTATTGATTCTTTAAAATAACAAAAAATAAATAAAAGCTTGTTTACAATAGTATCCAATATATGTGATTAATTGGTCATACTCCTAATTATTACTAATTCTATATTCTATTTCTTTGCCTCCTATTTTTACCATTTGTCGGGTATATTCATAATGATCCCCAAAAAGCAGTGACTGAATAATTTCAAGCTACTGTATCTTTCCCAAGCTATGCTTTGTCATTTAAACAGCATTTGTAGTTGACTTTTTAGTGGTTCCAATATAATCAACTGTCACCTTTCTGAACTGTACTGTTTTTTATTTGGAGGGAAGGAACTTCAACTCATATGTCTTTAAGAAATGTTATTGGCTTCAAGAAACAAAACACCTAAGCAACAGAGACTTAGAACCCGGACAGTAAAGACTTTATCTTTTTTTAATATATTTTATTAATTTTTTACAGAGGGATAGAGAGTTGTAAACATCCATGAGAGAGAAACATTGATCAGCTGCCTCTTGCACACCCCCTATTAGGGATGTGCCCACAACCAAGGTACATGCCCTTGACCGGAATCGAACCTGGGACCTTTCAGTCCGCAGGCCAAGGCTCTATCCACTTAGCTAAAATTTGGCTAGACTTTAATTATCTTACACAACAAAGTCTAGGGATGGGTGGTGGCTTGATGCAGCAGCTCAATGACATCATCAGGTAGTCAGAGGTTTTCTATCTTTCCACACAGCCATCTTCATGTTAGCTTTTCATCTTTAGACTTGTCCCCTCCGTCCCAAGATGCTCCTCACACAACCCCACTAAGGAAAGGAGAAGGGAAAGATGAAGCCTCCCCTTAAAACTATGTTTTGTTTTGTTTTTTATCTGAGAGGTAATTTTTTGCTAGAAGCTGCCTTCCTTCAATTTCAGACGCCAGAGTACACTCAAGTTTCACTGGATCTGCTACTTCTCCAATATTATCTAAGAATAAAAATCGAACATCACTGGGCAAGAAAAAAAATCCACACCAGACACAGCCAAGGCTGTCCGGAGGCTATTTTTTAGCTCAACACGTCGCAGGAGAACCAAGGATTTAGAGGTGGAGGAAACTCCTCATCCACTGATGTGGCTCTTCACTCTCCGGACCTGTAAACGCGGCCCGGTGGCCTTCTTGCCCATTTCAAACATGGTCGCGGCGCCGTCACCGCGGCCACGGCCCCGGCTTCCGCCCGCTTCCAAATGGGGCCTCGGCGCGCGGGGCTGCGGCTCCGAGTGCGCAGGTGCGAACGGAAGTCCTCTTCCTGTCAAGATGGCGGGAGTATGGCTGTGCGGGCGCCGGCAGCTTCTGCGCCTGCTGTGGCCCCAGCGGCAAGTAAGGCAGCGCCGGGGCTGAACTGCGGGGTGCTGCCCTGCTCCTGGGTCCCGAGCCGGGGGCGCTCCTTCTGGGGCGTGAGCAACGCTGGCCTCGCGAGCCTGTGTCCCTTGACCTCGGGTCCCCTGAGGTCGCAGAAGGGTTACCTCCTGTGACCCCGCAGGCTGAGCGACCCTGTGTCGTTGTCTGAACCCGGGAGCAGGCTTCCCCCCGCCAAGGGAACCTGGGCCCGGACTCCTGGGTCGTGGGCCTGTGGAAGGGGGCTGCCTGCTTCTTCTTGGAGGAGAGGGGGCGCAAAATGCGGGACTTCTGCTCCCAGTAAAAGTGCTCCTTCTCCTCCTTTTCCGCGCGCAGTTCCACAGCGTCGCTGGGCCCTCGCAGTGGCCCCGGAAACCGCGGACTGCAGGGTTCCCGCTCCCAGCCAGCCGGTGCTGCGGGCGCCCCCACTATGCCCTCCTGGTGGCCCCCAGCCCCCGCGGCCTCAGTGTCTCCGCAGTCTCGTTTGCAGAAGCCCAGGTAAGACGCGTTTCCAACCCTGCAGTCGGGAGGGGTGCTCCTTGGTTGGTTGTTTTGTTGTGACTAGAGGGAAGTGGAATGTGCAGGAGAGTTCTTTCCGTGCTGCACACAGCTCCCCAGAATGGTAGCAGCTCTGCTTGGGCTATTTTCAAATCCGTTGGGGGAAGGATTTGAGAGTACAGAAGAGAGATTTACATTCTGTGTACCCGGTTGTTTCCCACTGATGGCGATATGAAATGTGTTCCCGGGTGTGTGTATTAGAAAAATTGAAACTTGCATATCATGATTTCATGGATATTAATATTTTTGAGGATGAGACCAAGTAGATATTTTGGTCTTTTTCTTTCTTTCTTTCTTTTTTAGATATTTGGGTCTTAAAAACTATTTTAAAGGGAAATTTTGAGTACAATAGTTTGAGTATGTACAAAATCATAACAGTGATACTCAAATGAAGTTTGGAAAACACTGATGCAAGAAATAACTTTCATAAAATCTTACTATAACATAGTTATTTTCCTACTTGGGGCGGGGGGGAGGATAAAATGTTCAACAGCTGAGTTCTGTGGACATTTAGGCTAATTGAGAGAACAACCCAGTCCTGGTTATTATAAGGGAACCCCCAATTTCTGTGGCCCACCTACTGAATATCACACATGGCTTCCTTTTGCACAGGTTCAGGCCCCTCCGGTCATTCCTGCAACTCCCTCACCCACAGCAGTAACTGAGGTGGCTTCTGGAGAGACTGCAGATGTAGTCCAAGCTGCTGCAGAACAGAGCTTCGCAGAACTTGGGCTGGGGTCATATACCCCAGTGGGAATGATCCAGAACCTACTGGAATATATGCATGTTGACCTTGGCCTACCTTGGTGGGGGGCCATTGCTCTGTGTAAGAGGATTGCATTTCTGGAAAGGGATCTGGAGGAAAGGGGACTTAGGGAGAGAACTTGAAAGAATAGCAGTTCTGTGAGGGGGGTCAAGGAAATAGTGCAGAAGTTTAGGGGTCAGAAAAACAGATGATTCAAATGAGGGGATAAAGGCTCATGATACTAGATACACTCTACCTATATTTCCTAAAGAGCATTATAAAACCACTGTAGCATCTGTAATTTAAGAAGTGTAGATATTTGAGTGAGAGCATGGGGTTAGAGCAAGAGGACCTTGTTAACAGTGAAGGTCAGGTCCAGCAGTTAAACCCCCAAATTGGGAAGACACTCACTTTGCAGGCTAAAATTATGCTTTAGATTCTGGATCCTCCTACATGTTGCTCCAGTGATCATCTCCCTGTGTCTTCAACTCCCTGTTTACTGCCCCGCTCTGAACATACAAACATGCTCAAACATACCATGTGTTTCTTGGGAGGAGATCTTTTCCCTTTATCTTTTTCCCCCCTTTTATCTTTTGTTCACCATTGACTTCTACTATGCTTTCTCCTTATTATAGCTGTTATTTAAAAGAATATTCTGTATCCTAGTAGGCTTCTTTCTTTCCACTCTGACCCTCAGCAATCTGGCTTTTACTAATACCGCTTCATTTTAACTGCCAGTTATATCATTGCTAAATCCTCTTTGCTTTTTATAGTTGACCTTTCTGTGTTAGACTCTAGACTTGGAAATAAATTCCTTGGCTTTTGTGACAGTCTTTTCAGATTTTCTTTCGTCTTTCTAACCACCTTCCCATTTCCAGTGCTGGTTTTCTGAGTTCCATCCTTAGCTCCCCTCTTTCCATGGCACATCATCATCATAATGTTGGTAAAGCCTAAAGTTATATCTCTCCCCAACCTCCATCTCTTTTTAGCCAGAACCCACTTGTTTATCTATAGATACCATAAATTAAATATTTGTTGGCATAATCGGGAAATATGGAGTGTAAAAAGGTAATAGGGCTCGGGCAGGGTGGCTTTGTGGTTGAGTGTCAACCCATGAACCAAGAGGTCACCAGTTCAATGTCTGATCAGGGCACATGCCCGGGTTGCAAGCTTGATCCCCAGTAGGGGGCATGCAGGAGACAGCCGATTAATGATGTTTCTCTCACTGATGTTTTCATCTCCCTGTACCTCTCCCTTGCCCTCTCTCTAAAGTCAATAAAATCATTTTTAAAAAAAATAGGAAGGAGCTTAAGCAGCAGGCCACCATATTACTTCCTGCTTCAGAGGTTTCTAGGACAGCAGCTTTTAAACTTTATTCTGAGAATAAAGGTACCTCTGAGCAAAGCAAGTCCAGAACCTAAACAGTCCTATAGCCAGACTATCCCCTCGCCTAGGACAGCTTGATTTTATCTGTTATAAATATTGGGACTAAGAGTTGGGGGCAGAGAGGAAGATGTTCCATTGATAGAAAAGTTTGGCCGAGACCGGTTTGGCTCAGTGGATAGAGCGTCGGACTTCGGACTGAAGGGTCCCGGGTTCGATTCCGGCAAGGGCGGCATGTACCTTGGCTGCGGGCACATCCCCAGTAGGGGGCATGCAAGAGGCAGCTGATCGATGTCTCTCTCTCATCGATGTTTCTGACCTATCCTTCTCCCTTCCGCTCTGTAAAAAATCAATAAAATATAAAAATAAAAAAAAGAACGAAAAGTTTGGAAACCATTGGTCTAGGAAACTACCTACTGTCACCTTTTCAAGGAAACAAACTAGATTCATGACCATTTGTTTAGAAAAGTTAACGCTAGACTTTTGTGATGTCAAAGCAGAGAACTGAGCCTTGAAGAAACTAACGCATATCCCTACCCTTTGTTTTGGACCCCTTGGGTATGAGTCACTGTGAGGAAAGACTAGAATAAGAAAGATCCTTTCCGTGAGAACCTGGAAATCGTCAACCTTCTAGCTGCAGAACTGCTTTAATTGTACTCCAATCCCTGTATTTTGTAGGTACAGTCCTTGCCCGCTGCCTGGTGTTTCCTATCATTGTGAAGGGCCAGCGAGAGGCAGCCAAGATCCACAACCACATGCCAGAGATCCAGAAGTTTTCCACTCGAATCAGAGAGGCCAAGTTGGCAGGAGACCATGCTGAGTGTGAGTCAATTGCAGGATGAGCGTGGGACCACATTTACACTTTTCCTGACATTCTGCAAAGGGAAAGAAACAACCTGCGTCGGGAGTTGCTACATCTAGGCAGGTCTTAACGTTTTCCCTACTTCTTGGGCCTGATGGTCCCAGGGACTGGTCAGGGTCAGTCAGAAATGTGATGGGCCTGGTAATGAGGATGTCACTTCCCCCGTGTAACTGTCTGCCCAACCACTAACTTCCCCTCACTCCACAGTTTACAGGGCCTCCTCGGAGATGACATTGTATCAGAAAAAGCATGACATTAAACTCTTTAAACCTCTCATTCTACCTCTGACTCAGGTAAGTAAAAATATTTTCCTTATTTTATCCTGAACCAATCAGATTACCTCCTGTTTCCCATGCCCTAGACGTCCAAAAAACAGGTGGTTTTCAGTGATGGAATAATGAAAATGTCCCCCCTGATTAAAGATACTGACACTGTTTATCCTGTGTAATAGGCGCCAATCTTCATCTCCTTCTTCATTTCCTTGAGAGAAATGGCCAACCTTCCTGTGCCCAGCCTACAGACAGGTGGCCTCTGGTGGTTCCAGGATCTCACACTATCTGACCCCATCTACGTATTACCAATGGTAGTCACTGCTACAATGTGGGGTGTCCTTGAGGTAAGTCCAGGTTGGCCAAGTGCCAGGCCTGCCAAGTGAACTGGGATTAGGAGTAATGTAGTTGTTTAGAATAGTCATTCTTCACTCCCTGGAAGAATAGTGTTGATGCGTAAGAAATTTGAGCCATAGTCCCTAAAATTGCTACTCTTCCTCTGTCTTTTTTTTTTTCTCCCCCCAGTTAGGTGCTGAGACTGGTGTGCAAAGTTCTGACCTTCACTGGATGAGAAATGTTATGAGATTGCTACCCCTGGCAGTCTTGCCCATAACTGTCCATTTCCCCTCGGTAGGTAATGACTTAGGGGCTAGCTTCAAGTTTTTCTCCTAGCCTAGCCACCTCCCAGCAGACTAATCAGGGATGCAGCTTCTAAGGGCCTTCTTTTCCTTTCCATCTAGGCAGTGTTCGTCTATTGGTTCTCCTCGAATATGTTTTCCCTGGTCCAGGTGTCTTGCCTCCGTCTTCCAGCTGTACGCACTATTCTTAAAATTCCCCAGCGTGTTGTGCATGACTCCGACAAATTACCTCCACAGGAAGGCTTCATAAAGAGCTTCAAACGTGGTAAGGGCCTGTCCTCTGAATCAGGACCAGGGGAAAGTGGCCTAAAAGTAGATATGAGACCCAACTGTCTTACTCTCTATAGGCTGGAAGAATGCTGAAATCAACCATCAGCTACAGGAGCGTGAACGGCGCATGCAGAATCACTTGGAACTAGCCGCCAGGGGTAAATAATGCTTTCGGGCTAAATTCTGTCATTGTTTCTCCCTTTCCTTTGTTCATTAACCTTCTCTTCTTCCCCCCAGGTCCCTTAAGACAGACCTTTACCCACAACCCCCTGCTACAGCATGGGGAAAATGCCCCTCCCAACACCCCTAACAGGAGCTGCAACAAACCAAAGTCAAAGAAACCCTGGCGTGACACACTCGGCTGAATTCTGTTCCCTGCTCATACTGACATTCATTCTGCTTCTCCAAAGACTCGACCTTAGAACAAGATTTTTGCTGGGTCCTTGCCCCAGACCGAGAAACTATGGGACATGGAGATGTTTGTTTAAAAAATGGATTCCACTGTAAACTCTTACATCTAAGTATAAAAGAGCACTGGGAACCAAGTGATCTTTCCATCTACAGAATTAGTAAACCTCTGTATTATATGTTGCTTCCTGGTACTTATTAAGTGGGGAGGTGGATTGTGTGCTTCAGAAAACTAAAGAGCAGTTGACAATGATTGCTCTTACAGTCCCAGGCTCTTAGGGAGTGTCTCAGTGAAGTTCCCTCATGTTAAGAACTTAGATCCCCATCCCATAAATGTGTTGTTCCAGCCACATTTGCATTGCAGAGATATGCCAGCTAAGTTGAGATTCTATTTAAATAGAATAACCACATTTATTTACCCCAAGGTTACCTATAAAATACCCTTCAAGAAGTAGATGTTCTCAAATTCTTTTTTTTTTTAAATACATTTTTATTTATTTTAGAGAGGAAAGGAGAGGTGGGGAGAGACAGAAACATCAATTATGAGAGAGAATCATTGATCGGCTGCCTCCTGCATGCCCCCCACGGGGGATTGAGCCTGCCACCTGAGTATGTGCCCTGACGAATCAAATTGTGACCTCCTGATTCATAGGTTGACACTCAACCACTAAGCCATGCCAGCTGGGCTCAAATTCTTAGTGGTAATTAAGAAAAGTGGAAGTTGAGTCCTGACTGGTTTGGCTCATGGATAGAGTGTCGGCCTGCACTGAAGGGTCCCAGGTTCAATTCCGGTCAAGGGCATGTACCTTGGTTGCGGGCACATCCCCAGTAGGGGGTGTGCAGGAGGCAGCTGATCGATGTTTCTCATTGATGTTTCTAATTCCCTCTCTCTTCCTCTATTTAAAAAATCAATAAAATATATTTTTTTAAAAGAATGGAAGTTGATGTCATTTTTATTTAACAACCTTAACATTTTGCTACAGCAGCTTAGAGGTAGAGATTGGTTTTATCAACCTTCAGCAACAGGCTTGAGAGGAAAGAAATACTCGGATACTTTTAAGCATTAGATTGTGTGGGGTTATTTTAGTTTTCCTGCCAGACTAATAGGAACTACCCCAGAGACACTGTAAAATGAAACCATTCAAAACTTATGAACATAACCCTTTTATTGTCCAGCACTCATACATTCTCATGTCTCTCTAAAAGAGACAGGAAGTTTGGAGCATTATTGGCCCTTTTAAAGGAAAAGAGGTGTCAGGCACACCCAGAGGTAAGTGAATATCTTAACACATGGGAATGTGCTATTTGAATAACTAAGCCCACAGCTGACATGCTCCCACCACAGTCTGCTTTATTATCCCTTTTTAAAAATCTGGAACAATATGTAGCAAAACAAATAAATTACTGTTTATCTCAAAAAAAGCAAGTTCAAAGGTTGAAGCTGCCTAGACCAGGCTTCTGGACAGGTGCCTCCAAAGAAGTAAGCTTTCCTTTTCAACTTCCTTGGCTCCAACCAGTAGAAGATGAGGTTCTGCTTTTCATATCTCAGGATTCCAGGTGTCATTTACTTAGACTTGGGATCTTGTTGCTTGGGCATCTCTCCTTCATCTTCCAAATCCATCTCTCCAGCCACTGACATACATAGGATCTGGAGGTACCGTGTAGTAGATGCTACAAAGAGAAGTTTGAGTCAAAACTCAGAAGAGGTCAACTGGTCTGAGTGCCAGTGGCACTGAATTAGGCCTGAGAAGACAATTCAGTTAAGCCTTAGGGTTACCGATAGGAAGGGGCTTATTGCCAAGGTGACTTGGAATAGGATTTTCAGAAGAGGCAAAAAAAAGTACATTTAGCCAAGCTAACCTGAGGATCCAGATCTTACCCACAATCCTTCGGAGGCAATGAGGTCGTTTGTGTTCTGGCACTCTGATGATGAAGAAGTAAAAGGGCAAGCCTGAGAGGGCAATGCCAATGCCGATGAGGGAGTTGGTGGTATCGCTGTAAAGTGGAATGACCACCAGGAAGATGGTACAGCAGCAGAAGACAATGGGGAAGAAAAGGCTGAGCTAAGGGCACAGAAGAAACAACGGAAATTAGCTCAGGATTGACAGCTAAAGTAACCCCACCTCTGCGAAGATCTGAGCACTGAGCTGCCTTTCCGTTCCCTTCATCTCAACACACTGACACCAGCAAGTCAAGGGAAAGGTTTCTAAACAAACCATCTTCTAAGAATCCCCAGGGCAGCCGAGACCGGTTTGGCTCAGTGGATAGAGCGTCGGGCGTCGGACTGCGGACTGAAGGGTCCCGGGTTCAATTCCGGCAAGGGCATGTACCTTGGCTGTGGGCACATCCCCAGTAGGGGGCGTGCAAGAGGCAGCTGATCGATGTCTCTCTCATCGATGGTTCTGACTTTCTATCCCTCTCCCTTCCACTCTGTAAAAAATCAATAAAACATATTTAAAAAAAAAAAAAAAAGAATCCCCAGGGCAGATGGAGCAGAGGTGGGATGGAGGTGACTTGCCTTAAGGGAACGAGGTCGATCAGGCTCCTTCCAGCGCAGATAAAGCTGACCCACAATTGAGAGCCCCACAAAGAACCAGTAGCTGAAGCTGTAGTAGTTAATGAGCTTGAAGATGTCCTCCACGCATAAGTAGATCAATGCCATGATTCCCTGTAAGTACAATCAGCTGCTCAGGGCCTTTGTTCAGGTATTTTTCACTCTCCTTGACCGAGTCCCTCCCTTTGTCAAATCCTCAGAGTCTCCCCATCTGTCCTTTTCTGTTCCCATTCTCTAGCACCTCCTGAGTTTCAATGCCTCGTTCCTTTTCTATAAAGTATGGCTCAAGACAATTCCTCAAAAATCTTTTGCTTAGCCCAGACCGGTTTGGCTCAGTGGATAGAGTGTGGGACTGGGGACTGAAGGGTTCCAGGTTCGATTCCACTCAAGGGCATGTACCTTGGCTGCGGGCACATCTCCAGTAAGGGGCGTGCAAGAGGCAGCTGGTCGATGTTTCTGACTTTATCCCTCTCCCGCTCTGTAAAAAATCAATTAAAAATATATATTTTTAAAAAAGATTTTGCTTAGCCTGTCTGGCGTGGCTCAGTGGTTGAGCATCGACCTATGAACCAGGAGGTCATGGTTCGGTTCCCAGTAAAGGCACATGCCCAGGTTGCAGGCTCAGTCCCCAGTGTCAGGTGTATATGAGGCAGCCATCGATTTTCTCTCATTGATCTTTCTATCTCCTCTCTGAAATCAATAAAAATACATATTTTTAAAATTATTAATCTTTTGTTAAAAGCCTCTTTATAATGGCTTTTAAGCTCATCACCCACTGCCCAACTTCACATTGCTTTACCTCAGAACTTTCTGATGCTGTTTCTCTTAACCTAAAGCCCATTTCTACTAGCATTTGCAACCCTAACCTTAAAAATCTACTTCAGTTGCACTTATAGAAGTCTTTCCTCGTTCACCCTTTCCCCCATGGAAGTGATTAGTTTCTTCCCTAAACACCACATCACTGACTATCATGGCAATCATTACAAATAATCCCATGTGCTTTGTGCCTTACCCTAAACCAAAGGAGTTTACCATTCCTTAGAGAAGATAGATTCTCTCTTAGGAACCACCGCAGCAGTTAGCAGAGAGTGTCTTGCCCACACTGTGTTCCGTTAGTATTTTTTTTCTGTTAGAATCTCCTTTAGAGTAGTATTTAGGAAGCTAGGACCGTTGCCTCTACTGTTACTAAAGTTTCCCCCACAATCTGGCTTTCAGCCTCATCCTTGGGGTCACTTACATTGAAAAGTAGCGCAGGCACTGGGGTGAACCGATGGACATGAATCATGCAGATAGCATCAGGGAGATGGCCTTCTCTTGAGCCCACGAAGAAAAGCCTATTTTAGGTAAGATGGGAGAGACTGAGAAACATGGGAAACTGGGTGTGGCCTGGTGCATGAGCCAAAGAGCCCTCACTCTGCAATCACCTCCAAAGGAAGAGATCATATAGAATGGAGTTCAATATAGAGATTAGTAAGTGCTGGAGGCTACTGATGGAAATAAGAGCAAAGAGGTTGTGAAAGTCATTTGGGGAGCACAGTGACTAAAGTCTGGGTCCTGTAAGTCCTCCCTCCCCCTGCCATAGTTTTCAAAATGCTTTCCAGTAAGAGATGCCACTCATACCTAGAAGCAGCCACAATGGAAGCATTGAGGCCACCAAAGCAGGATAATGCAACTGCTAGTGGAATTGTCCAGTTGAATATTCCAAAAATCTGGTCTGCAAAAGTCTAAGGAAAAGAGTCATTAGAGATGAAAGGCATGGACAGGCATATCCCTAGATTCCAACTATTTGGAATCCAACCCTTCCACCACAGATAATAGTACCTCCTTGCAAGCCCAGTATCCTTTCAAGGACTTTTTACTGGGACTTGCAAGAGCTGCACTGTACCTAGAAGCCCACAAACACCCTCAGACTTCTCTACTAATGAAAATCATTTACCACAGCAACAGCATCACTGGCCAGGAT
Organism: Antrozous pallidus; assembly: GCA_027563665.1. Lineage (NCBI taxonomy): Eukaryota > Metazoa > Chordata > Mammalia > Chiroptera > Vespertilionidae > Antrozous > Antrozous pallidus. The sequence goes on along the minus strand of CM050515.1, from coordinate 33,823,325 downwards.
GTCCTTCATGTCTAGCACGGTGTAATAGGCTACATTGGTCAAGATGTAGATGATGGTGACAATGGGCATAGAAATGCCGATGGAGAGGGGCAAATTCCTGCAGCCAAATGGAACAGAAGATATGTTAGTCCATAGTCACATCCTCGGCTCTCCTTTAATCCTTAGCTTTGAACTCTTAACTAAAAACATCAAGAGAAAGGATAATCACATTTGGAGACACAGCTACAATTCCAAAATAAAATAAAGGATTAACAAAGAACTAGGTGTACCAGTTACATATATGTTGATATATATGCGATTTGATGTGTATGCTATTTTGTTACATCGACAAGCTTCAAAACTGCATATGTCAATTTTCTGAATGTGTTAACATCATAGATATTTTTATGCTTAAAAATGTCAAATTTCATGCCAAAAAAGCATTTGCAGGAAGTTTTAATTCATTATTTTGAAGAAAACGTTATTGTATACTTTGGGAAGCTTATAGTGAAGCTCCATCTCAAGATACTTGAGAGTGCTGGATTGACAGTTAAAGTAACATCTCAAGATACTTGTGAATGATTTTGATGTGAAAGAAAACATCCAGGTCAACTGAAAAGGTTTGAAGACCAACAATTATAATCATTATTGGATGAAGATGCATGTCAAACTCAAAAACAACTTGCAGAAAGATTAAACATTGCTCAGCAAACATTTTCAGATTGTTTACAAGCAATGGGAAAGATTTTAAAGGAAGGAAAATGGGTGCCATATCAACTGAATGAAAGACAAATGGAAAACCGAAAAGTCATCAGTAAAATGTTGCTTCAGCAGCACGAAAGAAAGTCTTTTTTTGCATTGAATTGTGACTGGCGATAAAAAACGGATTGATTTTGAGAATCCCAAATGCACAAAATCATGGGTTGATCCAGGTCAACCATCAACATCGACTGTAAGGCAAGGCCAAATTGCTTCGGAAAGAAGACAATGCTCTGCATTTGGTGGGATCAGGAAGGTGTGGTGTATTATGAGCTTCTAAACCAGCTAAAACCATTAATACTGATCACTACCAACAACAAATAATCGATTTGAACCACTCTTTGATCATGAAATGACCAGAATGTTCCAGAGACATGGCAAAGTAATTTTGCTTCATGATAACACACCATTACACACTGGCCTGGGAAGTATTAACCCACCTACCATATTCACCAGACCTTGCTCCTTCAGATTACCACTTGTTCCAATCAATAGCACACACACTTTCTAAGCAGGACTTCAAAACGTACAAAGAAGTGGAAAATTGGGTCTCTGAATGGTTTGCCTCAAAACAAGAAAAGTCCTATTGGGACAGTATCCACAAATTAACCTAAAGATGGGGGAAATGTATAGCTAGCAAAGCACATTACTTTGAATAAAACACTTTTGATGTTTCTCTTGAATTTATTGTGTTTTGATTACAAAATCTGCATTATTAACTGGTATACCCAGTATGTCTTATAATTTTTTTGTTTTGTTTTTTGTTTTACATCCAAGAATTATTTATAATTGTGAATACTGAAAAAATTAAAATGTAAAAAAAAAATTTTCTTAAGGTTAAGAAATATAAGGAGAAATTATGAAGGCCAAGTCTCCAGAGAAAAAGATAGTCCCTCAGTAGTAAAAACAGTGAATGAGCAACCTGGGAGATATGTCCACCCACCCCCTTAGTCAGTTTTAAAACCTTGGATACAAACCTAACCAGTAGCCAAAGAAAGATGCAAAGACTTCCCAAGGTCCCTCTAGCCCAAATAAAGCCATGATCTTTATAAACATTCTTCATAGTGAGAATGGAGGGGGGAATGGGGCGGAACTAAGTACTCTCCAGTCATGCAGCTTCTGTCCAGTAGGTGGAAGTACCACCTAGGCCTCAATCCTGTTTCTATTTGCTCTGGGTAGCAACACTGGAATTGTACCAAAAGTATTCTTTTTTTCTCAAAGCCAAAAGGAATTTATTTTATTCTTTTAACTAAAAATTTATATAAACTCTACTCCTTGGCAAATCTTAGTTCCCAGAATTACTGAATTTCAAAGCCAGGAAAGGCTCTGAGGTCATATAATTCACCCCCCTCTGTCAGAGATCATGTAATTCACCCCTTTGTTACAAATAGATGTCAAGGACTCCTTCAAGGTCATCCACCAAATTGGTGGAAAGAGAAGCCCTGCTAATCCCTGTCCAGTGCTCTTCACTCCACATAACTAGAGGGTGATTTGGGGTAACAATGGTGAGATGATCCCATTAAATGACAATACCACTATGCCAGTATGAATTTTAGAAACAAAGCATCAGAAGGGAAACAGGAAGGGTTCTGGGAGTCTATGAGCTTAAATTCTCTATGTGGGGATATGGGTGAGTGAAAGACCTAGCAAGGAAAGTCTATTGTAAAAGCATACAGGAGTCCATTGTACAGCCAGCCTTAATACAGGGATGAATGAATAAGTGTAAAAAGAACTTTAAAAAAATTTTTTTAATACAAGAAACTTCACATGGCTCTGTTCCTATGATCACAGATAAAATACTTTTCTGGGCCTCAGGCTTCACATCTATTAAAATGGGGCTGATAAAAAACGTGTCTCAGTGGCTGTGGTATGCAGTGTGGCACACAGAGAAGCTCGGTAAATGAAGGCTGTCATCATTGCCATGGAAAGCTGATGGAGAGACACCTACCTCTCAGGATTCTTGATCTCTTCAGTGACATAGTTGAGGGTGTCCCAGCCCGAGTAGGAGAACAGAGCCGAGTACAGCGCTAGGGCAATGTTACCCATCGCAAATGATGAGCCCTCAAAGGAATTCTCAAAGTGATTCGAGGCTCCTGGAACCCAGAGAACATGGAAAGGCAAAAGGATTAGTGACCTATTCCCCAACCGCAAGGTGATCCAGTAAAGGAATGGAAGAGTATAATGAACAGCAGGTGAGTAGCTTAGAACACATTTGGCAGCAAGGCTATCAGTAAAGGAACAGGAAACAGAACAGAGACATCTACAGTGATGGGCCAAATGCAGGGCACAGAATGGGAATCTTGACAGGAAGGCCCCAAGGTGGACTCGTAAGAGAAGGGCTAGAGAACGGGAGTGATGCAGTTCAGTCCTGCCCTGCAAGCTGCCCAATTCTGCCTCCTTTCTAACACCAGACTGAGCTGATAGAGGGTGGAGGAAGGGCAAGGCTCAACATGCCCAGGTCAACAGAGTAGTTGTAGGGTAGGTGTTCAGGCCTGGATACTAGAGAGGAGTGGGTATAAAGAGTTCATTTCTGCCCTTGCTTACTCCCAACGGGAGAACAATCATAGCCACAACATTGGGCTTGACAATCTGCAAAAGCCATCTCCCAGTGCATAGCTGTCAGCCCTTTTGCCAAGATTGTCCTCCACTGGGAAGCAGTATGCATAGGAGTTAAATAAAAAACAGGCTTTGGGATCAGTGCCTGGGTAGAGATTTCGGGTCCACCACCTAATAGCTAGGATCTTGGACAAGACACTTGATTCTGAAGCCTCAGTTTTTTTCAACTATAAAATGGGAATAATAGGGCCTATCAAATGAGATAATGCACAAAGGGTGCTTAGAGGAGTGTGACTCAGAAAGTGGTTAACAAATGTTAGTTGCTATTATTTCTTACCTTGGCCAAGTCTAACAATGCCTGCGATGATGACACCTATCAGCGCCAGTACTTTAGCATAGGTGAAAATATCTTGTACCATTGTTCCCCACTTGACATAGGCACAATTAATGAAGGTTAAGAGACCTGAAAGAAAAATAATACTGACTGGTGACTGACTGTACCATCCAAATGGCCTTACACTCCCAAGCAATTTTTCCAGTACCAGTAATAGAACTTTGGCCAAAGACAAGTGTTGGGCTCAGACCTGCACTGCACTGGAATGTTCCCACATTATCATGCAAAATAACTTGCTGAGCACCTATATACACAGTACTACACACACACACACACACACACACACACACACACACACACTCACACACACTCAGCGAGATGACACAAATGGGAGACACAAAGTAAATGTGGATTTGCTTACATACAAAAGTGCTCACAGCAGTGGGAGGCAACTGGAGGCTATAGGGAATTAGAATGTGTTCAGCTGTTGTCTCTGAAAAGTCACGGTTTCTGCCCCCTCTTCACTCTCCTACCCCCACTCATGAGCTCTAGGACCCAGGATACTGATGCTGTGGTATTACTATCAACCTTAACGAGTCCTGTTATGACTTATCCAATGTCTGGGCCAGCAGGTTAGAACTTGTAGCCAGAGCTTAGGATGGAGGCCAGACTTCCTGATACTGCCTGCCAGCTCAGCTGCTTGTTTCTGTGTTTGGAAAGATTCTTGGAACAGAGATTCCTACAGAATGGGGACAGGACATTTTTCCTGACTGGACAATGAAAAATGAGAGCCACAAACAGTCCTCACGTCCTTCCCTTGAGGTAGAGGTAATCCCTTTATCTGGATGAGCTTCAGTAAAGTTCATTCATGGCTTGCCCTTAGAGCCAGAGTTCTTAACCTAGGGCAGGGGTCGGCAAACTGCGGTTTGCGAGCCACATGCGGCTCTTTCACAAAATACCCCGGCCAGGGCAAGTCTATTTTGAAGAAGTGGCATTATAAGAAGTTTAAGTTTAAAAAATTTGACTCTCAAAAGAAATTTCAATCATTGTACTGTTGATATTTGGCTCTGTTGACTAATGAGTTTGCTGACCACTGACCTAGGGCTTCCACAAAGTCTGAAATGTTTCATAAAGTGTTATGTAGGAATAGCCAAAGTATTATGCATTTTTCTAAGAAAAGGGTCTGTAGCTTTTGTCAGAACCTCAGAGAAATCCATCACACTCCACAAAAAAGTTACAATCCACTTCAGAAAAAGAAATTCAAGAAGGAAAGCCCACACATGCTGTGAGGTTGACCAATAGCGCCAGGATGTGGCAGGGAAGAGTCAAAAGATATAATTCTGAAACCCAGCAGAATGTCACTCAACCATCCTGCTCCCATCCCCCCCACCTCTTCACCACCAACCTCTTACACAGGCAGGCAGGCAGTCACGGACCCCAATGTGGCAGTGAATCGCTTCACTGCTCCTTCCTTCCCAGCTCAGCAACTGGAGTACAAGACAGATAGCTTAATAGTCCTCAAAAAGGGCAAGGTCAAAATCAGCTTGCCTTTCCAGTGGAGAAAGTGAGGCCCCGTGCTGGGCTTGCCTGCTTCAGGCTATCCACATAGTCAGGAAGTACTCCCTGTCTCAGTTCTAGCAGTGGCATGGCCTTCAGTGTCCCTAGTTCTCCCATTTTGTTGTGTCCTAGCCTCATCACACTGGCCAGAGGCTACTTCATCCTGAGAAGCAGGAAAGACCAGTCTCTCAGAATAGCAGTCCTTTCTTCTCTTTTTCAAAAGGACATTCCTGTCCCATGCACTTGTGTTTCTGCCTAATAAAAAAACAACAACAACAACAAAAAACAATAAAATCTTATTATAAAGGCTGAGCAAAAATGAACCTGTAACTTCCTAGTGAAAGATATATATATATATATATATATATATATATATTTTTTTTTTTTTTTTTTTTTTTTTTTTACTAGATGCCCGGTGCATGAAATTTGTGCATGGGGGGAGGGGGGACCTTCAGCTCAGCCTGCACCCTCTCCAATCTGGGATCCCTCTCACAATCCAGGACTGCTGGCTCCCAACTCCTTGTCTGCCTTCCAACTGGTTCCCAACTGCTTGCCTGACAGCCTGCCTGCCTGATCACCCCCAACTTCCCTCCTCTGCCAGCCTGGTCACCCCTAACTGCTCTCCCCTGCTGGCCATCTTGTAGCGGCCATCTTGTGTCCACTTGTGTGTTAGAGTGATGGTCAATTTGCATATTTCTCTTTTATTAGATAGGATAGAGTCCTGGTGCATGGGTGGGGACAAGCTGGTTTGCCCTGAAGGGTGTTCTGAATTAGGGTGGGGGTTCCCTTGGGGCATGGGGCAGCCTGGGCGAGGGGCCTGTGGTAGTTTACAGGCTGGCCATGCCCCCTGGCAACCCAAGTGGAAGCCCTGGTATCTGGGATTTATTTATCTTCCATAATTAAAACTTTGTAGCCTTGAGTGGAGGCCTGGACCAGCCAGGGTGTGTGGAAAGCTTGGCTTCCTCTATTGCTGGGGAAACCCAAGCCTCCTGCTTGCTCTGTGGCCACAGTTTTCTTGGTTGGGTTAATTTGCATACTCACTCCTGATTGGCTGGTGGGTGTGGCTTGTTGTATAGCAGAGTGATGGTTAATTCACATATTACCCTTTTATTAGATAGAATACATACGCACGCGTGCATGCGCGCATACACACACACACACACACACACACACACACCAGAGGCCCAGTGCACAAAATTTGTGCATGAGGGGGGGTCCCCCAGCCTGTACCCTCTCCCAATCCAGGACCCCTCAGGAGATGTCCAACTGCCAGTTAAACTGGCAGTCAGACATCGCTCTCATAATCCAGGACTACTGACTCCTAACCACTCTGCCTGATCACCCCTAACCACTCTGCCTGCCTGCCTGATCACCCCTAACTGCCTCTGTCTCAGCCCCCATCACTACGGCTTTGTCCAGAAGGACATCCAGAGTGACGGCCAGAAGGTCGTTCTGCTGTCCAGTTTAATTAGCATATTACACTTTTATTGTTATAGATATTTTTATTGATTTCCTAAAGGAAAGGAGAGGGAGCAAGAAACATCACTGATAAGAGAGAATCACTGATCAGCTGCCTCCTGCACGCCCCACACTAGGGATCAAGCCCACAACTGGGACATATGCCCTGACGGGGAATCGAACCGTGACCTCCTGGTCCATAAGTCAACTTTCAACCACTGTCCCTCACCAGCTGGGCATTTTCTTTTTTTTTCCCCCAGTGCAGTTAATAATTAAAGACAGAAGCATACAGTCTCCACAACACCCTACAAAATGGCTAGAGTGCCTTTATCTCACCCTCCACCAGTCTTTCATATCTGTTGATGCTCCTCAGCTAGGCACCCATCCTTTATGCCCCACTGTGCTTCTGCCTCCAGCCCTTCTCTTCCCTTACCTCTCACCCCTGGGGTTCTGCTTCTGTCTGACAAATGGAACCCAGGGACAGACTGATGCTGCCATAAAATCCATGCTTAGCCATCAGAGTAACCTCGGGTCATAATACCAAATGGGATAGGCTACGGGACTAGCTCTGGTTCAGAATCAGTCTGTAGTCCTGTGCCATGGGTTCTGTTCTCAGCTCTGTCCTTTATTATAACAAATTCTGACATGAAAATACACAGACTGCTTATATTTTAGTCCCCTACTGCTTCTCTACTCTATCTCCACCCATTTGTATCCCTCCTTTTACCCACCAGTTACCACCCACCCACACTCAACCTTCTTTCTCAGCCACTGCCCCACCATATTGCCATGATCTGCTCTCTGTATTGAGCATAGAGGGTTGGTTTTAATGGAAAAAAGGAATCCTATGGAAAGAAATCAGGAAGCAGAGGAACTGCCTAAAGAGAGCACCTTCTCCCAAACCCACACACAAGTCCTGTTATGACTTATCCAATGTCTGGGCCAGCAGGTCAGAGCTCCGGGACCTCCTGGCCATGAAACAGGAAATGGTATGGCAAACAGCAGTGCTGACTGGACTCTTTGTCCCCAGTCAGCGGATACAGCTGACCGGAGGCCCCCAGAGCCCAGCCAAGTGCACTGTTCTTCAGAAGCAGGGAAAGGTGGGGAGGACCATGGAGTTAGAATTTAAAGGCAGCTCCAAGTTAATCTCAAGGACAGAGATGCCCTACTCTCCTACTCCAGGTGCAATTCAGTCTCCACCCAACACTGACCCAAGTCCACAAGCAGATGGGCTGAAATCACTTTGGACCCTTGACTCAGGTGCAGCTCCATTCCTGCTTTGACACCTGCTTTGGAGAAAGGAGAAGCTGTAAAAAAGTCACTGCTCTAAGCAGTCTCCATGGGCTCCTGGAGTAGTCCAGGCACAAAGGCCCAGCATCAACTCTGGAACGAAAAGCCAGGAAGAAACCACCCAAGTAGATCCAGAACAGAACGAAGCTTGCAGGCCCACTCAGGATCAGGTATCCAGATTTAGTGTACATGCCCAAACTAAGAAGTCCCTGAAAAAGAATGGTAAACCTATAATTCTCCCAACACCGAATTTCAAAGACATACAATGTAACACACAAAACTTAGGCCACTATTGAATCCATTTTCTGTTTCAAATGCCCAGGGACTATAAAATCTCAATATTTTACTAGACAAATGATTCCATTTATTTAAAATAATGTTTTTATTGATTTCAGAGAGAAGAAGAGAGATAGAAACATCAGTGATGAGAGAGAAACATCCATCAGCTGCCTCCTACTGGGGATCAAGCCCGCAACCTAGGCATGTGCCTGACTAGAAATTGAACTGGCAATCTCCAGGTTCATGCATCAACACTTAACCACTGAGTCACACCAGCCGGACTCATTCCATTTTTAAAAAAAGAGATTTAATACATCTTCTTTCCACTAACCCAAAAAACGCATTTCTCACCGTTTCCACTCAGTAGTTCTAGGCCTCTCTTCTGGAGCTACACTGAATCAAGCAAACGACTCTTCCATAAGGGCCCTTCTTATCATTAAATATTTTCATCTCTCCCGCTTGAGTCTCCCCTCTTTCAGGCTAATAATCCAGTTTCTCCAATCTCTTATGTGACAAATATGGCTTCCAGACTATTCACCATCCCAGTTCTCTCCTCTGCATTCACAGCCCTTCACTCTGTCAGTGTCTCCCTGAAAACATGAGGCAAGCACAGGAAATGGCTGACAGTTTGCAGTGGAGTTGCAGTTTGAATTCACTGTCAACTACAACTCCCTTTTCCCCACCTGAAACTGATGAGCTTTTCCCTTTCCTTTAGTGGGCCTATGAAAATGAATTTTTTTAAAAATCCTAAACATGGCATTTTACATTCCTTTATGAATTTTTAGGCATCTGTCCCATCCACCTTAATTATGTCAGTTCAAATTCCTTCCATTTCAAATACAAAATAGAAGGCATTTGAACTAACTTCACTGGGAGTCACTGATAAAAATGTTGACCAGGATAGGCAGAGCCCTGTAATTTATCGCTCTAGACCCTCCTCTATGCTGGTATTATTCCAGAATATCAATCAAGAATCCACCAAACTATTCCTTTATCTCGTCCACCGTTTTCCAGCTGGTCAACAAGAATATCATGTGAGTTTGCCAAGAACATCTCTGAAAACTGTATACACATGTCTCTGCTCTAACAATCTAATGATATTGTCAAATGATTCAAATAAAATTAGTACATATTTATATTAGACTAGAGGCCTGGTGCACGAAATTTATGCATGGGGGGGGGGATGTCCCTTAGCCCAGCCTGTACCCTCTCCAATCTGGGACCCCTCGAGGTATGTCCAACTGCCCATCTAGACCTGATCCTAGTAGGATCAGGCCTAAACAGGCAATCAGACATCCTTCTCACAATCTAGGACTGCTGGCTCCAAACTGCTCACCTGCCTGCCTCCCAGATTGCCCCTAACCACTTCTGCCTGCCAGCCTGATCACACCCTAACCACTACCTTGCCAGCCTAATTGATGTTTAACTGCTCCCCTGCCAGTCTATTTGCCCCCAACTTCCCTCCTCTTCTGGTCTGGTCACTCTTAACTGCCCTCTCCTGCAGGCTTGATCGCCCCCAACTGCCCTACCTTGCAGGCCTGGTCCCTCCCAACTGCCCTCCCCTGCTGGCCTGATCACCCACAACTGCCCTCCCTTGCAGGGCCTAGAACCTCCAACGGCCCTCCCCTGCTGGCCATCTTATGGTGACCATCTTGTGTCCACATGGGGGCAGGATCTTTGACTACCTGGGGGCAGCCATCTTGTGTGTTAGAGTGATGGTCAATCTGCAAATCACTCTTTTATTAGATAAGATAGAGGCCTGGTGCATGGGTGGGAGCCAGGTAGTTTGCTCTGAAGAGTGTCCCAGATCAGGGTAGGGGTTCCCTTGGGGTGTGGGGCAGCCTGGGCGAGGGGCCTGTGGAGGTTTGCAGACTGGCCACGACCTCCAGTGACCCAAGCGGAGGCCCTGGGATCTGGGATTAATTTATGTTCTACAATTGAAACTTTGTAGCCTGGAGCAGAGCCAAGCCTTCTGCTCGCTCTGGGGTGGTAGCCATTTCTGCTTGAAACATTGTAGCCTAGAGTGGAGGCCTAGGCCAGCAACAGCAGACTGAAAGCTTGGCTTCCTCTGTTGCCAGGGAAACCCAAGCCTTCCTCCTGCTCTCAGTGGGGACAGCCATCTTGGTTGGGGTTTATTTGCATAATTTGCTTCTGATTGGCTGATGGGCATGGCTTGTGGGTGTGGTGAAGGTATGGTCAAATTTGCATATTACTCTTTTATTAGATAGGATTGTTCATAATTATACCATTGTAACAGTCAAAAATTAGAAACAAACCAAATGCCTATCCACAGTAGAGTGGCTAAATCGATACAATGGAACACTAAACAGCAGCGAGAATACTGCTACTGCACACAAAAATATGGATGAACCATGCCCAGCCAGCTAGTGGCACCTCGGCTTCTGCACTTCCAGAGAGCTTGAACAGTCTGGCAGGTCTGGCCCTCAGGAAGGATCTGGAAGGACTCTGCCCCTGACCTGCCTGCTGCCAATCACTGTGGAGTGGGCCTCCTGCCTGGCAGCCTCGGCCCTGTCTCTGCCCTTCTCTCTGGGGAGAAAGGACACTGCCCCACCAGCTGACCCACACCACCACCTGGGCCCGCACTGCTGCCTTGTCCAGGACGGAGGCTTTGGACCCTCGGACCCTGACCCCACTCAGCCTAGTGTCTTTCTGTGTCTCTGGGGGTCATGGGAGGGGGGTGTAGAAGGCTGAGCATGTGGGTCAGTGTCTGCATGATGTGGAATAAACTGTGCCCACTGCCAAATATATATATGAATTTCACAGACACATTACGTGAACAAGCCAGACACAAAAGAGTACATACCCTTATAGCCATTTACATAAAAACAGGCAAAACTAATCTATACTACAAAAATCAGAACAGTGACTTATTTCCCTTTGGGTGTGTTTGGTGGGGCAGAGGGGAGTGACTAGGAGGAACACAGGAAGGGTTTGAGGGCTACTTTCATGACATAAACGCTGGTTACATGCGTGTTCAGTTTGTAAAAATTTATCAAGCTGTACACTTATAATGTGTACTGTTTCTTGGTATATTGCATTTTAATAAAATAATGAACAAAAAACAAGGTTAGCTTAGCATGCTTTGTTTCCAGTGAATCTATACAGGTTACTAGAGATTCTTCTTTCCTCTCAAACTTTGCTAATCAAGTGAGCTTAGAATTTGGGCAGGAATCAACTTCAAATTGTCAGCGCAGAATGCTTCGAATCCACCTCTTTCTCTTTCTTGTGTTAGGAAGAATAAGGCCCTGTGAGGCAGAAGAATCAGTATCAGAGTGATGTGATGTGATGTGATGTGATGTGATGTGATGTGATGTGATGTGATGTGATGTGATGTGATGTGATGTGATGTGATGTGGTGTGGTGTGGTGTGATGTGATGTGGTGTGGTGTGGTGTGGTGTGGTGTGGTGTGGTGTGATGTGATGTGATGTGATGTGATGTGATGTGATGTGATGTGATGTGATGTGATGTGATGTGATGTGGTGTGGTGTGGTGTGATGTGGTGTGGTGTGGTGTGATGTGGTGTGGTGTGGTGTGATGTGATGTGATGTGATGTGATGTGATGTGATGTGATGTGATGTGATGTGGTGTGGTGTGGTGTGATGTGATGTGGTGTGGTGTGGTGTGGTGTGGTGTGGTGTGACGTGACGTGACGTGGTGTGACGTGACGTGACGTGACGTGACGTGGTGTGATGTGATGTGATGTGATGTGATGTGATGTGATGTGATGTGGTGTGATGTGATGTGATGTGGTGTGATGTGATGTGATGTGATGTGGTGTGGTGTGGTGTGGTGTGGTGTGGTGTGGTGTGATGTGATGTGATGTGATGTGATGTGATGTGATGTGATGTGATGTGATGTGATGTGATGTGATGTGATGTGATGTGGTGTGGTGTGGTGTGGTGTGGTGTGGTGTGGTGTGATGTGATGTGATGTGATGTGGTGTGGTGTGGTGTGATGTGATGTGATGTGATATGGTGTGGTGTGTGATGTGATGTGGTGTGGTGTGGTGTGGTGTGGTGTGGTGTGGTGTGGTGTGGTGTGATGTGATGTGATGTGATGTGGTGTGGTGTGGTGTGATGTGATGTGATGTGATGTGATGTGATGTGATATGGTGTGGTGTGTGATGTGATGTGGTGTGGTGTGGTGTGGTGTGGTGTGGTGTGGTGTGGTGTGATGTGATGTGATGTGATGTGATGTGATGTGGTGTGGTGTGGTGTGGTGTGGTGTGGTGTGGTGTGGTGTGGTGTGGTGTGGTGTGGTGTGGTGTGGTGTGGTGTGATGTGATGTGATGTGATGTGGTGTGGTGTGGTGTGGTGTGGTGTGGTGTGGTGTGGTGTGGTGTGGTGTGGTGTGATGTGATGTGGTGTGGTGTGGTGTGGTGTGGTGTGGTGTGGTGTGGTGTGGTGTGGTGTGATGTGATGTGATGTGATGTGATGTGATGTGGTGTGGTGTGGTGTGGTGTGGTGTGGTGTGGTGTGGTGTGATGTGATGTGGTGTGGTGTGGTGTGGTGTGGTGTGGTGTGGTGTGGTGTGGTGTGGTGTGATGTGATGTGATGTGATGTGATGTGATGTGGTGTGGTGTGATGTGATGTGATATGGTGTGGTGTGTGATGTGATGTGGTGTGGTGTGGTGTGATGTGATGTGATATGGTGTGGTGTGTGATGTGATGTGGTGTGGTGTGGTGTGATGTGATGTGATGTGATGTGATGTGATGTGATGTGGTGTGGTGTGATGTGATGTGATATGGTGTGGTGTGTGATGTGATGTGATGTGGTGTGGTGTGATGTGATGTGATATGGTGTGGTGTGTGATGTGATGTGGTGTGGTGTGGTGTGGTGTGGTGTGGTGTGGTGTGGTGTGGTGTGATGTGATGTGGTGTGATGTGATGTGATGTGATATGGTGTGGTGTGTGATGTGATGTGGTGTGATGTGATGTGATGTGATATGGTGTGGTGTGTGATGTGATGTGATGTGGTGTGGTGTGATGTGATGTGATATGGTGTGGTGTGTGATGTGATGTGGTGTGGTGTGGTGTGGTGTGGTGTGGTGTGGTGTGGTGTGGTGTGATGTGATGTGATGTGATGTGATGTGATGTGATGTGATGTGGTGTGATGTGATGTGGTGTGGTGTGGTGTGATGTGATGTGATGTGATGTGATGTGGTGTGGTGTGATGTGATGTGGTGTGGTGTGGTGTGATGTGATGTGATGTGATGTGATGTGATGTGGTGTGGTGTGATGTGGTGTGATGTGGTGTGGTGTGGTGTGGTGTGGTGTGGTGTGGTGTGGTGTGATGTGATGTGATGTGATGTGATGTGATGTGATGTGGTGTGGTGTGGTGTGGTGTGGTGTGGTGTGGTGTGGTGTGATGTGATGTGGTGTGGTGTGGTGTGGTGTGGTGTGGTGTGGTGTGGTGTGGTGTGGTGTGGTGTGATGTGATGTGATGTGATGTGATGTGATGTGATGTGGTGTGGTGTGATGTGATGTGATATGGTGTGGTGTGTGATGTGATGTGGTGTGGTGTGGTGTGGTGTGATGTGATGTGATGTGATGTGATGTGATGTGATGTGGTGTGGTGTGATGTGATGTGATATGGTGTGGTGTGTGATGTGATGTGGTGTGGTGTGGTGTGGTGTGATGTGATGTGATGTGATGTGATGTGATGTGATGTGGTGTGTGATGTGATGTGGTGTGGTGTGGTGTGGTGTGGTGTGGTGTGGTGTGATGTGATGTGATGTGATGTGATGTGATGTGATGTGGTGTGGTGTGATGTGATGTGATATGGTGTGGTGTGTGATGTGATGTGGTGTGGTGTGGTGTGGTGTGGTGTGATGTGATGTGATGTGGTGTGGTGTGGTGTGGTGTGATGTGATGTGATATGGTGTGGTGTGTGATGTGATGTGGTGTGGTGTGGTGTGGTGTGGTGTGATGTGATGTGATGTGATGTGATGTGATGTGATGTGGTGTGGTGTGATGTGATGTGATATGGTGTGGTGTGTGATGTGATGTGATGTGGTGTGGTGTGATGTGATGTGATATGGTGTGGTGTGTGATGTGATGTGGTGTGATGTGGTGTGGTGTGGTGTGATGTGATGTGATGTGATGTGGTGTGGTGTGGTGTGGTGTGATGTGATGTGGTGTGATGTGATGTGATGTGATGTGATGTGGTGTGATGTGGTGTGATGTGATGTGGTGTGGTGTGATGTGATGTGATGTGGTGTGGTGTGGTGTGATGTGATGTGATGTGGTGTGGTGTGGTGTGGTGTGGTGTGGTGTGATGTGGTGTGGTGTGGTGTGATGTGATGTGATGTGATGTGGTGTGGTGTGGTGTGGTGTGGTGTGGTGTGGTGTGGTGTGGTGTGGTGTGGTGTGATGTGATGTGATGTGATGTGATGTGATGTGATGTGGTGTGGTGTGGTGTGGTGTGGTGTGGTGTGATGTGATGTGGTGTGGTGTGGTGTGATGTGATGTGATGTGATGTGATGTGATGTGGTGTGGTGTGATGTGGTGTGATGTGGTGTGGTGTGGTGTGGTGTGGTGTGGTGTGGTGTGGTGTGGTGTGATGTGATGTGATGTGATGTGATGTGATGTGATGTGGTGTGGTGTGGTGTGGTGTGGTGTGGTGTGGTGTGGTGTGATGTGATGTGGTGTGGTGTGGTGTGGTGTGGTGTGGTGTGGTGTGGTGTGGTGTGGTGTGGTGTGATGTGATGTGATGTGATGTGATGTGATGTGATGTGGTGTGGTGTGATGTGATGTGATATGGTGTGGTGTGTGATGTGATGTGGTGTGGTGTGGTGTGGTGTGATGTGATGTGATGTGATGTGATGTGATGTGATGTGGTGTGGTGTGATGTGATGTGATATGGTGTGGTGTGTGATGTGATGTGGTGTGGTGTGGTGTGGTGTGATGTGATGTGATGTGATGTGATGTGATGTGATGTGGTGTGTGATGTGATGTGGTGTGGTGTGGTGTGGTGTGGTGTGGTGTGGTGTGATGTGATGTGATGTGATGTGATGTGATGTGATGTGGTGTGGTGTGATGTGATGTGATATGGTGTGGTGTGTGATGTGATGTGGTGTGGTGTGGTGTGGTGTGGTGTGATGTGATGTGATGTGGTGTGGTGTGGTGTGGTGTGATGTGATGTGATATGGTGTGGTGTGTGATGTGATGTGGTGTGGTGTGGTGTGGTGTGGTGTGATGTGATGTGATGTGATGTGATGTGATGTGATGTGGTGTGGTGTGATGTGATGTGATATGGTGTGGTGTGTGATGTGATGTGATGTGGTGTGGTGTGATGTGATGTGATATGGTGTGGTGTGTGATGTGATGTGGTGTGATGTGGTGTGGTGTGGTGTGATGTGATGTGATGTGATGTGGTGTGATGTGGTGTGATGTGATGTGGTGTGGTGTGATGTGATGTGATGTGGTGTGGTGTGGTGTGATGTGATGTGATGTGGTGTGGTGTGGTGTGGTGTGGTGTGGTGTGATGTGGTGTGGTGTGGTGTGATGTGATGTGATGTGATGTGGTGTGGTGTGGTGTGGTGTGGTGTGGTGTGGTGTGATGTGGTGTGATGTGGTGTGATGTGATGTGA